>BSBK01008424.1:0-527901 GCA_027943335.1 Chamaecyparis obtusa | reverse complement strand
ATAATTTCGGATCTCTTATTCAATGTTTCTCCCTTTTTTTCTTGCCCTTGTTATAGGGAAGGATCCTAATTAAATAATCCTCTGAACAGTTTCACAGGTTGGAAAAGTTGCTTCCCGTGGAGCAACTTTCCTTCTCTAATGTTTGGGTAAGATTATTTAATAACAAATTAATTTAATTAATTAGGAAGGTAGTTTCACCTGTCTGTGAAAAACACCTTACCTACATTTCCTGTACTAACTTACCCCAAATAAGACTATTAAATAATTTTACTCTACTTATATAGTTTTTTTATAATTAAAAGAAACTAACTCTTTTATAAATACAATATATTTGGGTATGCTTCTCAGGGAAGTCACTACCCCAATGGCAACTTGGGACTCGTTACAAGCCAAAGGTACTGAGTTCCACTCCCACCCTCTACACTAACTAGACATAGAGAGAGAGAGAGAGAGAGAGAGAGAGTCTATAAAGTAGGAGTGGGTAATTATTTTTATTTACTTTTATATTTTGTTTATTTACTTTGCATTTATTTTATTTATTTGAAGCCACAATATGCATCAAAATACATAGAATCGTGATCATCACTAATACACGCATGAGAATAACTACTTATAAATCAATAACTGAATATTTATAGGTATGCATATATGTGTGCACCCATATATTGCATACTTTGTATATATGTTTAACACATATAGAAAGAAAATAAACATCATAATCCTACGCATCTCATAACCATATAAATGAGACCTACATCAAATGATATATAAAGTAAGGAACTCAAATCCACCCAAAACCAAATCAAGAGACTAGACAAAATAATCAAAATGGTAGGCTTTTCCCATGTGTGAACTCTAAACCATCCCTAAACAACAATAACTGGTTCGAGGATTTTAAGGCACACTCAGACGTGTGTAACCAGGTGGATTCGATGCCTAGTACCTACACACACCCTTATCACTGATCAACCAAAAGAAATACATATACATATCTATATACAAACAATGACAAACAAGGAAGGATGAGTTTGACATTGTGTAGATCTCCCACGAGAGTGACTATGACTGTCTCCTTTCATCCGACAACCACACCAAGTGGGATACATATAGATCATAACATAGGTTAGTAGGGTGTTAGTAAATAGATTTGTCTTTTATTAAATCTTTCATACAACAATTACTCTAGGGTGGTCCCCACAATAGTGTGTTCCACTTTTTGGCCAACTTTGACACAGAGATCAACATTTTGAGAAAAAACTTCACTTTTGAACACATGTTGCCGCAAAACTATTACGAATTTTAAGATGATGTAAACTAGAGTCTTTTAGAATTTTCTTTCTAGTTTCTAAATATATTTTTTTTTTAAAATTAAAATTCATTTAAATTAATTTTTCCTTCTCCTTCGAAAAGTGGTTTGTGTGAAAAAACTATGTTTTTAAGGAGTTACTATCACTTGGATCAACATAGCTTTTTTGGAAATATGATAACGATGTAATTCTTTCAAGATTATATTTGTAACTTCAATAATAAAGGATGCAATTGGTTTCATTCATTTTGGGTCATTATTTCATAGTTTATTAAGTTCTAAAGAGACAGTAACTATAATTTAGACATAAGGTCACTTGGATCGCTCTAAATTGATCTGTGTCTATCGAAATTCATTTTTTATTTTTTTATAGAAAGGTAACACAAATAATATTTTCCTACATATTTTTCATTCTTTTTTTTAGTTTACTATTTTTCCCAAAGTCTTGAAGAGATGGGTTGTTGAATGACCAAACAACCTATGTTTAGTTAAAGTAATATTTAAAAGTGATAAAGAACTCAATATGTATTAAAATTATATTCATTATAAATATTGTTCTAAATAGAAACATACTACATTGATAGGTTTTTCAAATGGATTCATTTGATCTACCAAAACATTAAGTTGAAGTGATTTTTTGTCAACATTTTAATAAGTGCGAATGAGACTCCATTGTAGGTATGAATGAGGATTATAGATGTTATATCAATGTTTTTTAAATCTAAGAGGCTTTGAGCTAACCATTTGTAATTAATTCCTTCAAATGGAACCTCTCAAGGCTTAAATTGTCATATTTTATTAAATTGTGTTATTTCAGAAAAAATCAGCATGTCTAAAAAAGTGTAACCCACTATTATGGGGTCACCCTCTATCACCCATTAAAAGACAAACAATCACAAACACTTGGGTAAGTGTTCTTTCTAAACCACTTCCCTCTAAATTTTGACTCAGGTACAGCTCCCTAGAATTGATTTTTAATAAACCTCAATTATTAATTTGCAATTTTAGCTTTTAACTTGAAAGCTTCAAAGGTTTCTATATCATTCTTAGATGATAAGATTTCTCAACATTGGTATGGAAAAAGAAAATAAGATAAACAATAGTAGAAAAGATTCATAGTTTTCTAATACTAATATCACTTCAGGGACAAAATATTTAAGAATAAATTGCAAAAATAAAGACCAGATAAAGATCATTGATGTTTCAAGCTTCTCTTGGAACTTTCTCAACACAATATGGAATGAATTAAAATGTTAACATAGAAAATCCATCCATTCATTTCAAATAGCACAGATTTGAAATATAACCACATATAAATTCATCATATTTGTAGCACAGGCAAAAAATAAGTAAATATATCAATGTTCAATAGTAAACCCGATTCATCCAATGTTTTTCAGAGAAAACAAAAAAAGTAACTAGTTCCTTTCCAAAAACTTTTAACCCTTTTGCTATCACTACTATCCTATTTATAGTCTTAGCAATCAAGAGGTCTCCCTAAAAACCTGACCTCTTGGACAAACAGTTAATAGATTAACCAAAGTAAAAAGGACACATTTCCTTAAAAAAAATTCATGCAAAGGGAAAGATAACTAAATCTGTAGATCAAGCTCCTTGTCAAACACATTCCTCACCTCGAGCAGAATTTTCTCCTTCACCTACAATAGAATGAGTCACCTCCCATTGTTTATACACCTGAATGAGCTCCTTTGTGAGTGGCAAATGAGGGATCTTCATATTTAGAATCCTTGTCATTGAAGCTTCTTTGGTCCATTTCAGTTTTTTAACCTTCTCAATCATTACAAGGAGTTGATCAATGCACAAATATAGCAAGGACTTGATTCTTTCCATTTGTGTGAAATTTGAAGCCTTCAGATTAATATTTTCCTTGGCTTTATTCATAGTAGCCTCAAATACTTCCATAGCTACCTTTAATTCATGTTCACCATAATTGGATGTATATACAGGATCGAAGTTAATTACCTTCAACTCATTTAGCATGGTTTTTTGTAGCTGATTGATCTCATTTTCACATTATTTGGTTTTAGCTCATATGGTGCTCCTAATAGTAGTAATGCACCAGCTAATGTTTCTTCTTAGGATAAAGAAAGTGGATTCCTCAAGGGTTTTCACTAATTTTTCAGTATAGAACTTAATGAACCCATACTTCTCAATATCTAAGAACTTTGACATGGTAGAAATCCACTTTTCTTCTTCTTTGTCCCATACCTGCCGATGTTCTTTCTTTTCTCCTATTAGGGTTTTAGCATCATGGAGGATGGCCTGAGAATCTTTAATTTATTTGAGACCACTAGTAATCACTGCATTCATGCATTCATCCATTCATCCACCAAAGACACCAAATCTCAGCCACATTGAACTTGATTCAACAAATTTTTGTTCTTTGTTGAGTTTGGGTCAAAAATTTGGGGAGACTAGATTAGGGGAGTTGCATCAAAACTGCAGAAAGTATTGATGAATTGAGACAATGTCGCAATTGTTTGCTTTAAAATTCCTTCTTTTCCTTCCCATCCTACCATGAAGTAAATAGCATTTTCTAAGATGTTTCTTTGAACAAATGATTTTTACCTACACGATCCATAGTCCCCCACTCAACCTTTGTGACCTCGAAGTCTTAATTTGGTCTGTAAGTGGCTACCTCAGCAATCCACTTTCCTATTTTTGCATTAGCCAACATTCAAACTGTGCTTTTCACTTTTTTCACCTTTGGGGTTTCTTGAACATACGTGCTGACAATATCTTTGATAGGAACTGAAATGGGAACTAGGTTGCATTTTTAAATCATGAAAGTGGCCAACTAGTTAGGTTTAGTATCAGTCTCAGTCGACTATTCAGGAATCTTCACTAGTTTATTGATAACTTCCTATGTCACATCGTCAAGATGAAAAAGATCTTTGTCAACCTATTCCTCTTTAGCTATTTGATAATTCACATCTTCAAACTTATCCTCATCTAAATTGATAGTCTACACAGTTTCTTGAGCCATATCTTTCTTTATCCTAGACCTGGTTTTTGATCTTGTCAGCCTCGATGTAGGAGCCATTGGTAATTGATATGTTGTAGCTTTCTTTCAGGTACCTTTAACTTGCTGCTTTTCTGAAAGCCCTTCATTTTTAGTTTATGTAGATATATTAGAAACAAAAGCGAGAGAAGACAAAGTAAAAACTCTAAGTTCTTCTTTTATTGACTTAAGTTGTTTCTTCTTTCTTTTTGTTATCAACCATTCCTTAGTCAAATGAATCACCTATCAAGTTCTTTTCTCAATATCATCTTCCTCTTCTTTAGACCAGTTGATAACAAAATTCCCTTGTTTAATTGATTTCTTGAAATTGGGCTCAATTAAGTTAGACGCTTCATCTATTACCCCTTCCACATTGATTTACAATCTCATAGACTAGATTTGTGATATGCATAGCGTACTATGTCCTCTTTCTTCCACTTGTGGCTCATCACAACAGTCTTCCCAAAATTCTTCTAAATGAGGTACAGGGAACATATGTGACCTAAACCCTAAACTCTGTCATGCCCCTGACAGTCTCAGGCTTTACTTTTCAATGTTATGTTATGGTTGGATTTCTGGTTTGATTAGCATCATTTTATCTGGAACAATATTTCTATTAGACTTCTATGAGTTTCAACTCTGACTTCATTCATTTGAACCTTGTTGTTTGGAATAAATATGTTTATCTCTGTAATAGGTATTTTGGTTCTGCCAGACACTTAGAAAATTATGTCTATTCTGTAGCTTAATGAGTTTTTCTTATGTAAGAATTGGTATAGACTGACTTTTGAATTAATGGTACTGGATAGTTCAGTTAGAGATTCGAGTATTGGCATAATTGTGGAAATAAGTACAACTAAAACGGTTAGTCAATTGTCTTATAATTGGTTCATTGTTTTGGAATTCTAAATAATATGTTAAACATAATTAGAATTGGATTTATTATTATGGATAAATGTATCTTGATGATGCAGATAGTAAATAGAGATTGTTGTTACTTAATTTTAATCAAATTTTGACTTCAAAATAAAAAAATGTATATATATACATAGATTAATGATTGATTGTTTTAGAAATTATGTGGTATTTCTTTTGCTAAAACTAAAAGAATTATCTAAGTTAGCATACCCTATCTTGTATGTTAGAAGGAGGTTAGTTTGGTTAGTGTTAGTAGTTTGGAATTGTTAATGTGCTGTTATGAATGATGCATAAGCTAGTTTTTTTTAAAACCTAAGATCGACAAATGTTATCTAACATAGATATATTTAATCTATCCCTAAGCCTTCCTATTTGTGACCTAGCTCGAATACATGACTTATCACACGGCAGGGTTTAATTGCACATTCATCGCATAGTGGAGTTAGTGGGGTTTAAGCTATTTTTGGGTTATGGGATTGTACGTTGATGGACATATGGCAGGGAATGTATTGTGTTTACTGAAAGAGATAAGCTCGAATTGAATGAACTCATTGATGTAATTCATCTTTGTGTTTTGATGTCTGCCATTAGCTCTGGTGAAGAAGTTGCAGTTGAACAATGACTCCATTTTTCACCATGCATTGCTGCGATAGTTTGGGTAAACAGTTAGTAATGGACTTGTTTTCCTGTTATATTTTATATGATAAGATGCTTGGGATGGGAAGGGGTTTTCATGGCAAGTTTTAGCCTTCTGTTCGTGGTCATTTGGGAAGTTTTGTGTTTCATATACTGTCATCTCTGTATTTGCGTTGTGGGCTCTTTTGCATGACACTTGGTCAGTTAGTGGAAAGAGATCTTCATGGTTGAGATTAGGGTTTGACTGTGAAGCTCACCAAGCAGGAGCTAGCATTGGCATACTTCAGTTTTTGGATACCTCCCCACACAAATACCAGGCAGGGGCATTCTCTCACCTTATCCTCTATTTCCATTATTTTCTGCAAATGAAATATTAGAATGTTTAAATGTTGTTGTTAGTTAGTTGATGAATGTAAGGTCTTTGTGATTGTATTCTCTGTGAGCTTGGTCATGAACCGGTTTCTTCTTGGATGGATTAAGAAGCTTATTAAAGTTAATAGATGTTATGATTAGCCGAGGAATTTGAAATGAACAACTATTTCACTCTTGATGTTTGTTTTTAAGTTGAGGAAGTAGGAGATTGGTTTTGTGTGGTATTAAATATATGTTCTTATTATGCTATTTTCGAGCATATTGTGTTGATGGGTTTTTCTTTGAATCTGAGTATGAAGTTTGACAGTGTTTTCTTTAAGCTTGTGCCGAACTATGGGGAATATAGTTTGTTGCTATGAATATGGTTATACCATAGTGCTTTTGTTTCGATGTCTACCTTTTAATGTTTAGTATTAAGGAGATATTCGGGGATGAGTATCGGCTTATACTCTTGCATCATAGGTGTCGTTTAAGGTATTCTTGAGTTTACTCCTTTAGCTATCTGAATATGTGTTATGTCTATTGGGTGTTTGTCACTATTTTGGTTCAGTCAATAGTGAAAATGTAGGTATTTTGCTATACCAAATCTTGACTGTGAGCTAGATGATTTTACAGAAATAATTACAAGTGTGAAATATAGTTTTGTTTTGACATTAGGAAATGCAAGGAATATATAGGAAAGTCAATTAATATCTTTTTCAGTCATTAAGGAAGTTCCACTGTGATTTTTTTTAAATGTAGATGATGGTTCTTATTATTCTGTTATTCATTTTATGTAATTGGCAGATTCAGTAGTATTATAAAGTAGATGTGTTTTTTGTTAGGACTGAGATGACTAGTATGGTTTTCCAATGTGTATTTATGGACTTGAATTTTGAGAATGATGAGTTACGATTTAGAATTATAATTTTGTTTTGAACCTCTGTTTAGTAAATAATTATGAATGTTTTGTTAATCATTCTGAACTAGTATTTACAAGTCTATATAATTATATACCTGCTGGAATATGTATATGTATACACAATCTGTGGTCTATACATGTACATACACCGACATGTATATAAAAGTATGAACTTATAATTAACAAAGCAGGATGTATAGTAAATTGGTTTATAATTAATTGGTTTATGGCAAGCTTATATGTTTGTTAAATACGGTGGGTGTTGTGTTGATTCAGTTGATATATGATTATTTTAGTTCTTTTCTATTCAATGGAATCGTGATTTCAATATGGACATTTTTATTGTACAGTTTCAGATATAATGCTAAGTTAATGTGGAGGTTATTATTTGGTTGGGTTTGTGATGGAGAAAGTATTGTGATCTTTTCTTCTTTTGGGAAACATCATGTTTAAGTATGTACGTTATGGAAAATGGAAACATGGATCTAAATGGATTTATGATTTTTGTTTCAATTTTATAATTGATGCAATAGAAATGGAGTTTTAGTTGAAATTGTGTAATGTAGTTTATTTCATTTCAATCATTAATTGCTAGATCAAGTGTCTTGAGATAATGCAAGAGTGATCCTTAGATTGGGGGGCTGACACTAGTCTAGTACCTTGTGGTGATAGAATTTCTGTTAGTTGCGACTGACACTAGTCTATATCCTTATGGGAAAGAATTTCTGTCAGTTGTTTAATTAAGTGATAATTATAAATTCAAGGGATATGGGTTTCAATTAACAAGATAAAACATTATGGTTTCATCAGACATAATGGATTACTATGAGGTTTCCTTACGGATACATAGCGTAGGTCCTTATGTGCACACCCATGAACTATTGGATCATTACCTTGTCATTTTCTTTGCGAGTTTATTTCTGTTAGAAAGAGATACAGTGCTTGCTGATGTTGGTGTTACAATAATGGAATTATGTTATTAGGTTTCAATAACATCTGTATTTAATCTGCATAATTGTTATGTTATACTGACTTTTATGGTTGCAGAATTTTGGAGATGATTCGTTATCTTAATTAATGTGACTGAGCCCTGTTTGCAATTGTGCTTGTGTTTATTTTTTATTTTTAGGTTTTAGATGGATAAATCATTGAGTATGGGATAGTGGTTAGCAGCAATTAAGGTTTATGGGAACCAGATCATTTCTTGGTTATTAGTTATCAGAACTATTCATAGAATGTATAGGATTGGCTGAAAAGGAAATTTTGTATTTGAAACTAAGACTTTGAATAAAGAGTATTCTTATTACTCTGATGTAATTCAGTTGAAAACTATAAAGCTCTTAGAAGTAGTTACTATGTTTATATGTTCCAATTTGTAATTCAAAAAAAAAATTATTATTACTATGGTTCTATGTGGTTTTGTTTATGGTTGATTCTTCATTGGTTTTATCTTTTAGTTTTTAGTTTGTTGAGGTGTTACAAACTCTGACTATCATAATTTTTATTATCAAATCCAGCTCTTTTAGTATAATACTTGAAATCAAAATGATGAAGGTTAGTCCCTATTGTTACTGCACCTGCTATTGATCCACATGAAAATTTTCCTAATGAGATGGGAAAATCCTTTTCCCATTCTTCTTTGGGGAGAAATTTCTTTAGAACAATGGAGAGTTGTCTACAGACCTCGACTAGGATAAAATAGTCAAAAGCATACCTAGGCAATCTCATAGGTGAATCCTCAAAAGCCCCAACCCTTATGTAGGTAGAACTAGGGAATTGAATATAATAGCTTCCATATTTAGTTACAAATTCTTGAACTTCTAGGTTGATCCTTTTGACCGAGATTCTTGCTAACTCAAAACAAAGTTTCCCCATGAATGTAGCATGCACTCTCCTATAAATTTTCAATAATGTTATCCTTCTATAAAATGGGGTAGTAATCATAGACACACATATCAGTGACCCAAGATTTATGTGGCATTCCATTACATTGTGTGTTATAGGCCAAACAATACATGAGATAAGACGACATGAAGAAACCACTACCAGTCAATTTGGACATAATGAGTTGTTTCCTAAGAGAGCTAGTAATTAATTCAGCCCAGTCTAAAATTTGTTCTCCCTATGAGATGATTTGAACATAAAAATACATCCAGTCAAAGAAGAGATAAGCTATTTGTGATCCTTTCACCCTATGTAGCATAACCATTATATCACTAGTATAGGGGTGAACATGACTTCTATTAAATTTTTTGAGTAATCGTGAACCTCCTCTTTGTGGGTTTAGAAGCCATCTTTTAGCCATAGAGGTATAGTTTCCATCTGTGTTTTCATTAAACTTGATGATGGACTATGGAGGGGAAACAGTGGAGAAGGTCTTTTCTGGGAATTGCAATGCTAAAGACATTGCTTCCCTATTGACAAACATGAGGGTGGTACCATCCTTCTTTTTAATAGACTTTGTCTGCAGGTCATAATTTTTGATACATTCAAGGATCAATTTAGGGCATACAACAGCGGGAGGGAAAGTTGCAACCGAACATAACCCACTATGTAGGATTTCTAAAGCTAGAGTACCCTCAAAGGAATTTAGGAGATGGGTTGGCAGACCTTCTAGATTATAATTTTCTAAATCTATGTCTAATATTATAGGACCATCACATGTCAAATTTGATACATTACCAAAAAGATGAAAATCAGACTTCCTAATTGCAGAGCCTTAAGTTCTCTATTCACTGTTTTGCTTACTAAATTTGAAAATATCACAAAAAGGTAGCTTGACTCACCTTACTTTGCAAAAATTACTGATCACAGGAGCTCTGAAGTCCTTACTTCTGCTCACCAATTTTTCAACAACAAAATATTTAGGACTTTGGGTGCAGGGTTTATCTTAAATAGGAGAAGCATGAGAACTTAAATATTTATTACAAATCTTTATGGAGGTGATGATAAAAGATTTGATTTGACAACTTATGCATGTAATCCATTATTACTATTTATGCAAGTCCTTATGTCAGTGGAAATGATTATTATTTGGACATCTCTAATGTGCAAACCTTATTTCCATTTAATAGGATTGAATGCATAACCTCCTGTGGGTCCCGCTGTAGAGCTATTGCAACATTCCATTTTCCTTCTGAATTCCCTTTTGGTGTTTTTGAACATGAACGAACAAATTTCATAACCATTCAAGACTATTCAAAGTAGTTCAAGAATTTTGGACCTTAACAATTTGCCACTTGATAATCCGACTTCAATAATCTGTCAGAAATCTATAATTAATGTATCAGTACTCTTCATGATTTGATGGCCAATAGATTTTATTCATTTTCTTGATGAACCTATCATATTTTCAAAAGAAAAGAATCCATCATGAACCCTTGAAAAGGCTTGAACAGAGTTCAAGCGTGTTCGCAGGTGTTCAAGAAAAATTTTTTTACCAATAACTTAAAAGGTTCAAAATCAAATCAAGACCCAAAAGACCAATGGCCTTTAAATATTGAATGAACTTAGATGGACATAAAAAAAGATATCAATGGGAAAAATGAGGGACTCAACTAACGCAAGATCAAAATGAAGAAGAGAAGAACCAGTACAAAACTTGGACTAACATTGGCTCTTACTAGGGCCTACTTTTGACAAAAGGAAAAGAGCTCAAAACTCTGGTTACACAAAAATGAAAGGGTGAAACCAACACAACAAAAATAGGATAGGAAAAAAAACTAAACCTAATATATACAAAGATTTACATACTGAGAAACTGAAAGCTTTAACAATTTCAATTCATTTCCATTGTAAGAGAATGGCAAGATGGATCCATCGGGATGGGCTAGTTTAAAAGCATTAGATCCTAGCTCTTCTTTAATCAAGAAAGGTTATTTCCACAAAGATTCAAACTTTCTATGAGCTCCTTTAGGTTCCTTTCTTTTATCCCAAAGTAACACTTCATCTCCCTTCATGAATTTTTGAGGCCAAGCCTTCCTGTCAAAGATATTCTTGACCCTAACCTGATGTTCTATGATTCTGTCTACTAGTGCCTCTATGTCTGCTTCAAGTACATTTATGAAAATGCATGATTCTTTTTTTCCTAAAGAATCTCTAAAATTTTGGTCCTTAATAGCAGTTTTCATTTTTATTATTGATAACTCCAAGGGAAGAGATACTTGAGAACCTACCCCATACACTAATTCAAAAGGCACCAGTTGATAGCTCTTTTTGGAGTGATCTTGTCTACCCAAAGAGCCTCAAAAATCTTTTTATGCCAATTTTTATGATTGTCATCGACCAATTTCTTCATAATAGATACCAGATTCTTGTTGCTCGATTATGCTTGCCCGTTGCCTTGTGGAAAATAATCTGATGAATGGGACAAGGAAATACTAAGATCATAATAGAAAATAGTTAATTCTTGAGATGATAAATACGTAGTATTATCTATTATAATCTTCTGACGAACTCCAAAATGCACCAAGATATTATTTTTCAACAAATCACACACCACCTGAGAGTTTTCTTTTTTGTTTGGAATAGCCTTAACCCATTTGGTGAAATAGTCTAGTATTGTTAGGATGTAGACATCATCGACACTTGATAGAGAATTAACAAGGACAAAAAAATCTAGTCCCCACTACTTGAATGGTTCATCCACAACATTTTTCAAAGGTAACGTTGCCAATTGATCTTTTTTGGAAAAAAAATTGACACTTCTCACACTTTCTGACATATGTATAGGAATCTTTGAAGATCCCCAACCAATAGAAACAATTGTGAAGGATTTTAAAAGTAGTGACTGAAGAATAAAATTCCCCCCATAGGCTTCCTCATGAAAATTCCTTAATAATTTTGCTTGATGCTCTTTAACCACAAACCTAAGGAAGGTTTTGTCAATACCTCTCTTAAATAATGTACCCTACCATATTATGTATTTGGCTACTTGGAGTCTCAAATTGTGTCTTTCTTTTGGGGTCAACCATGCAGGGAATTATTCATTGGTTAAATAATATGCTATGTCATAGAACCAAGGATCAATTAAGCTAGCCAATAATTCATGAGATACCTCATTCCCAAGTTCTTCGGCTTCTTTTGAATTTTCAGCTCTGAATTTACACAATCCCCTTCCTCTAACTAGTTTAGTGGGTCTTATTGCCACCCTTTTGTTCATATCTATTTCTTATTGGGTGAGTAGACTCTTTACAGTAGAATTAGGAACAAACACCATAAAATGTGAATGGAGAATATAGAATTTGAACTGTTTAACAGCTTTGAATAGCGTAAAAGCTTGTTTTTCAATGGTTGAATACTTGATTTCATGATTTTTAAGAGGGGTACTCATAAAATAAATTGGTGCTTCATCCTTAGAATCTATCTTTTGAGTTAGTATTCCTGATAATGAATGATCAGAGGCATAGCAATAAATGATAAAATCCTTTTTATAATCAGGATAAACTAAATAAGGAGCAGTCACTACTACACTTTTTATTTCATTGAATGATTTTTTACTAGCTTCAGTCCATTTGAAAGGCTTCTTCTCACTCATCATCCCTATGATATGTCTAGTCAACTCAAAGAAATCTGGTATAAATGCTCACAAAAAATTAATTTGACCAAAAAATGACTTAACCCTAGTCCTAGTTGACAGAAGACCAATCTGTTGAATAGATTTCACCCTCTCGGGATCAATTTTGATTCCTTCCTTAGAAAAAATATTACCTAATAGTTTACCTTCTATAACAAAAAAGATAGAATTTTTGGGATTGAGAGAAATACCATGGTCTCAAGACCTTTCAAGAACATATCAAAGATCTTTGAGGTGATGCTTTTGTCTCCTAGAATAAACTATAAGATCATCAAGGTATATCAAAATGATTTTATTCTTCATGTCAACAAAAGAAGAATCCATAGCCCTCTAGCAAGTCATCCCTACATTAATCAGGCTGAAGGGCATTCTATTATATGCAAATGTTCCCCACGGTGTAGTGAAAGTAGTCTCATGCTTATCATATTTTGCTACACTAACATGATTGTATCTTGAGAATCCATCAAGCATTGACATAATCTCAAACCCAGAAATAGTTTTTAAAACATGTTCCATCTTTGGTAAGGCATAATTGTCTTTCAGGCTAGCTTGATTCAGATTGTGAAAATCCATGCAAATCCTTATTTAACCATTCTTCTTTCTCACTTGGACAATATTTTCATTCCATATTGAATGGTGAATAGGGTATATGATTCTTGCCTTCAGTATTTTATCAACTTCATGTAGTATGGCATGTGCTACTTTGGGGTTATAACTGTGTAGCTTTTTCCTAAAATGTTTAGACTCTGGTTTATGGGGTATATTATGACTAAAACTCCCACCTCTGAAATCCTTTAGGTCATTATAATTCCAGGTGAATACATTTGTATAGGAATTCAACAACACTTGGAGCCTTTCCTTTTCTTTAGCAAATAAAGTCTTTCTTACAGATATCCACTTAGGTTGTGTATCATCTCCTATATTGATTTTATCATACTCCTTCAAAACTTCAGGGTGTGGATGTCCCTTTCCTAAGATGTAGCTATCATCTCTTCTAGAGAATAAATTTTCAAGTGAAATTAGTCCTTTAGGGATCTTGTTAACTTTTAATTGAACTACTTCATCTGATGATTGTGCTTCAAAATTAAATTCTTCACATGTTTCACTTGAACCTTCAAAATAAGTAGATGCAAACACCTCTACACAATAAAGTCATTTATACTAGCATCATCTTCAAACACTTGTAAATGTTCAACATTGTCAAGAACTGCAGGTTTTTAAATCATCTCTATTTTGTAGGTGTCTTTTTTAAAATCAGGGTGAGGAAGCATTAAGGAAGCTGATACTGCTAAAGAATCAGCTCTTGAATTTAAGCTTCTTTGGATGGCTTCTATAGAAAAGACATCAAAAGCTTCAATTTTATTCCAAACTAATCTTTATAATGCCTTAACCATTCATTCTTTACTATGAACTGACCTTTCACCTTTTTGACTATCATCTCAGCATCACCTCTTGCAACAAGAATTTTAATTCCATGATATTTTTCCTCTTGTAAACCTAATACAATGCTTCATACTCAGTAGTTTTATTAGTGTTCTTAAAATCTAGCTTGAAGGAAAAAGGAAAATACTCTCCATCAGGGCCTTTAAGCACTACCCCTACCCCAAATCCAGCATTAGCACAACTGCCATCAAATTCCATAGACCAAATTTGAGAAATCTCATCATGAACTATTGGAGCCAAAGGAGACTCATCTAAAAAGATTAGATAATTTCCAAATTCTCATTCATGATACAAAATTTGAGCTTTCGGATCATTAGAAGGAAAGACCGTATACTTATTCTTTGCCTCTAGCTCCAACTTAACCTTCTTCTTTCCAATAGGAATGATTTCTTCTGACCAATCCATCTTAATTTCTCCACCCATATCCCTACAAAAGGTCCTACTCAAAAGCATTCCATAACTTGTTGGAATATCAGCCACAAGAATTGTCAATTTTAATCTCTTATCTAGATAAGAAGATAGGACAACCTGGGAATCTTTTACTTGAGCTATTAAGGGCACCTGTTTACCATCCATCTAATAAAATCTTCCAAAAGTTTTTGTCAAATTCAAACCAAGGTCTTTAGCAACTAAAGATGGCATAATATTATTGGATGCTCCTGAATCTATGATGCAATTGCTCAAGTTAAGGCCATTAAGGAGAAAAGAAATATAGAAAGGTTCAGGCTTTTAGGTTTCATGTATATCACAATTAGTTTCAGAGGTAGAGGCATTAGATGAATTGCTCTAGTCTACAATGGTAGGAGGAATGACTGCAGGAGGCTGAAAAAGAGTGTTAGTTTGATTAGTTGTACATTGATTAGAATGGGACGTGTCTACAGATTCACCCTTGACATATTTAATTAACTTGTCAAATTCCTTAGGGCTCCATCTTAAATACTCAGCAGGTGAAATTTGGATAGCAGAAGATTTGCAAAATTCAACTATATTCAACAATGGAGTTTGAGCATCTTTTTGCAAAATTTTGAAATCAGATACTTTTGGACTTGAAGGAGGTACATTACTTATAGGTTCTTTATTATTATGAACAGTAATTGATGTTGCCGGAGTGCATTTAGGATACTTTTGATTATAGGTAAGCATAGCACATGTTGCGTTTTCAAGAGTAACTAAAATATCTCCTCTTTTAGAGTATGATTCATATTCTAGGTAAAACAAACTGGACTCTCCAAGTCACTCTTGAGCCACCTCCTCTACTTTCTCCTCTCCCAATACATCTTTTTTTTCTTCCATCTACACATGTCTCATTATATCCATGCATGTATCACCATCATGATCTATTGTCAAGTGAAAAGAACACATGACTCCCTCTCGAGATGAAGCTTCAAGGTCTAATCTCAGTTGAGTTGAGGGTAGAAGGGGAGTTTTACCATGTCACTGACAGGGTTGTTTCATATTAGCATCTGGATATGAAGGGAAAGAAGTTGATCCTTGTTTTGGCAATTTCCTTTTCAAAGTAGTCATATCATTCTTTAACCTTTGAACAACTGGGTTTGAGGAAGAGGTGGAGGTTTGAGAGTGTGGAGACTAAAGTTCTTTCTTCTATTTTCCTATTGTAATCAAATCATCTTCTAATTCGATCACTTGACTTTGAGAAGTTGCTAAATCTATTGGCCTATTTCTTATGAGGTGAAAACCAATATCTGGAGGCATGGAGTTTACAAAAAAATATTGTTGGTTCTCAGGGGTCGGCCTTTTAGTCATAGGGATTTTATGAATAACTTTGTTGTACCTAGCCACATAATCCCTCATTGGCTCATGAATTTATTTTTTCATTTGTGTAAGTTGTGCCAATAAAGAATGTTCATCATCTGTTCTTTTGAAATGATTTTCAAAGGAATTCTTCATGGTCTACCAATCAGTTATGGACCCATCTGGTAGATGGTTGAACCACTCTATTGCTCCTTCTGTGAGGGTTTGGACAAAAATTGTAACCGCAACATCTTCATATTGCACTTCCAATATACTAGTGGCTACATTAAATGAATTAAAATGTTCTTCCACATATACCTTTCCATCACCAAAAAATTTGGGAAGAATGTCCTTAGCACCTTTAGGAAGTACATGATGACCAACGAGAGCTAGGGGACCAACTACATTACGCCATGGTTGTGCCATAATAGCCAGCAGAAATATTGTTAAATGAGGTGGGGCTTGAATACCAGACAAAGTTAGTGCTTGCCAAATGTTATTAGACATAGAGATGTAAGATGTAGTTCTAGATGGGGAAGGGGGTTTTGTCTTTTCTTTTGGCCTAGCGGTATAGGTAGTTTGGAGTTGAAGATTTTGCAATTCTTCAAAGAAAGAATAAGATATTCCTTCCCTCCTTTGGGATCTATTATATGGCTGGGAATCTATAATTTCAAATCTTACGATCTTTGGACATCTCTATTCACAATCTCAAATTCTTGAGCAATTGGGAGACCTCTCAACCATTCACCTATATCTTCTTCTTCTTCCAGAACCAAGAGGACTTGTTGATATTTTTTATTACTATTTTTTCTTTCCAAGCAAGGGCATTCAAATCTACAATGATATCTTCTTGTGTATCTTGGGATTCAAGTTTGATTGAATAATAGGAGGAATTTCTTGTTGATTAGGTAGTACATCTACAGGTAGAACTATGATTATGCATTAACGAAAATAGTACACATTGGTCTACACCATTTGTGTTCCCCAATAGAGTCACCAAAAATCTATTAGTACACAGATTTATCTTTTATTAAATCTTTCTTATGACAACTACTCTATCACCCACTAAAAGACAAGCAATCACTAACAGTTAGGTAAGTGTTCTTTCTAAACCACTTCCCTTTGAATTTTGACTTAGGTACAAGTCCCTAGAATTGATTTTCAATAAACCTCAATTAATAATTTGTTGTTTTAGCTTTTAACCTGAAAGCTTCAAAGGATTCTATATCATTCTTAGATGATAAACTTTTCTGACATTTTTACAGAAAAAGAAAATAAGATAAACAATAGTAGAAAAGATTCACATTTTTCTCCTACTAATATCACTTTAGGGACATAATATCTAAGAATAAATTACAAAAATGAAGACCTGATAAAGACCACTGATGTTTCAAGCTACTGTTGGAACTTTCTCAACACAATATAGATTGAATTAAAATGTTAACACGGAACATCCATCCATTCTTTTCAAATAACACAAATTTGAAATATAACCACATATATATTCACCATCTTTGTAGCAGAGGAAAAAAACAAGTAAATATATCAGTTTTCAACTATAAACCTGATTCATCCAATGTTTTTCAGAGAAAATAAAAAAAATTAACTAGTTCCTTTCCAAAAACTTTCGACCCTTTCGTTATCGCTACAATCCTATTTATAGTATTATCAACCAAGAGGTCTCCCTAAAAACTTGAGCTCTCAGAAAAATAGTTAATAGGTTAACCAAAGTAAAAAGGACACATGTCCTTAAGATTTTTTCATGCAAAGAGAAAGATAACCAAATCTCCAAATCAGGATCCTTGTCAACAACATGTTCCTCACCACCAGCAGGATTTTCTCCTTCACCTGCAATAGAATGAGTCACCTCCCATTGTTTATACATCTGAATGGGCTCCTTTGAGAATGAAAAATGAGGGATCTTCATATTTAGAATCATTTTTATTGAAGCTTCTTTGGTCCATTTCAATTTTTTAACCTTCTCAATCATTACAGGGAGTTGATCAATGCACAGATATAGCAAGGACTTGATTCTTGGCATTTGTGTGAAATCTGAAGCCTTTGAATTATTCTTTTACTTGATTTTGTTCATAGTAGCCTCAAACACTTCCATAGCTACCTTTAATTCCTCCTCACCATAATCAAATGTATATACATGAGTGAATTTAATTACCTTGAACTCATTTAGCATGGTTTTCTATAGTTGTTTGATATCATTTTCACATTCTTTGGTTTCCACTATGGTGCTACTAATAGTAGTAATGTGCCAGCTGATGTTTCTTCTTAGGATAAAGAATGTGGATTCTTCAGGGGATTTCATTGATTATTTAGTATAGAACTTAATGAACCCATACCTCTCAATATCCAAGAACTTTGACATGGTATAAATCAACTTTTCTTCTTCTCTGTCCCATACCTTTCATTGTGCTTGTATTTATCCTATTAGGGTTTCAGCATCATGGAGAACAGCCTAAGAATCTTTAATATATTTGAGACCAATGGTAATCACCACATTCATGCACTCATCCACCAAAGACACCAAATCTCAGCCATGTTGAACTTGATTCAACATATTTTTTCTCTCTATTGAGTTTGGGTAATGATGCAGGAGCATCTTGGGTCTTTGAGCAATCTTGCATCAACCAAAAACATTTCCTGATTTCTATACTTGTTCACTGTTGTTTTCTTTATAATTGTTGTATTTTTTGGTTTCATGTTGTGAAATTATTGCATGATTCTGAGGACCTATTTTGGAACCTTCTCCTATGAGCACAAAAATTTTGGATGGACTGTTTCAAAGTTACAGCTATTTTCCTTGCCGTCGAAACCGCATTTTCCTACAGTTTTGGTGCAGATTGTTCATAGTGGATATCTTGATCCATAAGGAATCAGCCTTTGTGCTCTTAATTAGTTTAAGAGGACATAAATTAATATCATTTCGCAATAGTGCAATCCCTAATTCATTATGAGTAAAAATTTATGCCCATTTTTCCCTGGGACCTATTTTCTGCCAGTTTTCGGGTGTAACATGTGGTGTTTCTTCTTGTGATGTTTCATGTGATCAAATGGAGCCTTGTGAAGTTAAAGGAATGTTTTTGGGTCATGTGAGGACCTAAATCTAAAGGCACATCAATTTATATTCATTCTTGCATTATTTTTGGTTTAAATCTTTCAGACTAGACCTATAATGTAATTAAATGCCTGACTGGCTGACCTGTCGCTTAGTTGGCTATATAAAGAGTCTAGATTGATGTAGTAGGGTATAAAGAGATCATCATGAGTGAGACTTAGGAATTATTATCAAGATATATCATTGTATAAAAAGATAGGATGCAAGCTATAGTTTTGATTTCATAATTCTCATTGTATAAGGCCGAAACCCGGAAGGCCTCACAGTCGGGCATGTTTAAAGAAATAATATAATTCTCTATTGTTGCTCCTAGTTGATTGTCTCATATCCATTGTGTTGTTACTTATTTCATGTGATATTATATTTCTTCCATTGTTTAACTCTGAGCAAGGGCTTGTTGTTGATTCAAGTGGGCTCAATTCTACTTGATTCTACTTGATTTTGCTTGTATCTAACCTACCCCTGCATCAAGTGGTATCAGAGTGATTTATTTCTTGTGGATTGGATCATGGAGAACCTTATTGGATTGGTTGTAGGGTGGTAGATCTAAGATCTAACCTATAAATTGCAGAAGGTTATGATCTTGCTAGAACCTAATTGTCAAGAGGGTTCATGGTAGAGGAAATGATAATGCTATCATGGATATGTTGAGGCAAATTGCAACTAGGCTTGAAGCTATAGAGACAGCCTAGAGAAGAGGAGCACATCTTGAAGATGTTAGTGATGAAGAAGAAGAAGCAGCACCTAATGCTAACCCTAAAGTTGAACAAGATGAGGAAAGACTTTTAAGAGTTTTGTCTAAGGCTAACTCCAGACCTGTGGTTGAAGTTGCTTGCTATGATGGAAGACTTGAGACCGATACACTTTTGGATTGGATCTCTGAGATGGATAAATACTTTTAGTATGAAGGTACTCCTAATAATATGATGTAGGAGTATCCTGGGTGTAAGAGCAATCTTGCATCACCCAAAAATATTTATGGTTTTTTATTCAATAAGGGCTATCTTGTGCAGAGCTGCTATTTATGGAAACTTGTTTTTAGTAAGTTTGTCATAAATCTTGAAATGTTCTGATTTTACATTTGGAGGTTCATCTCAGTCATATCAACCTACCAGTAAGGTTTTATGGCTAGATCAGGTCTAGTTTTGAAGGTATTGAAGATTTTCGGTATTGGCAACAAGGTACAGAAACTTTGAACTCAGTTTTGAAGGCTTTAGAGGCTCCAAATGAGGTCAAAAACTTTGGTGACAGGTGCTTGCGCAAGTCAAGCCTATAGAATGCTTCATGGTCTTTCCAAAATGGGGTTATAATAGTCAATCAGGTCAACTGGTGATGACTTATGGTCTTCGAAAGTCGGGTCACCTGAAATGGCAAAAAATAATTTTTCTTCAAAATTTTTGTTTGCGTTTCAAAAGTTATTTTGAGCTGACTCTAATGTAATAAATTAAAAAATAAAATAATTCTAAGTTTGGTCGGCCCTAAGGGCTAAATTTCTAGAACCTTCTCGGGCTGTGGAAAAGGCCTATATAAAGAAGGCCCATAGTGTTGTCTAGGGCAGTTCTGGGTAGTAGATCTGGGTATTGATTTGAGGCTTTTTCCTACAGAATATTGTAAGGGAATGCCCATGTGGCTTTGCATATTGTAATTCTAAAAGTTTGTAATTCCACATTTGAGGAGATAATAAGAAGCCAATTTTTTTTTCTTGCATATTTTTGTTGTTTCTCTATTTCTATTATGTGTTTGTTGTATTAAGGGGAGCACCCTTCATCAAGTGGTATCAGAGCAGGAGTTCCTAAGTGTGTAAATAGATCACCGATTGTGAGGTAGTTTTCACCAGGACCCTGGTTGGGGTTTCAGCACGCATCGTGAAAATGCCTCAAAGAAGGGAACATGGTGGAAGAGTTGGTGTTGTAACACCTAAGGTTAGAGCACTCTAGAGATAATTGTGAGCATTGCAAGAAGAGATTCATACAAGAATGAATCTTAATGTCAGAGATGAAAGTGAGGATGAAGCCAAAGAAGTAAATGATGATCAAGAAGAAGAAGGCAAAATTTTGAATCAAGAAGAAGAAAGGCTTTTTTGAGCCATTTCCAAGATCAAAAAAAGACCTAAGATCGAGGTTCTTGCATTTTCAAGAAATCTTAACCCAGAAGAATTGATCGATTGGATCAATGAATGTGAAGAATATTTTGAGTATGAAGATATTGAGGATCCTGATAGGGTCAAATTCGTGAAGGCCAGACTGAAAGGTCATGTGAAGATCTGGTGGCAAGAGATTCAATTGGAGCAAAATAGAAGAGGGAAAGATAAAATCACAAGATGGGATCGGATGGTGGATAAATTGAAGTGACAATTCATTCCTTTTGATTATGAGCTTGACCTACTGAAGAAGATGCAAAGTTTGAAGCAAGTAGGAAGATTTGTTTAGGAGTATACAGAGGAGTTCTATCGAATCTTCATCAAAATAGGCCATGCGGAAGCTGATAAGGATAAAGTTTCTCATTACCTTAATGGGTTGAGGCCAAGCATTCAGGAGGAGCTGAATCTGGTTCAAATGAATAGTATTGAAGAGGCATACTAGTTTGCCCTAAAAGTGGAGGAAAAGTTGAACAAGAAGTTCAAGAGTAGACAAAATGGTAGAGGTCATGGTGGATGATCTAGTGGATAGTCATATGGAGGCCAAAATGAAGATTTGAAAAAGAAGGATGAGGCTAGTAGTAGTGAAAATTAGAAAGGAAATAATTCCAATCATTTCCAAGATCATAATAATAGAGATTACAGAGGGAGAGGAAGAGGACAAGGTTCAGGAAGAGGAGGCTTTGGTGGAACATTTCACTATGGAGAAGAAGGTCATAGGGCATTTGAATGTCCTCAACACCAAGGAAGGATAGATAGGAGGAATGAAGGCTAGGCCAAAGTTGCACATGTAGATGAAGATGCTAGATCATAACATTTAGAAGATGTTGAAAGAGGAGAAACACTGATTAACAGAAGAGTCATGTTGAGTGGTGAGAATGAACATGAACAAAGGAGGAGCCTATTTCGCACTAGATGCAAGTGTGAGAGAAAATGTTGTGATGTGATTATTGATAGTGGAAGCACTAACAATTTGGTGTCAAAAAAGATGGTGACAAAGTTCAAGCTCAAGAGATAGAAACACCCACATCCATATCAGATTGCCTGGGTACAAGATGACCACAAGGTCATGGTCAGTGAATAGTGCCTAGTAAAGTTCAAGATTGGCGGGTACCAAGATGAGGTACTATGTGATATCATATCTATGGATGCATGTCATATGTTGTTAGGTAGACCGTGGCAGTTTGATAGATGTGTTGTACATGATGGTTGTGCGAATACCTATTCCCTAACAAAGGATGGAGTGCGACATAAGCTAAAGCTATTGAAGGAGACCGAAGAAAAGGTATGTGGTAATGCAAGGATAACTTTTGTTGATGGAAGAAAATTCCTAGATGGTATGAGGCATGAGCATGTGTGTTTTGCTTTAATTCCAAAAGCTAGTAAAGAAGATGTAGAGGATGTACCTATAAAGGTTGTAGATTTGTTGAATGAGTTTTAGGATATTGTATTTGATAATGTACCTGATGGATTACCACTGGTAAGGAAGATCAGTCATCAGATGGATTTGATTCTAGGAGCCAGTTTGCCAAACAAGGTAGCACACAGCATGACACCAGCAGAAAGTGAAGAGTTGAACAAACAAGTACATGAGTTATTATAGAAGGGGTTGATTCGAGAGAGTCTGAGTCCCTGTGTTGTACCAGTGGTATTAGCACCAAAGAAGAATGGAGAATGGAGGATGTGTACAGATTCTAGAGCAATAAACAAGATCAAAATCAATTATAGGTTTCCATTGCCATGAATGGATGATATTATGGATTGTTTGAGTGGAGCTGTGTATTTCTCAAAGATAGATCTGAAGAGTGGATATCACTAGATTCGAATCAAAGAAGGATATGAATGGAAGACTGCCTTCAAAACAAAGGAAGGATTGTACAAGTGGTTAGTCATGCCTTTTGGGCTAACCAATGCACCGAGCACTTACATGTGGCTCATGAACGAGGTTCTGAAAGAATTTCTAGGTAAGTTTGTCATTGTGTACCTACATGATATTTTGATCTTTAGTAAGACATTGGAAGAGCATATGATGCATATTTGTATGGTGTTTGAGAAGTTGAGAGATGAGAAATTGTTGATTAATTTGAAGAAGTGCAGTTTTGTGAAGAATGAGTTAGTGTATTTGGGATTTGTAGTTTCAATAGAAGGTCTAAAAATGGACCCATAGAAAGTATAGGCTATCCTTGAATGGCCTACTCCAAGGAGTGCTACTGAGGTAAGATCTTTTCATAGTTTGGCTAGCTTTTACAGAAAGTTTATCAGAAATTTTAGTAGTATTTGTTGAACCTTGACTGAAACAATGAGAGGGGATAGAAAAGAGTTCAAGTGGACTAATAGGGCAGACAAGAGTTTTAAACTGTTGAAACAAAAAGTTACAGAACAACCTGTTTTAGCACTTCCAAATTTTAATAAGGTGTTTCAAGTAGACTGTGATGCTAGTGGCACTTCAATAGGAGCTGTTATGAGCCAAGAAGGTAAACCTATTGCTTATTTCAGTGAGAAGTTAAATGATGCCAAGAGAAAGTATTTTGTTTATGATCAAGAATTTTATGCTATAGTTTAGGCATTGAAGAAGTGGAGACACTATCTTCTTCCTAAGGAGTTTGTTTTGTATACTGATCATCAAGCTTTGCAATATTTGAATAGTCAAGGAAAGATGAATCAAAGGCATTTGAAATGGATCGAGTTTTTGCAGAGTTATACATTTGTTTTGAAACACAGAAGTGGAAAGTCTAATAGGGTTGCAGATGTGCTTAGCAGAAGGCAACTATTGCTGATAGAGATGCAGATTGACGTGGTTAGGTTCAGGGAACTCAAGAATTTGTATCCAGAGGATCCTAATTTGGTGAAGCTTGGAAAGCTTGTAAAGAACCTGTTACTCTAGATAGAATGAAGTGGCTAGATTTTATCATCCAGGATGATATGCTATTCAGAGGGAGTCAGTGGTGCATTCCATGAAGTTCTATGTGGGAGAATATCATCAAAGAGAAGCATAGAGGAGGATTGGTGAGACATTTTGGTCATGATAAAACCCTTGCTTTGGTCAATGAGAATTATTATTGGCCACAGTTGCAGCAAGATGTCAAGAATTTTGTACAAAGTTGTAGAGTATGTCAGATGGTGAAAGGAGTGAAGTAGAATACAGGGTTGTATCATCCATTACCTGTACCAGAGAAGCCTTGGGAGGATATTAGTATGGACTTTGTTCTTGGTTTACCAAAGACATAGCGGGGACATGATTCAATTTTTGTAGTAGTTGATAGATTTTTAAAGATGGCACATTTCATTCCCTACAAGAAGACTAATGATGTTGTTCATGTAGCAGAATTATTTTTCAGAGAAGTGGTGAGACTACATGATTTAACAAAGAGTATAGTTTCAGATAGGGACACTAAGTTGGTTGGATATTTCTAGCGTACATTGTGGAAGAAGTTGAAGATAGATTTGAAGTTCATTTCATCACATCATCCACAGACTGATGGACAGATAGAGGTGGTGAATAAGAGTTTGAGAAATTTGCTGAGATGTTTGGTTGGAGATAAGCCACCAGGATGGGATTTTATTTTGCCACAGGCATAATTTGCATATAATAATTTTGTCAATAGGAGCACTGGTAAATCACCATTCCAGATTGTATATGGGAGTAGTCCTAGAAATGCATCTAAGTTGAGAAGGATAGATCAAGGAGAAATAATTAGTGCTGAAGCTGAGGATTTTGTAGAACATTTGAAGAACATCCATGAGGAGGTGAGGAAGCATATTACCAAGATGAATGCACAGTATAAGGCTAAGGTAGATGAGAAAAGGAGGCATAAGGAATTTTAGATTGGACATGAAGTCATGGTTCATTTGTGAAAGGAAAGATTTCCAGTTGGTACATATAACAAGCTGAAAATGAAGAAGTTTGGGCCATGTAAGATACTGAAGAAGCATGATTCAGGAAATGCATATGAGGTCAAGTTGCCTACTAAGCTGAATATTTCACCAATGTTTAACATTTTAGATCTAATAGAGTATCATGAGGGAGGTGTTGAAGATGAGATCACAATAGTACAATGGAGTATTCCAGCAACTAGTTTAGATACCAAAGAGATTGAGGATATATTGGATAGTCATGTTGGTAGAAGCACAAGGAACAGGACATATGAAGAATATCTAGTCAAGTGGAAAGGATGACCTGTTGAAGATTCATCATGGCTGACAAAGGAGGAGGTTAACCACCTTAGTTTTCCTCTACACATCTGAGATGTGATGGGGTCACTTCTCAAATTATCCCAGGCGTCTGATGCAGGAGCATCCTGGGTGTAAGAGCAATCTTGCATCACCCAAAAATATTCATGTTTTTGTATTCAATAAGGGCTATCTTGTGCAAAGCTGCTATTTATGGAAACTTGTTTTTTTAGTAAGTTGGTCATAAATCTTGGAATGTTCTGATTTTACATGTGGAGGTTCATCTCAGTCATATCAGCCTGCCAGTAAAGTTTCATGGCTAGATCAGGTCTAGTTTTGAAGATATTAAATATTTTCGGTATTAGCAGCAGGGTACAGAAACTTTGAACTTAGTTTTGAAGGCTTTAGAGGCTTCAAATGAGGTCTAAAACTTGGGTGATAGGTGCTTGCATGATTCAAGCTTGTAGAGCGCTTTGTGGCCTTTTTGAAATGGGGTTATAATAGTTAATTGGATCAACTAGTGATGACTTATGGTCTCCGGAAGT
Organism: Chamaecyparis obtusa; assembly: GCA_027943335.1. Taxonomy (NCBI): domain Eukaryota; kingdom Viridiplantae; phylum Streptophyta; class Pinopsida; order Cupressales; family Cupressaceae; genus Chamaecyparis; species Chamaecyparis obtusa. Next base: position 501,994 of record BSBK01008424.1, on the reverse strand, counting down.
CAGGTCACCTGAAATGGCGAAAAATAATTTTCCTTCAAAATTTCTGTTCGATTTTCAAAATTTATTTTGAGTCGACTTTGGTGTAATAAATTGAAAAATAAAATAATTCTATGTTTGGTCAGCCCTAAGGGCTAAATTTTTGGAACCTTCTCAGGCAGTGGAAAATACCTATATAAAGAAGGCCCATAGTGTTGTCTAGGGTAGTTCTGGGTAGTAGGTCTAGGTATTGATTTGAGGCTTTGTCCTATAGAATATTGTAAGAGAATGCCCATGTGGCTTTGCATATTGTAATTCTAAAAGTTTGTAATTCCACATTTGTGGAGATAATAAGAAGCCAATTTTCTTTTCTTGCATATTGTTGTTGTTTCTCTATTTCTATTATGTGTTTGTGGTATTAAGGGGAGCACCCTTGATCATAATAAAAAGGTTTAGATAGTACTCACAAAGTTGAAAGTTCATGCATCTCTTTGGTGGGATCATTTGCAAACTAAGAGACAGAAGAGAGGAAAAGAAAAGATCAAGACATGGATGAAGATGCTTGGAAAGATGAAGAAAAAGTTTCTTCCTGCTGACTACCAAGTGAGTCTGATGAGAAAGATGCAAAATCTGAGGCAAAAGGATATGAGTGTGAAATAATATACTGAGGAATTTTACAAATTGGATATCAGATCTAGACATGTGGATGATGAAGTTGAGAAGGTGGCTAGATATCTGAATGGCCTGAGGACATCTATTCAAGATGAGATTAGTTATGTGAAGATAGATAGTGTGGAAGAAGCATATCAATTTGCTTTGAAGGTTGAAGAAATATTGACAAAGAAACATGATAGACAAAGAGGAAGAGGTGGCAGATTTCAGAGAAGTAGAGGAAGATCTTATGGATAAAGCAGCAGATCTGACAATGCCACACAAGAGAAAGGATGGAAAGATGAACCTACTAAAAGAGGTAATTACTCTAGAGGTAGGTATACTAGTTACTCTGGGAATAACAATAATGGGAAAAGAGAAGAGAAATCTTGGTTTAGAAGAACTTGTTACAAATGTGGTGAAGAAGGACATAGAGCTTTTGAATGTACTAACTTTGAAAAGAAGACTAGAGGTAATGGTAGAAATAATTTGGCTTGTGAAGAAGTTGAAGAAATGTTTAATGAACTTGAACATGGTGAGAACTTGATGTTAAGAAGGATCTTGTGGAATGAAGAAGCTGATGAGGAACCTATTTTGAGGAAAAGTTTATTCCAAACCAGATGTAAGATCGCTAATAAATCTTGCAAGGTAATCATTGATAGTGGAAGTTCTGATAATTTGGCATCCGAAGAGCTGGTTAACAAATTGCAGTTGCAGAGATTGAAACATCCAAAGCCTTACCATATTTCTTGGATCCAGAAGGAGCATAAACTACTTGTAAGTGAACAATGCCTTGTTAAATTCAAAATTGGGAATTATCATGATGAAGTCTTGTGTGATATTATGCCTGTGGATTGTTGTCTTATTCTTTTGGGTAGACCTTGGCAGTATGATAGGAAAGCTTTGCATGATGGTAGATTGAATCAATATACTATTTGGATGGATGGAAAGAAACAAGTATCATTGCCTTTGATAGAAAATTTTTATGAAAGTCATTGTACCATAGTCAGAGTATGCTTGGTTGATGGTAAAAATTTTGCAAGAGAAATGAAAGAAAAAAATGTTTGCTTTGCTTTAATTCCAAGAAAGACTAAGAAACAAGATGAGTTAGAACATGCACCTGAGGTTAAGCCTTTGTTGAATGAATTTCATGACATCATTTTTGATAATGTACCTGATGGTTTACTGCCTATGAGAAGTATAAGTCATTGTATGGATTTGATACTTGGAGCTAGTTTGCCTAATAAAGCACCACATAGGTTGACACCTGATGAAAAGACTGAATTGAATAGACAAGTGCGAGAATTTCTTGAAAGAGGTTTGATTAGGGAAAGTTTGAGTCCTTGTTTAGTACCTGTTGTATTAGCACCTAAAAAGAATGGAGAATGGAGAATGGAGAATGTGCACTGATTCTAGAGCTATAAACAAGATAACAATAAAGTATAGATTTCCTTTTCCTAGGATGGATGACATAATGGATAGTTTGAGTGGAGCAAAGTATTTCACAAAGATTGATTTGAAAAGTGGATATCATCAGATTAGGATCAGAGAAGGGGATGAATAGAAAACTACTTTTAAGACTAATGAAGGTTTGTATGAATGGTTGGTTATGCCTTTTGGTTTGACTAATGCACCTAGTACTTTCATGAGGCTGATGAATGAAGTTCTGAAAAGATTCTTGGGTAAGTTTGTTATTGTATATCTTGATGACATTTTGATATTTAGTAAGAGTAAGGAGGAACATCTTGAACATATCAGAAAAGTACTGTAGAGATTGAAGGAAGAAAAGTTGCTAATTAATTTGAAGAAATGTTCATTTATGAAAGAGGAGATTGTATACCTTGGCTTTGTAATTTCAGCTAATGGATTGAAAATGGATCCCAAGAAAGTAAGAGCTATACTTGATTGGCCTACACCAGAGAATGTTGGAGAGGTAAGATCATTTCATGGATTGGCTAGTTTTTATAGGAAGTTTATGAGAAATTTTAGTTCTATTTGTAATGCTATAACTGAAACTATGAGAGGAGATAAAAAGGATTTCAAATGGACACATGGAGCACAAAAGAGCTTTGAAACATTGAAACAAAGAATTGCAGAGTTGCCTACACTTGCTTTGCCTGATTTCAATAAGGTTTTTCAAGTTGAATGTGATGCTTGTGGAAGTGAAATTGGATCTATTTTGAGTCAAGAAGGAAAACCTATAGCTTTCTTTAGTGAAAAGTTGAATGATGCTAAGAGAAAATATTCAGTTTATGACAAGGAATTCTATGCTATTGTTCAAGCTTTGAAGAAGTGGAGATGTTATTTGATGCCTAAAGATTTTTTGTTGTATACTAACCATAAAGCTTTGCAGTATTTGGGAAGTCAGAATAAGTTGAATCAGAGACATATGAAGTGGGTTGAGTTCTTGTAGAATTTTTCCTTTTCATTGAAGCATAAAAGTGGACAATCAAATAAGGTTGTTGATGCCTTGAGCCGAAGAAGAATTTTGTTGACTGAGATGAGAGTTGAGGTACTTGGTTTTGATGATTTGAAAAAATTTTATGAAACTAACATTGATTTTGTAGAACCTTGGAAAGCTTGTAAGGAACACACAGTGAGTGATAAGTGGACTGATTATTTCATTCAAGAAGACATGTTGTTTAAAGGAGTTTAGTTGTGCATAACTAGAGGATCTATGAGAGAGAACATAATGAAGGAGAAACATAGTGGTGGACTTGTTGGACATTTTTGGATTGATAAGACTGTGAATTTGATTTCAAAGAGATACTTTTGACCATAGATTTATAGAGATGTATAGAGAATGGTTAGAGGTTCCAGAATTTTCCAAACAGCAAAAGGAACTAGTTAGAATTTGGGATTGTATACACCTTTTCCTATACCTGATAAACCTTGGGAAGTTGTGAGTATGGACTTTATTCTTGGATTTCCTAGAACTTAGAGAGGTAATGATTCTATTTTGGTAGTGGTTGACAAATTTTCTAAGATGGCTCATTTCATACCTTGTAAGAAGACATCTAATGCATTGAATGTAGGTGAATTATTCTTCAAGGAAGTGGTAAGATTGCATGGTTTGCCTAAATCTATTGTTTCAGATAGAGATACAAAGTTTATTGGTTAATTTTGGAGAACACTTTGGAAGAAGATGAATACAAATTTGAAGTCTAGTTCTACATTTCACCCTCAAATAGATGGATAGACTGAAGTTGTGAACAGAAGTTTGGGAAACTTGTTGAGATGTTTAGTTGGAGATAAGCCTGCTAATTGGGATTTGATTTTGGCACAAGTAGAGTTTGCATATAATAATTCAGTGAATAGAAGTACTAAGAGGACACCATTTGAGATTGTTACTGCATTTCATCCTAAGGGAACCACAAAGCTGAGAGATTTACCTATTGAGACAAGAAGAAGTGTTCAAGCTGATCATTTTGCAAAATACATGAGAACTTTACATGATGAAGTTAAAAAGAACTTGGAGGAGAGTAATCTAAAATATAAACAAAGAGAAGACAAGAGAAGAAGACATAAATATTTTGAAGTTGGAGATGAGGTTATGATTCATTTGAAAAATAATAGATTTCCAATTGGTACCTACAACAAGCTGAAAATGAAGAAGTTTGGACCTTGTAAGATTCTGAAGAAGTTTGACAATGGAAATGCTTATGAAGTGGAATTACCAGAGGACATGGATATATCACCTATAATTAACATTGTTGATATCTTTGAGTACTTTGAATCAAATGATGAGATAGAAGATGATCCATATTATCCTAAGAAGAACAAAGATAGCATTGAGAAGATTTTAAATAAAAGAGTGAGCAAGAGTACAAGAGGAAAAGACTACATGGAATATCTAGTTCAGTGGAAAGACAAGCCAGTTGAAGATAGTTAATGGATTACACAAGCTGAGTTGGATCTTTATGATTCAAGTAAAAATATGAGAAGTGCCTGATGTGGACATCAGTTCTTTATTTACCCCAGGTGTTTGATGTAGGAGCATCTTGGGTCTTTGAGCAATCTTGCATCAACCAAAAACATTTCCTGATTTATGTACCTATTTGCTATTGTTTTCTTTATAATTGTTGTATTTTTTGGTTTCATGTTGTGAAATGATTACATGATGCTGAGGACATATTTAGGAACCTTCTCCTATGAGCACATAAATTTTGGATGGACTGTTTCAAAGTTACAGTTGTTTTCCTTGCCGTCGGAACTGCATTTTCTTGCAGTTTTGGTGCTGATTGTTCATAGTGGTGATCTTAATCCATGAGGAATCAGCATTTTTTATCTTAATGAATTTAAGAGGACCTAAATTAATATCACTTCCCAATATATCAAGCCCTAATTCATTATGAGTAAAAACTTATGCCCATTTTTCCATGGGACCTATTTTCTACCAGTTTTTGGGTGTAACATGTGGTGTTTCTTCTTGCGATGTTCCATGTGATCAAATGAAGCCTTGTGTAGTTAAAGGAATTTTTTTGGGTCATTTGAGGACCTAAATCCAAAGGCACATCAATTTATATTCATTCTAGCATTATTTTTGGTTTAAATCTTCCAGACTGGACCTATAATGTAATTAAATGCCTGACTGGCCAACCTGTGGCTTAGCTGGCTATATAAAGAGTCTAGATTGATGTAGTAGGGCATCAAGAGATAATTATGGGTGAGATCTAGGAAGGATTATCAAGATATATCATTGGAGAAAAAGATAGGATGTAATCTATAGTTTTGATTTCATAATTCTCATTGTATAAGGCCAAAACCCGAAAGACCTCACAGTTGGGCATGTTGAAAGAAATAATATAATTCTATGTTGTTGCTGCCAGTTGATTGTCTCATATCCATTGTATTTTTACTGATTTCATGTGATATTATATTTCTTCCATTGTGTAACTCTGAGCAAGAGCTTGTTGTCGATTCAAGTGGGCTCAATTCTACTTGATTCCCCTTGTATCTACCCTGCCCCTGCATCAGGTAATAAATAAAGGGAGACTAGATCGGGGGAGTTGCATCAAAACTACAGAAAGTATTGATGAATTGAGACAATGTCACAATTTTTGTCTTTAATTCCTTCTTTTCCTTCCTGTCCTCCCATGAAGTAAACAACATTTATTGAGTTGTTTCTTTGAACAAATGATTTTTACCTGCATGATCCATACTCCCTAGCTCAACCTTTGTGACCTCGAAGTCTTTAGCTTTGATTTCCTATTCTCCTCCCTTTGGTCTGTAAGTGGCTACCTCAATAGTCCACTTCCCTATTTTTGCATCAACAAACATTTGGGTTGTGCTTTTCACTTTTTTCTCCTTTTGGTTTTTTTTAATATACTTTCTTACAATATCTTTGACGTGAACTAAAATGGGAACTACGCTGCATTTTTTATTCATGGAAGTGGCCAACCAGTTAGGTGTACTATCAGTCCTAGTCGACTATTGGGGAGTCGTCATTGGTGTATTGATAACTTCTAGTGTCACATCATCAAGATCAAAAAGATCTTTCTCCACCTATTCCTCTTTATCTATTTGATAATTCACATCTTCAAACTTATCCTCATCTAAATTGATAGTCAACATAGTTTCTTGAGCCATATCTTTCTTTATCCTATACCTAGTCTTTGATCTCATCAGCCTCTATGTAGGATCCACTGGTAAGAGATCTGATGTAGCTTTCTTTTAGGTACCTTTAACTTGCTCCTTTTTTGAAATCCCTACATTTTCAATTGATGTAGATACATTAGAAACAAAAGCTAGAGAAGACAAAATAGAAACTCTAACTTCTTTTTTTATTGACTTAGGCTATTTCTTCTTTCTTTTTGTTATCATCCACTCCTTAGTCAAATGAATCACATATTGAGTTCTTCTCTCAATATCATCTTCCTCTTCTTCCGACCAGTTGATGACAAAATTCCCTTGTTCAATTGATTTCTTGAAATTGGGCTCAATTAAGTTAGACCCGTCATTTGTTACCCCTTCCACATTGATTTGTAAACTCATAGACTAGATTTGTGATATGCATAGCCTAGTGTTTCCTCTTTCTTCCACTTGTGACTCATCACAACAGTCTTCCCAGAAGTCTTCTAAATGAGGTATAGGGAACATATGTGACCTAAGCCCTAAACTCCCACTGGCATAATTTTTATTATCAAATCCAGCTCTTTCAGTATAATACTTGAAATCAAAATGATGAAGGTCACTCCCTATTCTTACTTCATCTACTATTGATCCACATGAAAATTTTCCCAATGAGATGGGAAAAGCCTTTTCCCATTCTTATTCAGAGAGGAACCTCTTTAGAACAATGGAGAGTTGTCTATAGACCTTGGCTAGGATAAAACAATAAAAAGCATGCCTAGGCAATCTCATAGGTGAATCCTCAAAACCCCTAACCTTTATGTAGTTAAACCAAGGGAACTAAATATTATAGCTCCCATATTTAGTTACAAATTCTTGAGCTTTTGGGCTGACCCTTTTGACTAACATTCCTGCTAACTCAAAACAAAGTTTCCCTATGAATGTATCATACACTTTCCTATAATTTTCAATAATGTTATCCTTCTATAAAATGAGGTAGTACTCATAGACACACATATCAGTGACCCAAGGTTTATGTGGCATTCCATTCCATTGTTTGATGTAGGCAAAATAATACATGAGATAAGAGGACATGAAGAAACCACTACCGGTCAATTTGGACATATTGAGTTGTTCGCTGAGAGAGCTAGCAATTAATTTGGCCCAGTCTAAGAGTTTTTCTCCCTCTAAGATGATTTGAACATAAAAATACATCTAGTCAGAGAAGAAATAAGCTACTTGTGATCCTTTCACCCTGTGTAGCATAACCATTATATCACTGACATAGGGGTGAACATGACTTCTATTAAATTTTTTAGGTAATCGTGAACCTCCTCTTTGTGGGTTTAGAAGCCATCTTTTAGCCATAGAGGTATGGTTTCCATCTATATTGTCATTAAACTTGATGATGGATTGTGCAGAGGAAAAGGTGGAAAAGGTCTTTTTTGGGAGTTGCAATGCTAAAGACATCATTTCCCTATTGACAGACATGAGGCTGCTCTCATCCTTCTTTCTAATAGACTTTCTCTGCATGTCATAATTTTTGATACATTCAAGGATCAATTCAAGGCATACAACAATAAGAGGGAAAGTTGCGGTCAAACATAACCCATTATGTAGGATTTCTAAAGTTGGAGTACCCTCAAGGGAATTCAGGAGATGGGATGGTAGGCCCTCTAGATTATAATTTTCTAAATCTATATTTGATATTATAGGACCATCACACGCCAAACTTGATACATTCCAAAAAAAGATGAAAAAAAGAGTTCATAATTACATAGCCTTAAGTTCTTTATTCAATGTTCTTCTTACTAAATTTGAAAATATCATGGAAAGGAAGCCTGACTCACCTTACTTTGCAGAAATTACCGATCATAGGAACTCCAAAGTCCTTACCTCCGCTCGCCAATTTCTCAACAAAAAAATATTTAGGACTTTGGGTGTATGGTTTATCTTAAATAGGAGAAGCATGAGAACTTAAATGTTTATTTCAAATATTTACAGAGGTGATGATAAAAGATTTGATTTGACAACTTATGCATGTAATCCATTATTACTATTTACACAAGTCCTTATGTCAATGAAAATGATGATTATTTGGACATATCAGACGTGTAAATCTTATTTCCATTTAATAGCATTGAATGCATAACCTCTTGTGGGCCCTGCTGCTAAGCTATCGCAAGATTCCCTTTTCCTTTTGAATTAATTTTTGGTGTTTTTGAACATGAAAGAACAAAGTTCGTAACCGTTCAAGACTGTTCAAAGTAGTTCAAGAATTTTGGAACTTCATAATTTTCCACTTGATAATCTAACTACAATAATGTGTCAAAAATCCATAATTAATGTATCAGTACTCTTCATGATTTGACGACCGATAAATTTCCTTCATTTTCTTGATGAGCCTGTCATATTTTCAAAAGAAAAGAATTCATCACAAACAACCTTGAACATGCTTGAACAGAGTTCAAGCATGTTCGTCGGTGTTCAAGAAAAAATCATTTGCTAATAACTTAAATGGTTCAAATTCAAATCAAGACCCAAAAGACCAATGGCTTTTAAATCACTACAACATTTGGGGTTGAATTTCGATGGCAGTACCATGTGCACATGTTTTTTGTGTTTTTTTTCACAAGTGCCCCCGATGGTGTCGTTATAGTGATAGTGACATCATAATTTTGACACTCATGTGATTATAAACAAAAAAGAAAAGAAAAAGAAATGTTCATTTTTAATTTTTGTGAGCTATGAAGAGGGCACCATGCACGCAGAAGGAAGAAGGCACCGTGCGCAAAGAGGGAAGAGAGCACTAGACTTTTTCTTGTTAGCTACGAAGAGGGCACCTTGCATGAAGAGGGAAGAGGGCATTGGCCTTTTTCTTGCATATGTGAAGAGGTCGACACTGGACTTTTTCTTGCATGCATGAACTTGGTCCTAACTCTACACGGATTCAGAGTAGGCTTGAACTGGACTTTTACTTGCATGCCCAAACTTGGCCATGTATTTTTTGTTATTTGGTTTTATTGCATTATATTTCACTGGTTTGAAGCTAGGGCATCTATTTCATAGAGGTTGTATCAGAAGTATCACAACACTCACGATAGGAAAATGCCAATCCAAAAATAGATAATAATGGAATGTGATCAATCTTTTCCTCTTATATTAATCAATACAATAAATTAGAGACTAAAATGTATTGATTTCCTTTCTTTTAAGTCTGGTTTGGATTTTTTTTGTGATTCATGGTGAGATATTGAAGCATTTTTTTTTAAACTATCTAAAACCCTCTTATGGTAAGCAGTGGACTTAAAGAATTCTATATCTCCAAAAATACTGGGTAAAATGGCCTAAAACTTGGTGAGATATTAGTTTACTATTTATTCTTTAATCCCTTAGGGTTGCATGTCACTTGGTGAAGGTTTGACCACATTTTTTAGTATTTTTATTACATTAACAAGGTTTTTAAGTGAGGATTAAGACCCAATTTTTTATATCTTTCTTAAAATTGTTTAAGATAGTGAAGGTTACAACCATAAGTAATATGTTGATTCATTAAAATTTCAGTCCATATTTATTAGGAACCAAAGCATTTTGATTGACCCCGAGGTTTTAGATGTTATTTACATGGTTTTAAAAAGTGTTCCAATGAGATTTGAATCCTTTACATGTCACTCCTAAGCTACAAACAAGTGTGATAGTCCCACATTAGATCGGTGATCAAGAATGTTTCATGGTGGATAAGTAATTGATTGTCATTGTGAAGATTCCATTGAATTAAGGTATAAGAGTGCCTTATTTCCAAGATAAAGAGCATTTAATGGAGTTTTCATCAGTTAGTACCCTAGGAGGGTGTACACACTCAAATGGTGCACTTCTCTAAGTCATTATATCCAAGGGAATCCATGAATAGGAAACCTTAGAAAGTGACCTAGAGCTCTCTATGCATGGAGTTGCAAGATTATTTAAAGTTTGTTCTTAGCTAGAGCTATTAAGCTAATGACCTTGCTAGTCAACCACACAATGAGAGATTCAAATGAAGACAAGGGAAAGAATGCCAATATCCCCAAGAATCAAAATGAAATGCAAATGCAAACTAGATTAAGATGAATATGAAAGCTAGAAATGAGAGGTGCAAGCTAAGCTATGGTAATGAAAGAACAAGCAAAGCTATGAAAGGAAAGATGCAAGTGTTACAAATCTTTCCTAATTAGACTAGATGAAGTAATCTAAAGCATAAAGGAAATCTATACTATGAATGCCATGATAATGAAACTAGAATGGAAGAAATGAGACTAGAATAGTATGTAGATGCAAAAGCCAAGAATGCTCCAAATCTTCAAAAACTCCAAAGTGACCTAGAAAGCTTGCAGCATAACATTAGTATTCAAAAAATGCATATGAAAATGAGGAAGAGAGCTCTTCTTTTATAGGAAATGAGAATCAACGGATGATGGAGATTAAGAGGCAAAAGATTTAATCAAGGGTGGAGCATCAAAGAGGAGCAATCCATGTGCACAAATATCCTCCAATGAGAAAATAAGAGTTGACTTTTGTGTCCATATGAGACAAAAAGTGTTTTTCTTCTTTTTATAAAATAGGAATAATGCTTTATTTGTGCAACTTAGGATAAGAGGAAAAGGTGGGGGATTTTTATTTAATAAAAAGGGAGGAAATATTCCTTTTAATAAATAAAGACTTTAGGATAAAAGGGTTAGCCCATAGATAAAATCAAATAAATGATAGAATTAGGATTTGATCAAGGAAATTGATATATTTGAAAAATGCTGATTTTTGAAAATACTGATTTAGGGATTTGATAAATTGTTGAATGGGGGCCCAAAGTCTAGGTAACCATTTTAGGGTGCATACATTTTCCCCTCTTTGACTAATGTGTGATCATTTTGGGAACACACCAGGATAAAAATAAACTAGCTAAAAGACAAGACCAACACTATTGTTGTTAAGTGATAGTCAAGTCTCAAAATAAGAGATAAGAATCAAAAGACAAGATCAACACCATTGCTGTTAAATGATAATCAAGTCTCAAAATAAGAATCTCAAGCTGAGCTGAATGATGAGTTGAATCAAAGATAAAAGTTGATAGGTACTGCCCCCTCGGAATTGAAATTCAAATTAGGTAGAGGAGAAACAACAAATTGATAAACTTGATCAAGTCACTAGAAATCATAATCAAAGATGAAGCATGATAAGATAACCATCAAGTAGTGAAGACATGCCCCAGTTTGATTGAAAAGATATAGGATAAAGATAAAGTCAAATCTCAGAGAGATGAAGCAAGTGAAAATGAATGATAGACTAGGAGTTTGAAAGAGATGGGGGTGAAGAAATGAAGGTGCCCCAACGAAGATTGAAGGATTAGGCCTCAAATGGTCAGCCAACTGCACAAATGAGGGTGAAATTTTGAAATACAATTTTGACTATCAAGATTAACTCAGATTTCAATTTCAAGTCTGAAAATGGATCCAGGATGTCAAAATTAGCTAGGGGTGCAATTTTTGCACAATTATGAGGTGTTTTGAAAATTATGTCAAAAAGTTGAAATGCTATAGACAAGAAGCAAAAGACATGATCGAGAAAAAGTGAAAGGTGAGTGCAATTGACTGACAAGTCCATGAAAGATGAAAGGAGAGCTCTCTCCATATGCAAGATGCAAAACTAATCTAACATGAACCTAGAAATGCAAGCTACTATGTGTTAGCGGTTTTTCTTGTATCCCTCAACTCTAAAAGAGAAACATGAAGACCAGACCTGGGGATTTTTGTCCAGCAACACAAATCTACTTGTTCATACAAACTGAGGGGCAAGAAAAGACTAATTAATGAGGATTTGATCCTCCTTCTACTTCGAGTTCCACACACTCAGGTGGGTGCACCTAAAACATGATAAGATCTGCATACATATAACTCACTAGCTAAAACCCTTTATGCAGACATGAAAATCGGTGGATAATTCTTAGACTTATAAAACATGGGAGTCCAACTCAACCAATCTTATACAGGATCCCACCTGTATGATCTCCTAAGAACTAGAAAAATGGCCAATGTGATAACAAGGATAAACTCCTTCTTCTCTTCAAACCCGGAGGCTCAAGCAGGCTAACCTAATGATTCACTCTTCAAGGAATCGACAAATGAATTGTACTTCTTGAATACAATCAAACATGAATGTGCATAACAATAGGAAAGTAAAATGATTTGTAATTAATGTTTGATGATGAAAACTGTAGGACAAGCAAAAGACCAGTGCCTTATCTATTGGGCATCAGAGTCAAACAACCATGCATTCCCAGAAAAATTTAACTCCAAACTCAAAGAAACCAAGTGAAGTGCCTTACAAATCACTCTTCTCATTCCAGTTCCTAGACATCAAATTCATGTATAAATCTTAAATTCTCAAAGCCTGCACTCAAGATTGACTCTCTCCTTGAAAGAAACTTGAAAACAAGATCACAGCTACCTTATAACCAGTGCATCAAAATGCCTTACAAACTGATACACAAGAACTAAGACCAAATACACGAAGACATTAACCAGAACTGAATAGGGATTCCATTGTTTTTCTATTAAAATTCCTCTGGTTCAACATATTTACATAAACACAGAGAAAATAAGAAAAAGGGCCTGAATCTTGTCTAGCAGCATAAATTTTCAACATCCTTGTTACAATGAGAAAAATCCAAGATATAGCAATTGAGAGTCCATTCCCAAAACCAACTGACAGCTGTCCCTCTTGCATAAAAATATCTTCAACATTCCTCATCTCCCTGCAACTGATTCCCAAGCTGATCCACATTCTGCAAAAACTTCCAATCTGATCTGCAACCGATCTTGATTCCCGGATTTCAAACCTGAACTGCTCTTATCAACTGCTTTGAAACTAAAAATAGTCATCACCATTGGAATCCTTATTCCGAGACCTTTCCGGAAACATATAACACTTATATGTTTTGTTAAAAAATAAATTTCCAAGCCCCTTTTTCTGTGAACAGCTTATCTTTTAAATTTTTGAATTTATGCCCTATAGTCTAAACTATATCATTTCATAAATTCAGCTTTAATTTGCAATTTTATATCATTTTCTGCATATACCCACAGAATGCACCAGAAAGTGCCACTTGTCACTATCTCATTGCATGCTCAGACAAACCTCAAGTTAACCCACTGATTGGGAGAACTGACGAATGACATTGATCTCCAAATCTCTGAATCTTTCTTTGACCATGGTTATCATTTGGAGAACTAGCGATTTGGAGAACTCGCGACTTGGAGAACTCGCGACTACATACTCTTCAATTCTCTGAATCTTTTTTTCACCATGGTTATCATTTGGAGAACTAGCGATTTGGAGAACTCGTGACTTGGAGAACTAGCAACTTGGAGAACTCGCGACCAAGTGTATTCTCCAATTCTCTGAATGATTTTCCTTAACATTCAAGCATTTGGAGAACTAGCGATTTGGAGAACTAGCGACTTGGAGAACTCGCGACTTGGAGAACTCGCGACCAAGTGTATTCTCCAATTCTCTGAATGATTTTCCTTAACTTTCAAGCATTTGGAGAACTAGCGATTTGGAGAACTAGTGACTTGGAGAACTCGCGACTTGGAGAATTCGCGACCAAGTGTATTCTCCAATTCTCTGAATGATTTTCCTTAACTTTCAAGCATTTGGAGAACTAGCGATTTGGAGAACTAGCGACTTGGAGAACTCACGACTTGGAGAACTCACGACCAAGTGTATTCTCTAATTCTCTAAATGTTTATGACTTAACCATTTGCATTTGGAGAACTAGAGACTAAGCATTCTCCAATTCTCTGAATGTTTATGACTTAACCGCCAGCATTTGGAGAACTAGAGACTAAGCATTCTCCAATTCTCTGAATGTTATCTCCTTAACCACTAGCATTTGGAGAACTAGAGACTAAGCATTCTCCAATTCTCTGAATGTTTATGACTTAACTGCCAACATTTGGAGAACTAGAGACTAAGCATTCTCTAATTCTCTGAATGTTATCTCCTTAACCACTAGCATTTTTTGCCAGCATTTTTATGCAAAATTTAGTGTTTTATGGTCACTGGCATGCATCCCAATGCAATAGTTGTGCACACTCTTGAGAGCCTCCTTCTCTTTATTCATTTCATTATGTCAGTGGTATATTTTTTAAACACTTGAAATGGTCATTTCTTGAGCAATGTGGGATTAAACTTTTGGAAGCAATGCTGATTTTTTATTGCTGTGAGTACTCAGAGGACCATAACTTTTGATTTTCAAACTGGGTTTTTCTAAAAAAAAAATTTTACACTACACACATTGTCATCTCAAACATATGTAAAATTCAGCCCGACCCAGTTTGTATTTTTTGAGATATGATAAAAGACGTGACTGGCTATATATTGACACTTTTTTTTTAACTGGCTCTTGCCTTCAACCTTTTTTTTTATCGTCTTCTTCTTCACATGCTTTGCATTTGTCTATGATATTTGGCATCACAAAATCACTTTGCTTTGATTTTCTCAAACTCTGAGACAAGACCTTGATGCATTGCCCTCTAGAAAACAACAATGATAAATGAACACCAGTAACACTAGCCATTTCTACGTACACAATATCTTGTGCTCAATCTTAGTGATAACTCACACTGGCAACGCACTCCTTTGCTCTCACACATCATGGCATTATCTTGTCTGGGCCATTTATTTCACTTTTACCCTTTGCAAAAATTGTCAAATAACATTAGCTGACATCCGGAAGCGGCCTTAAAAACTGGCCAATAGCTATCATAGGATCATGTCACTGAGCACACATGTTCACCTCCAACAAACAAATATGCATGTCAAAGAAGAAATTTCAAAGAGACCCGAACCACAAGATAAAATTGACCAAAGTTAGCCACTTAAAACATTGCCTTTCTGCTCTATCTGAAATCACTTAAGTTGGCTCTAGAACTGGCTTTGAAAATTGACCAAATCACCTGAACAAATCTCATCGCGTGACAGACATAAACCTTGAGATACATAGAATCACCCTGCAAAATGGCATCACTTGACTGTACCTGAGGTGAAAGTTATTAACCTCTAAAGTTTCCATTTTCATTCTACTCCTGCCAACACACTGTCAGAACTTGATAAACTGCATCTGGAATTAGCCTTGAAAAGTGCACGAATGGATTGGCAGGATGCTCGAATCAGAATGAGATACAATATAACTTGTCAGCAATACAGGACAACAAGAATTTTGAAAATAGGATCATCCTGTGAAAATTTATTAGTAGGCAAAGAAGGCCTTTGACAAACTTGCAAAAAACATAACTAGGCAATTTGCACTTTTTGCAAACAGAAAAGGTCTGGCAAATTGACCAAATGAATGCATCAAGAGCCACAATCTTACAGCATGGAAGTATTTTATGTCTACTATACACTGAGATAAACATACTGATGACCTGATCAACAGGGCATGAGTTATTCATAGTTGAAATAGGGCTCTAGAAAACTGGTGAATAACCAAATAGTGCAAAACACAAAAGCTGCAAATGGAATCAGCTTCAATTTCTCATCAGATGGATTTATCACAAGCTACAAACTGACAGGGGTAGACTACAACTTATCTATAATGCAAAGAAATTATTAAAACCTTTCTACCAATCCACCAGGTACAAGTTATAACATGTCGAACAGGGTTCCCAAAAAAACTAGGAAAAGGGCCAAGTGCAGAAACTAGAAAACACCTCTGGAAGGGGATGAATAAACGGGGTCAAAACTTATCACATAGGCCTAAAACCTGACACATAGAAAGTATGAAAAGTGTACAACAAGACGCTAGGCTCATATTTTCATGATGCTCTCCAGGGTGCATTTTATTCAACATCAAAGTGACCCTTCCCAGTGAATTTTACACTTAAGCATTTTTTGACTTAGAGACCTCCTAGAAATGAATTGATGCAAACCCATTTGAACATGCCATCTAAGGACTCAAAAAAACTCGATAGGATGAAAGGCAATGGAAAAGTAAATTTTTTGAAACCACCCGGAAAACACCCAGTTCCCACATGCATCCTGAAAGCAAAAATAATACAAATGCATGCTAATGTGTCCCATTACTCAAAATTTTTTAAGGATACCAATAGTGGCTCTATTTGTGGATGGTTGAATGCAAGTTCAACACAAGAATTCCAGAATCTTCTGGAAGAGCAGACCACCCCAAAAACTAACTTCTCTTCTTATCATTCCAACTCTTTCTAAAACTTACTTCACCGGCTCCAACAAGCTCCTCAAAACTGGTTCCTTATTCAAAAGCAAACTATACTACTGCAAACAAAGCAGCTATACAAATGTACAAACTTCTTACAAAGGGAAGCCATGGCTGGAAACTTCACTTACCCCGATCAAAAACACGATTCTCTTTTCCACCATGCTTTGAAATCAAACTGAAATTCTCACTTGCACCCGCATGGCTAAAAACATGAAGACCCTTCACAAGCACATTCAGAAACATATAATCCATATATTCATATCCATCAAATGCCTGAGAATCAAATTCAATCTCGATATACTGATCATTTTCATAAATGTGTTGGTCATTGTCGAAGAAATCACTAGTTTGCACATAAGAAAAAGAAACATTGTCCACCACATCCAACAAACTAATATGGGACTGATTTTCACAAAATGGGAGCACACAGACTTGCTGATTGTAAACCTCAGATTTATCATTATTCTCATCACATTTTTGCAAGTCAAAAATAAAATTTTGATACTCACACTCAAGAACATGCAGCAAATAGTCAGGAGGCTCTTCATATATTATTTCTTTTTCATCTGGCTGAGATGAGACCCAAGATTCACATTCATATCCAATTGTATTATCCAATGAATGTATCATTTCAGCTTCAGCATGAATTGGATCTTCAACAAACTCTTCAAACAGCGGGTTAGAAACCAAATGAAAATGTGAATCATAGAAGTTTCTACATAGTGCTGGTTGATCACAATCGATCTTCTCATTAAACAAAGGATTTGAGATATCATTATACTTATATTCAGACTCACTGTCATGGATACTTATAGCACAAAAAAAATCTGAATCTGAATCATTTAACTTTGAATCCAAAACACCAACACATTTATCAATGAGAGAACTACTAACTTCACTTACACCATCTTCATTTGGGTAATCATATTCTGAATTGCATTCATTGCCGGACTGAGAATCATTATCCTTTTCAGAGTCATAGAAGTTACCATCAACAGATTCACCCCTATGACTCGGACATTCATCATCAGCATCATCATTGCATTCATCAGGTGCATCTGAGAACTGAGATACTTCACTTTTGAATGCACTAGGAGAAAGAAATTTGTCCTCATAAATTTTCTTTTCAGATTGAGGATTACACTTATTCTCAGCTTTGACCGCAATACTTTCACATTCATGTTCAAACTGAGATCCTTCTACCCACACAATATACTTCGCTTTTGTTCTTGCATCCCAGTGAATTGATTCAGTAACACACAGTTCTAGAAACAAATCAATATGATAAAGTTCTTGAAAAACACCTTTAATTTGAAGTTTGTTGAGTGCTGCAACAAATCTTTTATAAAATAGAGACACTGATTCGTCTTTCCTTTTCCCCACTTCCATTTTCAGGAACATAATTTCCTTTGCCCGAATTTCTTGCCTAGTCATTGCAAGATTATTTTCATCTTCTTCAAAACTAGACAAAGAAAAATCAGATCTAGGAATAACATCTAGATTTACACAATTTGTTGTTTCAGACAACATAACTTCTTGACAGTGTATCTTTTCTCTTCTACAACTTATGCAGTCACAACTTCATAACTAACATACTTCTCACCATGGATTTTCAACCGAACTTTTCAAATAGAGAAGCATGCACCAAACTTACCAATACTCCCTAGCTTGGTGACTTCTTCACCGAATAAGGATCTTATGAGATATCATAAACAAATGGAAAAATACCTGGAAAGATTTTTTGCTGCTGCTGTAGCTTCACTTTTTGATTTGAAATCTGAAGAACACCTTCAAACTTCGGGTTCATTTATGACACAGAGTCGCCACCTCTCCATAGAGGAATGAAAATTTTCTTTACTGATCTTCGCTCTGAAAATATTCAGATTCTGGGCACTTCACACAACAATAGAGCCGCATATATTTAAACTTTTACAACAACAAATCCAGGTATACACAAGTCTGAAAATGATTTTCAGAACTTTAAACTTTGAAGACTCTTTTCCCAAACTGAAAACCAACAAGACTCTGGGATACACTTAATGGTGAACTTATTCAATTCCCCAGCGGAGTTTCCATTTTGTTAGCGGTTTTTCTTGTATCCCTCAACTCTAAAAGAGAAACATGAAGACCAGACCTGGGGATTTTTGTCCAACAACACAAATCTACTTGTTCATACAAACTGAGGGGCAAGAAAAGACTAATTAATGAGGATTTGATCCTCCTTCTGCTTCGAGTTCCACACACTCAGGCGGGTGCACCTAAAACATGATAAGATCTGCATACATATAACTCACTAGCTAAAACCCTTTATGCAGACATGAAAATCGGTGGATAATTCTTAGACTTATAAAACATGGGAGTCCAACTCAACCAATCTTATACAGGATCCCACCTGTATGATCTCCTAAGAACTAGAAAAATGGCCAATGTGATAACAAGGATAAACTCCTTCTTCTCTTCAAACCCGGAGGCTCAAGCAGGCTAACCTAATGATTCACTCTTCAAGGAATCGACAAATGAATTGTACTTCTTGAATACAATCAAACATGAATGTGCATAACAATAGGAAAGTAAAATGATTTGTAATTAATGTTTGATGATGAAAATTGTAGGACAAACAAAAGACCAGTGCCTTATCTATTGGGCATTAGAGTCAAACAACCATGCATTTCCAGAAAAATTTAACTCCAAACTCAAAGAAACCAAGTGAAGTGTCTTACAAATCACTCTTCTCATTCCAGTTCCTAGACATCAAATTCATGTATAAATCTTAAATTCTCAAAGCCTCCACTCAAGATTGACTCTCTCCTTGAAAGAAACTTGAAAACAAGATCACAGCTACCTTATAACCAGTGCATCAAAATGCCTTACAAACTGATACACAAGAACTAAGACCAAATACACGAAGACATTAACCAGAACTGAATAGGGATTCCATTGTTTTTCTATTAAAATTCCTCTGGTTCAACATATTTACATGACAAAGAAACACAGAGAAAATAAGAAAAAGGGCCTAAATCTTGTCTAGCAGCATAAATTTTCAACATCCTTGTTACAATGAGAAAAATCCAAGATATAGCAATTGAGAGTCCATTCCCAAAACCAACTGACAGCTGTCCCTCTTGCATAAAAATATCTTCAACATTCCTCATCTCCTTGCAACTGATTCCCAAGCTGATCCACATTCTGCAAAAACTTCCAATCTGATCTACAACTGATCTTGATTCCCGGATTTCAAACCTGAACTACTCTTATCAACTGCTTTGAAACTAAAAATAGTCATCACCATTGGAATCCTTATTTCGAGACCTTTCCGGAAACATATAACACTTATATGTTTTGTTAAAAAATGAATTTCCAAGCCCCTTTTCCGTGAACAGCTTATCTTTTAAATTTTTGAATTTATGCCCTATAGTCTAAACTATATCATTTCATAAATTCAGCTTTAATTTGCAATTTTATATCATTTTCTGCATATACCCACAGAATGCACCAGAAAGTGCCACTTGTCACTATCTCATTGCATGCTCAAACAAACCTCAAGTTAACCCACTGATTGGGAGAACTGGCGAATGACATTGATCTCCAAATCTCTGAATCTTTCTTTGACCAAGGTTATCATTTGGAGAACTAGCGATTTGGAGAACTCGCGACTTGGAGAACTTGTGACTACATACTCTTCAATTCTCTGAATCTTTTTTTCACCATGGTTATCATTTGGAGAACTAGCGATTTGGAGAACTCGCGACTTGGAGAACTAGCGACTTGGAGAACTCGTGACTTGAAGAACTCGCGACCAAGTGTATTCTCCAATTCTCTGAATGATTTTCTTTAACTTTCAAGCATTTGGAGAACTAGCGATTTGGAGAACTAGCGACTTGGAGAACTCGCGACTTGAAGAACTCGCGACCAAGTGTATTCTCCAATTCTCTGAATGATTTTCTTTAACTTTCAAGCATTTGGAGAACTAGCGATTTGGAGAACTAGCGACTTGGAGAACTCGCGACCAAGTGTATTCTCCAATTCTCTGAATGATTTTCCTTAACTTTCAAGCATTTGGAGAACTAGCGATTTGGAGAACTAGCGACTTGGAGAACTCGCGATTAAGTGTATTCTCCAATTCTCTAAATGTTTATGACTTAACCATTTGCATTTGGAGAACTAGAGACTAAGCATTCTCCAATTCTCTGAATGTTTATGACTTAACCGCCAGCATTTGGAGAACTAGAGACTAAGCATTCTCCAATTCTCTGAATGTTATCTCCTTAACCACTAGCATTTGGAGAACTAGAGACTAAGCATTCTCCAATTCTCTGAATGTTTATGACTTAACCGCCAGCATTTGGAGAACTAGAGACTAAGCATTCTCCAATTCTCTGAATGTTATCTCCTTAACCACTAGCATTTTTCGTCAGCATTTTTATGCAAAATTTAGTGTTTTATGGTCACTGGCATGCATCCCAATGCAATAGTTGTGCACACTCTTGAGAGCCTCCTTCTCTTTATTCATTTCATTATGTGAGTGGTATATCTTTTAAACACTTGAAATGGTCATTTCTTGAGCAATGTGGGATTAAACTTTTGGAAGCAATGCTGATTTTTTATTGCTGCGAGTACTCAGAGGACCATAACTTTTGATTGTCAAACTGGGTTTTTCTAAAAAAAATTTGTACACTGCACACATTGTCATCTCAAACATATGTAAAATTCAGCCCGACCCAGTTTGTATTTTTTGAGATATGATAAAAAACGTGACTGGCTGTATATTGACACTTTTTTTTTAACTGGCTCTTGCCTTCAACCTTTTTTTTTATCATCTTCTTCTTCACATGCTTTGCATTTGTCTATGATATTTGGCATCACAAAATCACTTTGCTTTGATTTTCTCAAACTTTGAGACAAGACCTTGATGCATTGCCCTCTAGAAAACAACAATGATAAATGAACACCAGTAACACTAGCCATTTCTACGTACACAATATCTTGTGCTCAATCTTAGTGATAACTCACACTGGTGACACACTCCTTTTCTCTCACACATCATGGCATTATCTTGTTTGGGCCATTTATTTCACTTTTACACTTTGCAAAGATTGTCAAATAACATTAGCTGACATCCGGGAGCGGCCTTAAAAACTGGCCAATAGCTATCATAGGATCATGTCACTGAGCACACATGTTCACCTCCAACAAACAAATATGCATGTCAAAGAAGAAATTTCAAAGAGACCCGAACCACAAGATAAAATTGACCAAAGTTAGCCACTTAAAACATTGCCTTTCTGCTCTATCTGAAATCACTTAAGTTGGCTCTAGAACTGGCTTTGAAAATTGACCAAATCACCTGAACAAATCTCATCGCGTGACTGACATAAACCTTGAGATACATAGAATCACCCTGCAAAATGGCATCACTTGACTGTACCTGAGGTGAAAGTTATTAACCTCTGAAGTTTCCATTTTCATTCTACTCCTGCCAACACACTGTCAGAACTTGATAAACTGCATCTGGAATTAGCCTTGAAAAGTGCACGAATGGATTGGCAGGATGCTCGAATCAGAATGAGATACAATATAACTTGTCAGCAATACAGGACAACAAGAATTTTGAAAATAGGATCATCCTGTGAAAATTTATTAGTAGGCAAAGAAGGCCTTTGACAAACTTGCAAAAAACATAACTAGGCAATTTGCACTTTTTGCAAACAGAAAAGGTCTGGCAAATTGACCAAATGAATGCATCAAGAGCCACAATCTTACAGCATGGAAGTATTTTATGTCTACTATACACTGAGATAAACATACTGATGACCTGATCAACAGGGCATGAGTTATTCATAGTTGAAATAGGGCTCTAGAAAATTGGTGAATAACCAAACAGTGCAAAACACAAAAGCTGCAAATGGAATCAGCTTCAATTTCTCATCAGATGGATTTATCACAAGCTACAAACTGACAGGGGTAGACTACAACTTGTCTATAATGTAGGGAAATTATTAAAACCTTTCTACCAATCCACCAGGTACAAGTTATAACATGTCGAACAGGGTTCCCGACAAAACTAGGAAAAGGGCCAAGTGCAGAAACTAGAAAACACCTCTGGAAGGGGATGAATAAACGGGGTCAAAACTTATCACATAGGCCTAAAACCTGACACATAGAAAGTATGAAAAGTGTACAACAAGACGCTAGGCTCATATTTTCATGATGCTCTCCAGGGTGCATTTTATTCAACATCAAAGTGACCCTTCCCAGTGAATTTTACACTTAAGCATTTTTTGACTTAGAGACCTCCTAGAAATGAATTGATGCAAACCCATTTGAACATGCCATCTAAGGACTCAAAAAAACTCGATAGGATGAAAGGCAATGGACAAGTAAATTTTTTGAAACCACTCGGAAAATAGCCAGTTCCCACATGCATCCTGAAAGCAAAAATAATACAAATGCATGCTAATGTGTCCCATTACTCAAAAAAATTTAAGGGTACCAACACTATGAAAAGTGGTTGACTTGCAAGGTCACAACGCCAATAGACATCTTAATAATTCTCATCGAGCTTTATTGGTAGCATCACAAGATCATACCATACACACTAGTATGACTATGGGTATATGAATATGATCTATATCAGATAGAATGTGGAAATCCCACCTAGGCACCAAAGACATGTAGGTCAAGATGACTAGTGCAGTGAGATTACCTAAGTTTGCTATAGGGAGATTATGCTTGCATCAGGACATAAGAAGGTCAAGATGGCTATAAGCATGCACTCACATAAAACAATCAAGGATAATACCTTGTAGATCCTAGGTGTCAAGTGGATCAAGCATCAATGACAATTAGGACCAACAAAATATACCCACAAGAAGAAAAAGCAATAAAACATGTCCTGATGCCCTCAATCTTCTAGCTATGCATCATCGAAAACTATCATAGGAAGAGAACACTCATCAAAGAAATAATCATAGACAACACACAAGGAAAACAAAGTCAAGCAAGTCTCAGTGAGTCAAGTGTTTAAGTGCATGTGTGTAGGTCATAGAATCAATCTTTGAGTATCGCATCTGCTAGTGGAAATATCATATCATGCTAAACTATAGGGTAGGATAACTGATAACTGTTGAGAAACACTTGACACTAGGGTAGTGTTAGAAAACACTATTTAGGTGGTGTTGAAAAACACCATTTTCAAGATGTCCTAAAGACCAACGCATCCTAGAGACCAAAGCTAACACGGTTATGCCCCCTAGACAAAGACAAAGACCAATTCCAAACCAAGGCAACAAGGTTAAGGCATGATGGAGAAAGGCTAAGCATCGAGGATGCATGCTAAAAGACAAGGGTGCAAAGGCCTCAAGTAGTGCCTGTTTCCAAGTTTTCACCACTTGGAGATTTTTTTATTTTTTCAATTTTTTTTTTTGTATTTTTGCTACCAAGGCACCTATTTCTAGATTTTCACCAAGGCACTTTTTCAATTTTTTGAAATTTTTGACTTTTTTTTTTTTTTTGTATTTTTTCAGGACTTTATATGCTTTTTAGGAATTTTTCAGCATCATATATAAATTTTTTTTGAGAATTTTTTCAGGATCAGTAAGATATGTACAAAAAATGCCCCCAGATAGAATAGGAATCATGGATAGAACTTCTTGAGGTGAAAAACATTGATAGGGTCAAGGAGTTGTTCCCCCTCTAGATTGGATAGTAAATAAGCACTTGTACCAAAAGTTGCAGTAATGATGTATGGTCCAAACCAATTAGGTTCAAACTTCCCCTTTTGCTCTCTATTTTGTTAGTTCTTAGGGTTTTCTCGTAGGACAAGATCCCCCACTTGAAATTATCTAGGGTGAACCTTCTTGTTGAATTCTTTGGACATACACTTTTGGTAGAGTCTCATGTGGTCAAAAGATGCTTTTCACTTTTCATCTAGAAGTTCTAGTTCCTGCAACCTCATGGCGCGGTAGTCTTTATCTATCACTAAACCTTTGAGAGAGACTCTAAGTGAAGGGATCTCTACCTCCAAAGGTAACACTACTTTAGTACCATAAGTGAGGGAAAAAGGTGTAGCCCCTATTGGAGTATGAATACTCATTCTATAGGCCCACAAGGCCAGATTTATCTGTAGGTGCCAATCTCTACCATTTAAGTTGTGAAATTTTCTATGGAGAATCTTGAGAATGGTCTTATTTGAAGCCTCTGCTTGTCCATTTCCTTGCGAGAAGTAAATGGAGGACCAATGCTATTTTATCTTGAATTTCTTGTAGACATGTTTAAGGTCCTTATTTTTAAACTGACCCCCATTGTCAGTGATTATCTCAGAAGGCACTCCATACCGACAGATGATATGATTCAAAATAAACAAAGAAACTGTCTTGCCTAAGGCAACAAAAAGTGGGATAGCTTCTACCCATTTGGTAAAGTAATTAGTGGTAGTAATAATAAATTTGTGTCCACATGATGAGTTGGGATGAATATGCCCAACAAGGTCAAAGGTCCAGAGCTGAAATGGCCAATGAGAAATAGAAGGAATAAGCTCCTTGCCTGGAGCATGTATCAGGTTTCCATGTTTCTAACACTTTTCACAAGATTTAGCAAAAGCTAATGCATCTATCTGCATCATAGGCCAATAGTACCCTACCCTAAGAAACCTTCAGGCCATGGAAAGACCATTATAATGTCTGCCACAAATGCCCTCATGAATGTCAACTAACGCTTGGTTGGACTCATCCTATTCTAAACACCTAAGAAGTGTCCCATCTAAACCCCTCCTATACAGATCACCAGAGATAAGGGTGTGGTGAGAGGCATTTTGGGTGAGGTTTCTTCATTCAAAATGATTGAAGGTTTTGGGAATAGTACCATCATGAAGATATGAATAAATGGCACCATAACGAGATGATTCATGGCTAATAAGGGTGCAAACAACTTGGCTTTCTTGGGAGTCATAGATAGGGTAACGTAGCTCTTCCACCAGGAAATCAAATCTAAACTCATGTTGTTCTAGCTGAAGAAGTGAAGCTAATGTAGCCATAGCATCAATTGCTTTATTTTCTACTCTAGGGATTTGTTGAAATGTAACAAAGGTGAAATATCATCACAATGAATCAACCATTTTCTTATAGGGTACTAGTTTTTCATCTTTGGTTTGGAATTCTTCATTAACTTGGTTGAATATCAATTGCGAATCCCCATAAATATGAAGCTCTATAATTCCCCATTCTATAGCCATTTTTAGTCCATTTGTTAAGGCCTCATACTCAGCAATGTTATTTGTGCATGGGAACAATAGTTTGTAGGACTCAGGAATTGTGTACCCATGAGGAGAAACAAACAACACTCCTACACCTGAACCCTTTTTCATGAAAGAACCATCAAAGAAAATCTTCCATGTTCTTTCAGTCATGTATATTATGTGCTCATCTAGAAATTCAACTTGAATTGGTACTTTGTCTTGAATTGGAAAATCAGCCAATTGGTCTGCAATGGCTTGTCCTTTTATAGCCTTATGCTCAACATACTCTATGTCAAATTCTGAAAGAATCATCATCCATTTAGCAAGTCTACCTGTGAGAGCAGCCTTATCAAGCAAGTATTTTAGAGGATCAATTTTTGCAATGAGGTGTATTGTGTGCGCAAGCATGTAATGTCGCAACTTTTGGGAAGAAAACACCACCGCTAGGCAAGATTTTTCAATACTAGTGTAGTTAACCTCATATGACACAAGAGTATGGCTAATATAATATATGGCTCTTTCTTTTCCAATATCATCAAGTTGAGTAAATAATGCCCTAAGGGAAGATTCTATTGCTGAGACATATAATATAAGTGGTTTTCCTGGGATAGGAGGCATTAAGATTGGAGGATTAGCCAAGTACTATTTGATTTGATCCATGCTTTGTTGACATTCCTCATTCTAGACACATTTAACCCCTTTATGCAAAGTCTTATTAAAGGGTTGAGCTCTATCATCCAATTGTGAAATAAACCTCCTTATAGACTAAAGGCATCCTTGAAGACTCCTCATTTGACCGATGTTTGTGGGAGGCGGCATATCCATTATTGCTTGAAATTTTTCTGGGTCCACCTCTATTCCTTTAGCTAAAATGATAAATCCTAAGATTTTGCTAGAGGTAACTCCAAATGCACACTTTTTTGGATTTAACCTAAGTTGAAACTATTCCATATGATCTAGAATTACCTCCAAATCGGCAAGGTGGGTATCCCTTTTCTTAGATTTTGACAAGGTTTCATCCACATAGTCTTCCATGTTCTTATGCATCATGTCATGGAAAATAGTATTCATAGCTCTTTGATATGTAGCTCCAGCATTTTTTAATCCAAATGGCATGGTGTTCCAGCAATAGGTTCCCCATGCACAAGTGAATGCAGTTTTCTCTTGGTCTTCAGGAGCTATTTTGATTTGATTATACCCAGAAAAGCCATCCATCAAAGAATAGATCTCATAGCCCGTGGTCATGTCCACTATCATGTCTATGTTTGGAAGTGGAAAATCATGTTTTGAAACTTGTCATGTTTTGAAACTGGTACAATATTGGATATCCATTCAACATAATCAATGGCTCTTATAAATCCTACACTGAGGAGCTTCTCTAATTTAGCTTTGACAAGGAGAGCTATGTGAGGATGCATTTTCCTCAATTTTTGTTTTACTGGTTTGATTCTTGGAGCTATGGACAAATGATGCATAATGAGACTAGTGTCCAATCCTGGCACATCTGAGTAAGTCCAAGAAAAATTAATTTTCTTTCTTTGTAGGAACTTGGTATATGCCTCTTTTTCTTGTGTTGATAGAGACTAAGCTAAATGCACAATTTGTGGAGCCTCTAGTGTATTTAGATTACCTAGCTGTGTAGGCTCAACAAGTACCAAAGACCTATCCTAAAAATAGCTTGGAAGATGATCAAGTACCTCATCCTTAAGTGCCTCAGAGAGGTTTTCACCTTCGGATACATCCTTTATTTTTACTTTTTTAGAATCTGATACCGCCACATAGTGGTTTTCACCATCAGAACTCTTTTTCTTTTTTCTTTTCTTTTCATTTTGTGACTAAGGTACTTGATATCTAGTTTTGTCATACTTGTAGTTAGTTCCCTAGTAGAAGAGACTATAGGTTCAAGGGCATTTAGGTAGCATGCTATCTCATAGTCATTTTGAAAAGTTAGGAGCTAAGGCTCTTGATAGTGCTGAGACCAATCAATTAAGTGAGGATTGGAAAGGGGTAGGTCAATGACTAGTTCACTATTGTGTATGCGAATGGTATCATCTTTGGTGATTGCAGAGATGGGATCCATCAAGTATCCCTTTAAGGTACCCAAATCAGGACCTATCCTACTAAGCAAAGCATCATCCACTAAAGCAACTCATGGATTCCAATCCTCTAGTCCTACACTAGACTCGTTAGCTACCTCAAATTGGGAACTATATGTATGGACAACAGCAATGTCCATATCAACTATAGAACAATCAGAAAGAGTCTCCCATTCATACTCATGTGAGTCTGTATCTGAATCCCAGCTGGGATGTTTACACCAACCATATTTTTAGGCCTTGACATAGAAGCGTTGATGTCACCAAGGGTAACACCCTCTTGAATGTCATTTGTGTATTGAATAGGATCCTCAACATGGTCTTCAATAGTGGATATTTCTTGTTCTAGTTCTGAAACTGTTCAATTGTCAACTATAGTATCTAAATCTCTCTAGAGGAGATTGCTGGAAGGGACCCAATATTCACACCTATCTTGTTGATTTTGCAAATTGGGTATGTATTCATCATCACTATCTGTCACAACTAGGATAGGGGTAACTTTCTTGTTCTGACTTTCAAAACCTAGGCCAACTATTGTCTTAGATCTGCATCCAAAAAGTACATGATTGAGTGGTTTAGCCTTAGCATCTAGTCTATGACTAAGAGGACCATGACTTGTGTAACCCATATTTTTGACCAAAGTATATCCTCTCCCATAAGTCTTAGGAGATGGAGAAAAATTTTCATTGTGCTTGTATTTTTCCTCTTTGTAAATCCAGTCTCTAACAACTACTTCCTCTTTTTCATCCTGAATGGGTATTGAAGACTCTACAAATGTATCAAATAGAGTCATTGTTAAGGATGAGGGATGTATCTCCTATGAAGGTTTACCATAGGACCTAGGTGAGACTAGCAGCTTTGTGAAGGAGTCAATGTGATAACCACCCATACCAAGGTCTATGGTTTTGAACTTATTCTAACATTGTGCCGAAGTTGCATCAAAATTTTTTGCTTCCTGATTAAGAGGAACATGGGTCCCTACTAAAATTGCATTAACAGATAATGTGCTATCCCCATGTATACAAACTTCTACTCCATTATAGGGGAACTTGACACATTGGTGGTAGGTGGATGACACCGCTTGCATGTCATGGATTTATGGTCTACCAAGCATAATAGTATAGGCTAAAGGACTAGCATCAACAATTTGGAACAAGATGACCTTTTCAATCGGGCCAATCCTAACAGGAAGGATGGCCAAGCCTTTGGAGCTTCTCTCTGCCTCATCATAGGCTTTGATGGTTATTTTCTTGCAATTAAAAATGTACACACTCAAATGGTGCACTTCTCTAAGTCATTATATCCAAGGGAATCCATGAATAGGAAACCTTAGAAAGTGACCTAGAGCTCTCTATGCATGGAGTTGCAAGATTATTTAAATTTTGTTCTCAGCTAGAGCTATTAAGCTAATGACCTTGCTAGTCAACCACACAATGAGAGATTCAAATGAAGACAAGGGCAAGAATGTCAATATCCCAAAGAATCAAAATGAAATGCAAATGCAAACTAGATTAAGATGAATATGCAAGCTAGAAATGAGAGGTGCAAGCTAAGCTATGGTAATGAAAGAATGAGCTAAGCTATGAAAGGAAAGATGCAAGTGTTACAAATCCTTCCTAATTAGACTAGATGAAGTAATCTAAAGCATAAAGGAAATCTATACTATGAATGCCATGATAATGAAACTAGAATGCAAGAAATGAGACTAGAATAGTATGTAGATGCAAAAGCCAAGAATGCTCCAAATCTTCAAAAACTCCAAAGTGACCTAGAAAGCCTGTAGCATAACATTAGTATTCAAAAAATGCATATGAAAATAAGGAAGAGAGCTCTTCTTTTATAGGAAATGAGAATCAACGGATGATGGAGATTAAGAGGAAAAAGATTTAATCAAAGGTGGAGCATCAAAGAGGAGCAATCCATGTGCACAAATATCATCCAATGAGAAAATAGAGTTAACTTTTGTGTCCATATGAGACAAAAAGTGCTTTTCTTCTTTTTATAAAATAGGAATAATGCTTTATTTGTGCAACTTAGGATAAGAGGAAAAGGTGGGGGCTTTTTATTTAATAAGGAGGAAATATTCCTATTAATAAATAAAGACTTTAGGATATAAGGGTTAGCCCATAGAATAAAATTGAATAAATGATAGAATTAGGATTTGATCAAGGAAATTGATATATTTGAAAAATGTTGATTTTTGAAAATATTGATTCAAGGATTTGATAAATTGTTGAATGGGGGCCCAAAGTCTAGGTGACCATTTTAGGGTGCATACAGAGGGCACTGTACTTTTTCTTGCATGCGTGAAGAGGAAAGAGGGCACTAGACTTTTTTTGCATCCGTGAAGAGGGCACTGGACTTTTGCTTGCGTGCGTAGCCCTAACTCTACACGGATTCGAGGTAGGCCCGAACTGGACTTTTTCTTGTGTGCATGAACTTGGCCATGTCTTTTTTGTTACTTGGTTTTAGTGCATTGTATTTACACTAGTTTGAAGCTAGGACATTTGTTTATTACTTGTTTATTCACTACTCGGGGCCCGTGAGTTTTGATATGGGCATACATGATGTAAATTTGGTCACTATTTTGTTCAGTTATATATATTATAAACAAATACAGCAATAATTAGTTTTGTTTCTTCCTTTTCCATATAAAGTTGATAATTTTAGAATTTCATATGAATCTAGTGATGATTGAAAGGGCTTGCACTCCTAAAATTTTGAGTTATAAGGTTATTGTCCTTCTTTGTAATTCATTCCAAGAAGTCACCTAGGGAGCTCCTGAATATACTTTTAGAGTTGCTATAAAGCATTAACTAATTTTGGAGATAAAAAATAACATATTTGTTTCATGCATATGTGGTAAAAATTCATGAGATACTAAAGAAGACCTGCTATTTGTCAGACAAATCTTCATTGTCCCCCACAAAAAACTAAGTAATAACTACTCCACCCTTAATTTATTTAACAATGCACCATATTAGATAAAGTAGGTTACATCACACATGGCACAGACTCTCTTCAAACTCACAATACATTGCATGTGTAGTAAAAAACTCATGAGATTCTAAAGAAGGCCTCACTCTTAATCAGCCAAATCTTCCTTGTACCACACAAAAAGCTATGTGATAACTATGTCTACTCCAACCTTAATTATTTAAGAATTCATCATATCAAATAAAATATGTTTGAAAATTTTTGGGACTAGTCCTTTGGTATGTTTTAAACAAAATATAGTTTTCAGCATATTATTATTATTCTATTTCTTTGTTGTAAACATGTCATTGGTTTAGTTTTGTAAAAAAAAATTGTGTTAAATGCATTTAAAATAAAGGTCTAATTCTGTAGACTACTAGCATGAAGGAAGATTTGACCTAGCAGTCTACAAAATTAGACCTCTATCTATAGCTTTGTCTAATTCTATAGACTTCTAGGTCAAATCTTCCTTTGTGCTAGTAGTCTACAAAATTAGACCTTTATTTTAAATGCATTTAACATAAGGTTTAAAGGAAAACACCTATGTGATGTAATTTGAATATTTGACCTAGCAGATTAAATGTAGATAGTTTGAAGACAAATCTTCAAGGAATTAGTTAAGCATATTATTAGCATGCATTTAATCTTATAAAACCGTCAATTCTTAAGCATTAAGCATAGTAATAGGTCAATCTTCATTGTCTTCATTGTGGGGGACAATGAGGATTTGTTTGACAAATAGCAAGTCTTCTTTAGTATCTTATAATAATATGCTAAAAATTCTTAATCTATTTAAACAATTCTTATAGATTAGAATCATAGCATATTGGCTAACAAATAAAGTAGGTTCTGTTTTAAGGTAAAGTATGTTCAGATAAAAAATAAAATTTATAATTAATACCCAATTGTCTAATTCAATAGTCTACTCTTAAAGCATATAAAGTAGGTTCAGTTACTTCAGATAAAGTATGTTTAATCTATTTTAATACTTTATTAACTGAAGTCACCTAGGGTTTGACCTATAGAATTAGTCTAATAGTAAATTTAGCATTAAATAGTTCTATCACACATGGCACGGACTCTCTACAAGCTCATAATGTCTAATAGGTCTGTGTACCACACAAAGGTAGTACATTATTACTTTATTTCATCACTATCTTCCTTGTACCACACAAAAAACTATGTACCAAGAAAAAGTCTGGTGCCCTATAGAATTAGTCTAACAATAAATTTATAACAATGCGAATAAGAATCAATTTGTAATTACTATGCATTAAACATGCTAAACTGGTAAAAGTGTTATATGCATTTAATCTGCCAATTACTAATAGATTAATTATATTATTACTATGCTTAATGTTCCATTTAAATGCATTTAACACAAAAAAAAATTTACAAAACTGAACCAATGGCATGTTTACAACAAAGTTCTAATAAAACTCCCAACAATTCTTAAACATACTTTATCTGATATGATGAATTCTTAAACAATTAAGGTTGGAGTAGACATAGTTATTACATAGTTTTTTGTGTGGTACAAGGAAGGTTTGGCTAGGTCAAATCTTCCTTCGTGCTAGCAGTCTACAGAATTAGACCTTTATTAAGAATTCATCATATTAGATAAAGTATGTTTAAGAATTGTTGGGACTGGTCCTTTGGCATGTATTAAACAAAATAGAATTTTCAGCATATAATTATAATTATATTTCTTTGTTGTAAACATGCCATTGGTTCAGTTTTGTAAAAAAAAAATTGTGTTAAATTCATTTAAAATAAAGGTCTACTTCTGTAGACTATTAGCACGAAGGAAGATTTGACCTATCCAAATAAAGGTCTAATTGTGGAGACTATTGGTCAAACAAATCTTCATTGTCTTCTGATTGTCTTCTTTATATACTAGCATTTAAATGGAACATTAAGCATAGTAATAATATGCTTAATCTATTAGTAATTGGCAGATTAAGCATATTATTACTATGTAGAGTTAGGGCCAAGTTCATGCACACAAGCAAAAGTCCAATGCCCTATAGAGTTAGTCTAATGGTAAATTTATAACAATGCGGATAAGAATCAATTTGTACTTACTATGCATTAAACATGCTAAACTGATAAAGTTTTTATTTGCATTTAATCTCCCAATTACTAATAGATTAAGCATATTATTACTATGCTTAATATTTCATTTAAATGCATTTAACCGAAAAAAAATAAAATTACAAAACTAAACCAATGGCATGTTTACAAAAAAGGTCTAATAGAGCTCCCAAGTGTGGTACAAGGAAGATTTGGCTAGGTCAAATCTTCCTTCATGCTAGCAGTCTACAGAATTAGACCTTTATTAAGAATTCATCATATCAAATAAATTATGTTTAAGAATTGTTGGGACTGGTCCTTTGGCGTGTATTAAATAGACTAGAATTTTCAGCATATTATTATCATTCTATTTCTTTGTTGTAAACATGTCATTCATTTAGTTTTGTAAAAAAAATTTGTGTTAAATGCATTTAAAATAAAGGTCTAATTCTGTAGACTGCTGGCATGAAGGAATATTTGACCTAGCCAAATAAAGGTCTAATTCTATAGACTATTGGTCAGATAAATCTTTATTGTCTTCTGATTGTCTTCTTTATATACTAGCATTTAAATGGAACACTAAGCATAGTAATAATATGCTTAATCTATTAGTAATTATCTGCATTTAATCTGTCAATTACTAATAGTTTTTTAATACACATGCAATTTATTGTGAGTTTGAAGATAGTCTGTGCCATGTGTGATGGTTAAGTAATGTGAAAGTTATGATGATTTAATTGTTGAACTACTGGTCCCTTGAAACGCTCAAAAAAAAATCTCAAAAAATGCACTCTCATGGAATACGATGACTTCAGGTTATGCACGAAATGGATCTATCTTCTATCACTATGCTCTTATCCTATGTCAAAGTGGGAGATTTATGACATGGTATAGATATCCATCAAGGCATAAATAAAATTCAACTTTTCTCTAATGTTGTAGTTGCAAGTAATAAATTTTTATTTGTATTTTCTTATTCATAGAATCTTGTAGTATAGTTGCTTTTAATGCAGACAATTTGTGGTTTTCAAAAAAAGATATGTGCCAATTTTCTTAGGCAAGGCATTTGTGGATAGGTTTCTTATTAAGTTTGAACTGTAGATTAGCTCATGTGCTTGGTCATCCTTTATCATATATTCAATTAAAGGCACTCAAAATCAAGGAAATGCTCATTTCTAATTTTCATGAGCTACGAAGAGGGAACCATGCATGAAGAGGGAAGAGGGCAATGGACTTTTGCTTGTGAGTTATGATAATTGTTGTAAACATGCCATTGGTTCAATTTTGTAAAAAAAATTTGTGTTCAATGCATTTAAAATAAATGTCTATTTTTGTAGACTACTAGTACAAAGGAAGAATTGACCTAGCCAAATAAAGGTCTAATGCCATAGACTACAGGTTAGACAAATCTTCATTGTCTTCTAATTGTCTTCTTTATATACTAGCACATATTAATTCACTAACAAATAAAGAAGCATTTAGACAATCAGAAGACAATGAAGATAATTTTAAATGCATTTAACACAAAAAAAAATTTACAAAACTGAACCAATGGTATGTTTACAACAAAGAAATAGAATGATAATAATATGTTGACAATTGTATTATATTTAATACATGCCAAAGGACCGGTCCCAATAATTCTTAAACATACTTTATCTGATATGATAAATTCTTAAGAAATTAAGGTTGGAGTAGACATAGTTATCACACAATTCTTTGTGTGGTACAAGGAAGATTTGGTTGATTAAAAGTGAGGCCTTCCTTAGAATCTCATTAGTTATGTACTACACATGCAATGTATTGTGAGTTTGAAGAGAGACTGTTACATGTGTGATGGTTAAGCAATGGGAAAGTTATGATGATTTAATTGTAGAACTACTGGCCCCTTGAAACATTCAAAAAAAAATTCTCAAAAGATGCACTCTCGTGGAATACGATGACTTAAGGTTATGCACAAAATGGATCTATCTTCTATCACTATGCTCTTATCCTATGTCAAAATGGGAGATTTATGACACGATAAAGATATCCATCAAGGCATAAATAAAATTTAACTATTCTCTAATGTTGTAGTTGCAAGTAATGAATTTTAAATTTTATTTTCTTATTCATAGAAGCTTGCAGTATAGTTTCTTTTAATGCAAACAATTTGTGGTTCTCAAAAAAAGTTATGTGCCAGTTTTCTTAGGCAAGGCATTTGTGGATAGATTTCTTATTAAGTTTAGACTAAAAATTAGCTCATGTGCTTAGTCATCCTTTATCATATATTCAATTAAAGGCACTCAAAATTAGTGAAAATTACTCTTCATCTATGTATGATTTGTGACAAAAGTTTATGCTAAGTTGGAGAGTATTTAAGGTACCAAAAACATCACGACTACTGCTTGTTGCCAGCGGGTCCCTACTCATTCTATTTTCTGACTAAGTGATCAAATTTAGGGAAGAATTAGTGCAGGCAAAGAGAAAGAGAGAAAAAATGGTGTAGTATAATTTCAAGAACAAGTTGGCCCTTGGCCAAATCAATACTGCTCATAATCTCATTGCCAGAGTGGCCAAAGACTATGTTAGGCTAATAAAATATGGGGATTCTCTTTACCACTGCAAATCTTTGAAGGTTGTTGCACTTGGATAGATGTGTACCATTGTTAAGACAATTGGACCAAGTTTGGCTTACCTCGAATAGATGAGGTAGCATATGGAAAGGTTTCTATCTATTAACCTGCATACCAAGACTATTTTGATCTATGGGTACCCTAATGTTGGCAAGAGTTCTTTTATTAATAAGATTACTATAGTGGATGTGGATGTGTAACCTTATGCTTTTACTACTAAGTCTATGTTTTTCAAGTATACTAATTATAATTACTTGACGTATTAGGTTATTGATACCCCTAGTATTTTGGACCACCCCTTGGAGGATAGGAACACCATTGAGATGCTTAGTATTACTACCTTGGCTCATTTTAAGGCAGCTATTTTGTTTTTCCTTGATGTTTTAGGGTCTTGTGGTTATAGTATTGCACAACAGGAAGCTCTGTTTCAAAGCATAAAACCTTAGTTTGCCAATAAGCCTCTTATTGTAGTTTGTAATAAGATTGATTTGCAACCACTAGAGACACTACCAAAGGAGGATGCAAAATTGGTTGTGGAGATGAGATCTGAGGCTAGGAAAAATATGGGTGGGTTCTTTGGACATCAAGAGGGGGAGATGATGGTGTGGTACTCTCTATGAGTTATTTGAAGGAAGAAGGGGTGATTGCGGTGAAGAATGTGGCATGCAACAGGTTGTTGGAGTAGATAGTGGAAATTAAGATGAAGTCAAAGAAGATCAGTAGTTGTCTCAATAGGATTCATGTTGCAATGCCCAAGGTGTGAGATGGGAAAGAGAGGCCCCCTTATATTCCTCATGCTATTTTGGATGCAAGGGTGTGTGCTACCAAGGAGGCTAGGAAGCTCGAGAAGGATATTAAGAATGAAAATGGTGGGGCTAGAGTTTACTCTACAAGCTTGAAGAAGCGGTATATTTTGGTAAATGAAGAGTGGAAAGAATATGATATTCTTGAGATCATGGATGGACACAGTGTTGCAAACTTTATTGATCTAGATATCTTACGGAGGCTTGAAGAACTAGAGAGGGAAGAAGGGCTTAGGATGATAGCTAAGGGTGATGAAGATGATGAGATGGGGGAAGTGGAGTTGAATCCTATTGAAAAGGAAGCTCTGGCTTAAATTAGGAAGAAGAAGAAGATGTTGATTGTCGAACATAGATTGAAGAAGAGTACTATATAGAGTAGGCCTACTGCACCAAGGAAGTTTGACAAGAACAAAGAATATGCCTTAAACAAAATGGGAAGACATCTTTCTAGCCTAGGCCTAGATCCTTTAGCAATTAGCTTCATAATAAATGAAGTAGATGAGAGATGAGCAATTAGCTTCCCAAGAAAAATCTCATAAATGAACTATGTGCACCCTAATTCCTATGCCCTATGTGTGTACCCAAATGATATATTTGAAACAACAAGGTTAAGGCTTAAAGAAGTTAATTTTGCATCACAATCTGTAGCTATTGCAGCAGCAAAGCATCAGGTGCCACCTTTAATACAATATGATCACTAGACAGGTCTGTATGTTTTATAAAGTTTGGTCATTGTGGATAGGTTTCTTATTAATTTTGGACTACAAATTAGCTCATGTTCTTGGTCTTCCTTTATCATATATTCAATTAAATTTCTCTCAATTCATGGCTAATATTATACTTGTAGTAATATCAGATTGATTCTCTATAGAAATTTACCTTAGCTACCTTAGCTTGTATATGATGTTGAATTTCTTCCTTGGTTAATATTTTTTTTCACTGGAGTGTCCCTAGTGATATCAAAAATAGTTATCTCATCCTATTGCTTGCTCTCTTCCACCTTCTGATCTACTTCCTTCTGAACCTATTGTTCACTAACATCCTCCTTATTGTCAAATTGTACTCCCTTGGATGTGCTCAACTATAAACTATTATCAATGATTAGTCCAAAAATTATTTTCCATAACCTTGTGCTTTGTTTTGAAATTACCCCAACAATCCCCCATATAGTCACAAGTGATCAGCTAGTCTCACCAAGTGCTAATGCTGAGAAATAGGACAAGTCACCAATCACACAAAAGCCTACATCTACCGAGGAGACAAGCAAAGAGAAAGAAGAATAGTCTGCATTGGTAGTAGTTATTCCTCATGTGGAGGAGAGGGAAAAGAAAAAGACTAAGGATGAGGAAGACAAAGAACAGGACACACAAGAGCCTAAGGAACAAGAGGTAATAAAATCTTTAATACATATGTTGAGTGTGAACACACCTAGGAAGAAGTCACAAAATAAGAAGGAGAAATCTCCTACCACACCGGTGACACTCGAAGAAGTTATAGTGATTCCTAAGTGAGACACTGATAACTTGACCTATGAACAGATGGAAATTTTTTAGGATCTCTTGAAGAAGAAGAGTAAATAGGAAGAGATGAGAAGATAACTTTAGCAAAAGTAGGTATTACATGAAATTAAATGTATTTTCATTGATGTTTTTGAGATGAATGATGTAAATGAATCTGTACCTATTCTGGAGAAACTTGTACATATTGTCAAGAAGGTGACTGATGATGATGAGGCCCATGATAAGTTGTTATAGTGGTCTGAAAGGAAGTTTGAGACTCAAGTACTTAATAAGGTCTCTAGTGACATTACAGTGAAATAGGTAGAACTCTCTACCTTGATATCAAATTTAGAAGAGGTTGTACAAAACACACATTCTTTGTACAAGAAGTTATGTAATGTGGTGGAATTTACAAAGGATAATCAAGATCTTATAGACAAACTACATCTAGATTTAAAGCCTATAGGTCACTTACTGAGCATGGATGCAAGTTCCATCTCTATACATTTTACCAGATTATTACATTCCTAGGGTAGATTATCCAAGTTAGTGGATAATGATGGTAAAATAAGGGCTCCTCTAATCTCTATTAAAATAGCATTGAAACCTCATCTCAAGGTTATGCAGAGGGAGTTAGTCACGACAAAGTAATTAGTTTAGAAAGACCCTCATCTTTCAATTACTGAGAGCCTAATGGAGCTAGCTATCAAGCTAGAAATTAAGTTTGAGGTTTTTGAAGTCTGTAATGAAAGTTTGGGACAATGCATTAGGGATGGTAATGCAACTTCACAAACCACTCTTGGATAAGCATTTCAAAATCCCCACACCCCAAGAATTTCAAGTGACAAAAATAAGGGGGAAATAACTTCCATGACAATATATTACAAACCAAGGGAAAACAGAAATGGAAATGGAAATGATAGAGTTTAGAAGAGTAGAAAAGAGAAGAAATAGGGAACTGAACACAATGGAAAAATGGCATGATATACCAAGTTTTTCAAATGTATATATTTGATTATATGTCAATAAGGAGTCTTATGTATATGTTAAAGAAAAATTGAAGACTAAGTCAAGTCTTAGGGGGAGTATTCATATAGAAGTTTTTTCTATTACTAAGTACTCATGTAATGTAATGTAAATGTCATGAAAAAGTGTTTTTTCCACTAATGTCAAAGGGGGAGATTGTTGATCTTGAATTTTTGTTGTCTATTAGTGTCTTACAATTAGTCATTTTCTAGGCAATGTTGGTCGGTCATCACTGCGACTAAGTCATTATGTATAGGTTGAGTCATGTATATTGTACATTTATCGAGTAGTAGTTACTATCAATCAAGTCAATGGTCACTGAGTTCTTCAGTATTAGCTGAGTCATTTTATGTCAAGTTATGTAGATTTATCAGTGTCAAGCACCATGGGATGAAGAACAATGAGTGTCAAGTGCCAGAAATATTGAATGTTGAGTAAGCTATATTTGACATATGTATTTGTTATGGCACAAACACTTAAGTAAACCATTTTGGCTAACATCTACATGATATTTATTATTGGTAGAGGAAAAAATAGAGGTGATTATGCTTTAGAATTATAATCAGTAATCCATATGTAATTCTTGTAGCCAATAAGAATTAGGGAATGGTTAAGTGGAAAAAGTAGACAATCAAGATCATAGATCTCAAATCAAGGAGATGATCAATTGTTTATATAAGATGAGATCTAAACCCTAAAATGTACTATGAGAGAGGAGAATTGTATGAAGAAGATCTCATACATGAAGAACAGAGAAGTGTTTTGATTATCATAAATAGAGTTCAGTGACCGAGAAGAGCAGTGAAGGACATAATAGATATATTTTTGATAGAGGAGATAAAATATATATTGTAAGGAGAAGATATGTAATCAGCATCACAATGCAAACCCAAGGATTGAGAATTGAGACATTTTAATAGGTGAATCAGGGTAAATCTCTTAATAGAGTGGTTTTAATAGACCTAAGTAAATCTCTTAACCGAGGACTTACTTTGTTGTAATTTTAATTCCTTTTGCAAGGTAGATTGTATAAGTCTCAAAGCTCTTAATAGGGAAAACCCCTCATAGGGTAGATCATCTTTTGATCAAAATTGTAGCCCTAATAGGAAAATTTAATACTACAGTAGTGAAGATTTGTGGGTATCATCCCCACCCCAGTTTTACTTTTCAAGGGTTTCTAGGTAACCAAAATCATTGTGTTATGTTTTATTTTCATGGATTATGATTAGGATATTAGAAATTTTATAGTATTATATTTGATTCTTATGCTATGCAAGATAGTTTATGTCAAAATGTAACAATTAGTTGATATCTGATTTGCCCCCCCCCCCCTCCCCCTCTCAGTATCTCACTTTCACATAATAGATTTCCAACAAGATCTAGCCCTATTAGGAGTTGAGTATTACATAGTACATTTCCTTTTTAGAGGAGTGGAAAATATATTAGTGGTATACAAAAACCTTGTTAGAGGTGTGGTGAGCTTACAACTCTTACAATCAAAATTTTGTTACAAAAGTTGTTCTTCAATAATAAACAATACAAGCATCTGCTATGCTTTGATAGTTCTAGTTATGATTCACAATAGATTTTTTAAATCATTGATCTCACATCTCCTATTATTCATCAATAATATCCCAAATTTGTATCCATCACATCATCATCTCTATCACACTTATCGCTTCCATTAAACACTCTATACTAATATCAATTCTGTCATCCAGTCGGCTCTCAAATACAATACAAAACATAATAAATATTTATATAAATGATAAATATTGAGTTAGATATCTTATATTACCAAAGTGTTTGCAATATATAACCTTCATCTAACTTATCACATTACCATTCTATCTTGCCTTCCCTTAATCATCGCAACTGTTCATATGCCTTGTTTCACTATTCTTTTGTCTTTGCATATCTTGATAACATTGTAACTTACTAATCTCAACACCAAAACAAATGTGACCTTAACTTAAGATCATAAATATCAAAAAATTTATTTCTCTAAGTTCGTAAGCCATAATATATCGTATATCACCTTCGTTGACCAAAATAGTATTGCAGTATACTATAAATCTGATTCTGTACTTAATCATTTTCATGATTGTGTCTTTAATACTTATACTCACTTCATGTGATCACTCCAACATAAGTGTTTCCATAAATTAAAACCCTTAAGTGATCCATAGTTCTCTCAAAACATCACTTGCCAATAGGCTCCTACCCAATATCCTCCTTTCTACTAAGGGTCTATGGGCTTCTTTGGACATCAACTCTCCCTCAAATTTCCCCATAACTAGGATGGATCAATATTCAAATGATTTTTCCTAAAAAAAAGGTTCAAAAAACCAAAACCACTTATCAAGTAAGTATTCTCAACCCTCCTAATGTCACTTGCTTCAAAAAATCTTTCTCTAGCTAGTAGCCTTGACAGACTAGTTTTTATGACCTATTCCAAATTTCCTTCAAAGGACCAGCCCAAAAAAAAACATTTTTAGATATCCTTTTGGGATCTTGACAACCTCCTATTTTGGATTCTTTTAAATCTCACAATTGATCTCTCAACCCTACAATTGATTAGAGACCTAATTGGGTAATTAGGTCTTGGTTTACAAAGGAACCACCCCTACCCCTCACTACTCCACTAAAATAGTAATCTAAGCATAAAGAGGGCCACCAAAACATTACTAAATACAAAGGTAAAACCTTTGGTTCAACACCCATCAACCCAAACTCCAATGTTTATAGTCATAGAATAGATGGACTCATCTAAATATTCACCTAGGGTGATGAGCCCTAATTTTGGCATGTTTTATACTATGTCTTAGTAACATTTTCATATAGTTTTATAGACTTTTTATAGACTTTAAGAACTAACTATAAGAACCTTTTCATGGATTATGATACTTAGTCATGTGTGATCAAAGTGTGACATAGTTCTGTTTAAACCATTACACTTGAGAGAATCTATGGAAGAGGAAATCTCAAGAAGTGGCTCATAGCTTCCTAGTTGAAGTGAGTTTAATCCTTCTCATGATGCTCATCAAATTGGTATAGATGATTAGTGACTTGACTACTCCAAAATGGAAGATTCAAACTAATAATGAAGCTAAGCTGCAAGACTTAAGCTAGGATGAGAGATTAAGCTATTATGAATGCAAACAACTAGTAATCTAGAATGAGTATGCAAGAGCTATACTATTGAAGCAATGCAAGAAAGGAAACTAGATTAACAATGCAATATTAAGCTAGAAATAAAGCTAAGCTAAGAAATGAGAACAAACAAGAGCTAATAATTCAAATTAGCAAGATTACTCTAAGAATGCCAGAAAGAAATTAAAATGCATAAAATGGTCAAGATTACCAATATGCAAGATGGAACCCTTGATCCAAGGAAGAGCTTCCTTTTAAAGGACTTCCCTCAAGAATGAAGGGTGGAGATTAAGATGAAAAAGAATGAGTGATTTACATTAAGAGGCAAAAGGAGAGTGAAGGGGATGAAAGGTTAGGTAGAGATGAGTAGTGAGGATTAGGAGGAAAAAGAAATGTTAGGTAGAATAAGACAAGACAATAATTTTGAAAGCACAAATCCCTTTTAATTGCTAATTTATCAAGATTAAATATGTGCACACATGTGAATGTTTTCTTTTAATAGAAGTGTAGGAATTTTATATCAAAAGTAAGATTATAGAAATTAAATAAATATTCAAGTTCAAAAAATTAGAGCATAGTATAAGCTTGATATAAGATTTTAGATTTAATTATGAAAAGGGGATTTTAAGGGTTACTCTGTATAATTATGTCTAGTAAATACACCTTTGAGATTTAAGAATCAATTTGAGGCAATTTGATCGAAAATGGGGTTCAAGTTCTACTACACCAATTTTAGGTGATTACATTTTCCACTATTTGACTAATGTGTGAGTGATTTGGGAACACATTGAGTCAAAGAATGATGATGTGAAGGTAGCCAATAGAGATGTTACTTAAAACCTGATTGAATGAAGACCGATAAGAAAGACAAGGGTATCCAGCTTGATATGAAGCGATGAGATTGAATATCTATCCAACAAAATTGAGATAGCTAATCATCTGAGAGACAATGCCATATTGATATGGGTCCTTGAATGTGATATGCCCCAAGAGATTGAAAGGATTCATGTCTGAGTGAACTAATATGAAGCAATGAGAATAATCTTTCATAAAGGAGATGTAGAGAATCTTAACTTGATATGTAGCGATGAAGTTGAGATGCCCCGCGTGATAATGTTTTAGTCCTAA
Source organism: Chamaecyparis obtusa (assembly GCA_027943335.1). Lineage (NCBI taxonomy): Eukaryota > Viridiplantae > Streptophyta > Pinopsida > Cupressales > Cupressaceae > Chamaecyparis > Chamaecyparis obtusa. Next base: position 458,928 of record BSBK01008424.1, on the reverse strand, counting down.
TTAACTTGATCAATTTAAGATTTGGTTCAATTTCTAGATTTATATATTAGGAGATTTGATTGACAAAAATATTTGCTATATTATCATGCCCCCTTAGGATAAAAATGGAAATGAGGTATAAGGGACAAAGATTAGTCTCAGAGATCCAAGAAATGAAAGCGAAAGAGAGAAAGAAGTGATAGTGTCACCTATGAATTGAATTTGGAAATTAAATAGTCTTGGATTTTTATCTTGATCCCAAAAATAGGATCAAAAAGAAGGATTTGTGGTCAAATGCCTCAATGGGGAGAAAGGAATAATAAAAAGAAAGCATGCATCAAGGGAGACTAGAAATGCACAACTATAATGCATCCCTAGAATGGAATCTAGGCTAATGATGAGAATGCAACCTAAGACATGAGTCAGGTCACTAATCCTATAGCCATTTGTTTCCATCATTTGAGCATTGTGGACATTGGAGGTGAGTACAACTTTCATCGATGTGAGAGAAACCCCAAAAATATGAATATGACCTTATTAGATAATATGTAGGAAACATACATAAGCATTGAGACATAAGTTTTGAGATGACCTAAACATGGTCTCCAAGTTAATATTGTAAGGAAACACCCTTATCAAGGCACAAGCTACCAAGATAACCAAGAGTGTCATTGTAGGTGCTACACACAAGAAACATACAAGGAGATAATTCCACTATCACCTAAGTGTCCAAATAAAGAGGTTCAAGGTATGTGCAGTGTTCCAATTGTGATGGAGACTCTTACCATAGATACAAAATTTATTAGACCCCTTAGGATCATTGAAATCACACCAAAATAAGAAATCAAAGAAAGTAGTGTTATGCCCCAGTCATGAATCTCTAGTCAAGTAGACATCATCGAGTGACCTTAGAAGACATGGAAAGAGAAAATTAATGATAACAAAAAACACATAAGAAAATAGTTTAGCATATCTCAGTCATTTTCAGTTTTCTAGGATTTAATTTGTTCTGAGTGTTAAGGAACACCTATGTACTAGTGTCAAAGTGAAAGTGCATGGTGAATATTGCAAACTCTAATATGTGTTGAGAAACACAGTGATGTCCAGATTGGTAATGTTGAGAAACACTAAAGGATTGGTGTGTTGAGAAACACCAAGCAGTATTAGTGATAATTTTCCCATTGGAAAGGACCAATAAAATGACTCAATTTGAGCTCAAGGGATCAATCAAGTGAGAAACAACTGACAGCTTAGATAGATGTATGATTTCCCCCAGATGAAAGATAAGAACTAAGGACAAGACTAAGACAATTTCTAGCCCATGACGACACAAGGAAATAAAAAGAAAGATGGATAGAAGAAAATTAGGCTGATGAAATAACAAGACCTCAACCACATGATGATAGATGGAGCACTGATTGAAAGTGACACCTATTACTAGGTTTTCACCGCTTGGGATTATTTTATTTTTTCTAACAAGGCATCTCTATTTCTAGGTTTTCACCAGGGCACTTTTTTTTTTGTTCTTTTCATTTTTTACTTTTTTTTTTTATGAATAGAGGCCTTCACTATTAATAGAAATATTAAAGTACAATATTCACAAAAAAAGGGGTCAGGGGAATGAATCACCCTACAAGTTCACATGTACTAAGGCTAGAAACAAATAACTATTCATAAAAAAAAACTATAAAACCAGAAACCCTCAAGTTGCAAGAGTAGTAGTAGAAGAGGGAGGAGGATCCTTGTCATCCGGATTTCCCTAGACATTGGGTTGAGGATTCTGATCAAGAATGGCCCAGCCATCTTCAGGATCTTTTTCAACTTCTCCTTCCTCCTTCCTAGGTGAGATAGCCAGCGCCAGGCAAGGGAACTTTCCCTAATTAATAGGAGCAGAGGCCAAAGGCCAAGAAAAAGTAGCAATAGTGGAAGCAAGCACAGGAGGCCACCCAGAACCTGCATCCCTTCAAGAAGGAGGGGAGGCAGAGCAGTGATGCCACCACTGTGGAGTCTTGGAGTGTCTGGCAGAGGAGCTCTGTCTATGATGTCAGCCTCGGGGTGAATATGGTCAGCTGAGAGAGAATCTGGAGGCACTTGGGAAATAGTGCAAGGGGCATTGCCCCAGTGCTAGAGTAACTCTTGTAAGTGGGAAACCTCAAGGGCCACCTTGTCAACTTGCACCTAGATCTACATCATTACATTGTTAAAAATACAAGCTTTATCAAAAAGAGAAACATGATTATCTCGACAACTATGAGAAAAAAGCACAGCATTTCTATCTTTCCACAAAGTAAACAAAATTTCCATTTGAAAAGAGTGCCATATCTAGGTGAACTAGGAAGGCATTCTGGGAGAATCACCGAGAAGAACCATGTTCCAAGAAAAGGGCTCTAGCCTAAAGGGAGCAAAAAAGTCATGAATCCAACTCGAATAGTTTTTAGCATGATGACAAAACTAGAAAATATGCATGAGCGTCTTTGAGTGACCACAAAAAGGGAATTTAGGGTCAGGAACCTCCATATGCCTGAGCCTAGCTCCCAAGGGAAAGCCCTGGTATAACAAACACCAAGCTCTTCTGAGAAGAGGAAAGATGCCAGCGATGATTCAGAGAGTCAATCATGGTTAAATGAGGCATAAGCCAAGAATACCCAAGCTTAGGCTTGTAACTAGTGAATGGAGTGGCAGGATACCACTTCCAGTCTTTCCACCACAATCTGATAGAGTGAATTCCCAACTTGTGCAAGAGGTGAGGTGGAATGGCAAAAACAAGTAAGTCAAAAGTCTAATGATCTTGGCAGATGAGCTGAAACTGAACTTGGAGGTCATCCCAGGATCAGAGACTCATGGTGGCTCTGGAGAAGATGTCCTTAGGGGTTTGAATGCCATGCTTGTGAAACCAAAGAGTACTTACCCCTTTAATTCTGGCAAGAGGAATCCCTTTCTGAGCCAAAAGAGGAGACCACCAAATGTTCTACTAGTTGAAAGAAAGACCATCATGAAACCCATTCCCAGCCCACCAAAGCCAAGGCTTGACAGACTCCCAAGCTTTCCAAATACTTTTGGCGACAAAAGTACCCTAGATTTGGATAGGCTCCCTCATAACCAGCAGGGTTTGAAAGCCAATCCCCTTCTAAGCAGGCTTGTGAAGAGGAAATCCTGAAGAAATGCAGTGATGAAGTAGAATTTTCCAAAATTCCTTGCCAATGAGGCACGACACAACCCACTTGGCACAAAGGGCATGCCCTTGCTTCTAGCTATCAATTAATCCAAGCCCACCAGAGGATTTTGGAAGACAAAAAATGTCCCAGGCAACTCTGTGAAAGCCCTGGTGATCAATGCCAGAGGCCCAGAGAGAATCCCAAAGATGTTTCTCAAGCCATTTGTAAGAAGCTTTGGAAGGGGCCCAACATGAAGAGTAATAAACATGTGGAGCAGTCAGAACTTTTGAGCAGACCTAGAATTTTCTTGCAAGGTAGAGCGGCTTCATGATCCAGTAGGTAAGATTTTTTTCAATTTTAGTAAGCACTGCATTCCATAGATCAATAGGATTGACTTGAAAAGCAAAGGGGATACCCAAGAACCAGAATATTTCCCCATGTTGAATTCTTGTCCAGCCAAACTGAGAAATCCAAGGAGGTTCAGGAAGAGCCGACTGTCTATATCAGAGGGTTTTATGCCACTAGATGGCTGAGCCAGAAGCCAAGAAAAAAGTATCTAAACACTGCAAGGCTTCCTTGATATTCTCTTCATCCTCCGCCAGAGTGAGGAAGGAATCATCAGCAAAATGGCCATTGACAAGCTATTAAGAGGAATCTAGCAAGGAGATTCCCCTAACAGTTCCCATGGAAATGGAGTGAGCTAGAAGATAACCAAACCCTTCGACCGCTAACACATAAAGAGTAGGAGCCAGAGGGAAACCCTGCCAATTGGAATGAAAAATCCCAAAGGTGGAGGACTGGCAGCCATTGATGGTAATGTAGGTAGAGGCATTGTTGAAGAGCATCTACATAGATTGAATAAATCTTGGGCCGAAACCCATAGCGTGAAGCATCGCAAGGATAAAATGTCATTCAATACGATCATAAGCTTTAGCAAAATCAATTTTGAGAAAAAGGGCTTTCTGGTGAGACTTACGAGCTCATTCCATACCTTCCCAAATAGCAATGATGTTGTCAAGAATAAATCTTGACTTAATAAACCCTGTTTGCTCAGGCCAAAAAAATTTTGGAAGCATGTGTTGGATCTTGAGAGCCAACGCTTTAACAATGATCTTGTAAGAGACATTGAGAAAAGTGATGGGTCGCCAGTTGCAAATATCTTCAGGATCCCTAGCTTTGGGAATGAATTTGATATTCCCTTCGTTGATGATATCCCCAAAAGACTAGGTATGAAAGGCTTCCAGGTAAACCTAGTGAAGATCCGGACCAATGGCATCCCAAAGGGTTTTTTACTTTTTTTATTTGTTGATATTTTGATTTTTTTTATTGATGCATCAAAGCACCAGTTTGCCAGGTTTTCACGAGAATGACCATTTTTTTAGGTCATTTTATAATTTTCATAATTTTTAGGACTTTATATTATTTTTAAGATTTTTTTAGGATTTAGATTATTGTACAAGGAAGTAGAATGCTTAACTCTAGAGTTTCTTCAAGTGAAGAGTGTTTAGAGGCTCTTTGAGAACATTTCATTGTGGAGTATCCAATTGATAAGCTTCAGAACCAAATGTAGTAGTGATGACAAAAGAATCCATCTAGCAATGTTTGACTCTCAAGATTTTCATAGCCAGGGAAAGACCATTTGAGTGGGATCCACAAATACCCTCATGGACCTCTCTTAACACTTTTTCATATTCCTCACATTCTAGACACTTGAGGAGAGTACCAGCTAGATATCTCATAGAAAATTCATTAGCGATGAGTAGATACTGTAATACCCCAAAAATGGGCTATAAGTTCATTAACCTCCTACATCGACAAATCAAACAAAATTGACATCGAAGTCCTAACCTAAGGCACATCTGAACATCATCAAATCTAATTGATTATCTTAAATTCTGCGTCGGGGAATATTCCTAGCAATATTTCTAATCATCATAATTATCTTTAATTTTATAATTATTTGGCAATAAATCACATTTATCCTAAAGTTTGATTAATTGAATGTTTTCATATTTAATTAATTAGATTTAATATTTGCCACTTAATTATGTAATTAAATTTAATTATATCTATTATTAATTATATTATTTAAATTTTGACAATAAATCCAATATCATATGAATAATTGATTAAATTCTTATTTAATTAATTAAAGGATGTTGTCATTATTTAATAATATAGTTTTTAATAAAAGTTTGATTAAATAATTGATTAACCCATAAATCAATTATTTTATTTTTAAAAGCAGTTAAGTTGGAAATAAATCACTTTATTATTAAATTAATTCATAATTAAAACATGCACAATCATAAAAAGCAGATAACTATCAATTATCAATTAAAGCTAAACTCTATTTTGAGTTAAAGCTTAGCTTTTGCATGTTTTTGTGACTTAATTATTTGTTATTTAAAAATAACTCAAAAATCAACCCGAGTTATTTGAGTGATTTAAGATTTTTTCTCATGCACCTCCAAAGCCCTGGATTTCTATAAAAACAAGGCTCAGCTCTTCATAATTCATCTATCAATCATCTCACAAATTGCAAACTTACTCTACAGGAATCATAGCATATCAGATTTGGAGAATTTGCACAATTGGAGCTTGAAAGAATCAACTTGCGAATTCAAAGCTTTGTGAGATCAATTTCAATTGCATAGTTTTTATATCTTAGCATAGAATTTCATAGTTTTCATATCATTGTTAGAATCTTCATTGTTAGATCATTTAGCATTCATTTCATATCAGTTTTCAATAGCATTCATAGATTCATATCAGTTTTTATCATTCTTATTGCATAGAAAATATCAAAAATATAGATTAATTGCATTCAATTTCATATCCATCTTTTGCATTCAAATCCTTCATTTAGGTATCGTCTAGGTCACTGATCTTGATTACAATCTGAGAACATCAATCTCGCACCTATTAGAAGGCAGTAAATCGCTTGGTTAGATTAGATTTCAATTTTGCACGATTTTTATTATAGCTAACCTCTAATGTTTTACTGAAGTGTTGTGTCTACAGATTAGCTACAATTTTCACACACATTTATGGTGCCCACCATGGGGCAACCCACCTTTGCATGCTGATTTTGATTCTTGGAGCTAAAACCTTAAAGTTTCAAAGATTTAATTTTATCTCCCAAAAAGCTTTGATTTTTGTTCTAAAATTTTTTTTTTAGGTTGCAGACATATCAAGGAAGCTTCAAAAAAAAATTCAGAATTTTCTGAATTATGTTGAATTTTTAATAACTTTTTTTCAATTTTTCATAAAAAATTAATATCTAACGTAAATCAGAATTAGTTTCTGAAATTTTTAAATTTTTAGAAAGCTCTTCAAATTCTACAGGGGGTCTATTATTTGTGTTTTAAATTTGGATGCAATTTAATAGCTCAAATAGTCAATTTGCAAAAACTGGTCTGTTTTGATAAAACAAATCTCTAGAGCACAAATGAAGAGATTTTTCTAAAAATTTTGCATTTTTGGAAAGCTCTCTTATTTTTAGTAGGGGTCTCTATTTTGAATTTCTATTTTTGTGGCCAAAATTATATCAAAAAAATCAGATCTTGTTGACTAGGTCAAATGTAGTGCAAAAAATTAAAATTTTATGATGGGTATGCACTTATTTTTCATATGATTCAATGCATGATATGAGTTGTCATTTGGATTAATTTATGGTTATTATTGCTCCTAAAAATTGATTTTTAGAGCTAACCCTATGGTTTTCATAAGTTGAATATATTTTGCATATCTTGTTTGCTTGTTTGCTTGTTGGAGAGTTCGTCACTTGCTTGCATGGAAAAGCTCAACAAAAATTGCTAAAAATCAGGTAGAATCTACTAAGCACGTTGCGAGGATCACAAGGTATTCTCCTTGTTCTGAAAACATTTCAATTTGGACTTAAAATAAATCTCTTATGTGTCAAGCTTGTGTGCATCTTTTCATGCTTTTGATCTATTTCTACACACTTGCATAATTTGATACTAGGTTGTGATCCCTTAAGGATTCATTAAGTAGTCTTAGAATACTTGTGATTGATCTTGATTTCTATCTTGGTTTATTGGACTCGCTAATCCATCAGCCGCTCATTTCCACCCCGTGGTTGCAATCTCAGCGCCATAAAAGGGAGGGGTCAACAGGACAGAAGCGTTAAGTGTTCCACTTGGCAACCCTTTTGTGCTTTTAGGAACTCACTTGTTTTCTAAGTTGTGGACTCATTTTCAGCTTGTGTGAGGTGTTAAGTGTTCCACCTTGTGGACTCATCTCATATTTTCTTTAAGCGTTAAGTGTTCCTCTTTCTACTTTTTGGATGCTTTTGGTAGATTTGCTTTTGGGAATAGTAATTAGGCCCTATGAACACTATTCATGATTCTTGAGAGATTGGATTCCTAGAAAAATCTTTCTTGATGACAGAATCCTTGTAGGTAGGGAGGATACTTAGTGCATTTCACATTCAGCTTAGTTAGTGCATCTTCTCTTATTGATCGACACATTCTCTCTCCGAAGAGGTTGATAGATCACATGGGGTTGATATCATGAGCTTTGGTGAATCAAAATTGGTTAGTGTGTCTTCTCTTATTGATTGATACATTCTCTCCCCAGAGAGGTTGATAGATCACGTGGAGTTGATATCACAGACCTTGGTGAAGCAAAAATTTGTCTTAGCGTGTCAGATTAATCTACTTGCTTTGTTTGGGTTAAAAGTGAAAAGGTGTCAAAAACCTTGGATCTGGAGCCAAGTCCCCTTGTGGTATAAATTTGTGAGTCACCTTTAGAGAGGGTTAACCGTAGTGGACAATCCCTTCATAGGGAAAACTACGTTGATGGAACCTCAAGCGGTAATAGCCATTTTCACCATGGTAGTGACAGCCGCTATATAAATGTCCTTGTGGAAGAAATCTCCATGGGTATGGTTCATTGTTGGGTTGTCAGATCTCCCTAGCAGCTCTTGAAGATTAAGTTCTCGGACTGTGTCAAAACCCTGGTGCACCAGGATTGGAGTTCACCCCTTTGAATCATAAAAGTTGCAGAGTCAAACCATTACTAAAAACCCTAGAGAGGTCAATTTTTCACTTTCAGGTATATGTGTGTTATTGCAAAACTTTTCAGAACATACACAATTAGTACTCTCAGGGATTAGCACAATTTGGTCACTTGATTGTTCATGTGCAAGGTTTCTTTTGCCCTTGTTCATTATTTTCAGATGTGCTTGGAATCACTTGCTTGCTGTTCTGTGTGCTTGTTTATCTACTTGGCTATTAAAAACGATCAAATCTGGTATAACCTTCAAAATCTGGACAGTACAATTTGCAAACAATCCAAAACTGAAGACCTTAAATTTTGCAAAAATTGATGTAAAATCTTTCTGGAGTCAAAAGTCATTTCAAGAAGTCAAAAGTCGTACGAGTTTTGTCAAGTGTCATTTCAGTATTGCCCATCTGTCGTACAATTGAGAACCCAGTGTCATACGAGTTTTCAAACCAGTAAATTCAAGAAAGTCAAAACCCTATTAGCAACTGTCGTATGATTTTTGTCAACTGTCATTTCATAGACTACCCAATGTCATACGAGTCTACAGAGTGTCATTTGGAAAAATTTGAGAGAGTTATCATAAATTGTCAAATTGCAAGATATCCAATGTTTCCAGCCTAGTTCCAGAATCTGTCAAAAATATCATTGTGTCAAGAACAAATTAGTAGCTATTGAAAATCAGTACACATGTCTCAAAGAATTAGTACACATGAGGAAGAAATTCTAATCACCGCTATGATGAAGCAGCTGCAAGCTATGCAAGTCCAGCTTGACAAACTTGAGAAAGAAAAGGAACCTCTATACTCTTTTCCATTTGATAAAGACTTGTACATGTCACCATGCCCCCGAAAAAAATTTGAGCAATATGATACCTCTTCCACAGAGAGTGACACATCCAGCTTTGGAGACTATGATGACTATGATGACAGATAATGTAATGATACCTATGACACCTCTGTTCCTAAGAGTCCTCCTCATCGTTCATTCTTGCTTACTACAAATGGGCCGTCACATTGGATAGATCATGATAGTGATCCATATGATTCTGATTTTGAAAGAGATTTTGATGGCTTTTGTGGACAATACCTTGATGATGATCCATCTACTACTACTGAGGACTATAAAATACATTGTGCTAGCTTGAAACGTCAATATTATAAGAATCCTTCTCCTAAAGACTCTCCTGCTGAAAATAAAGACTATCTTCTCAAGCAAGGTCATGTTAATGTTGAACCTTTGTCTAGTGATGGTTCCCTTCCATCCCCTACTTCCTCCAATACCCATACATTTCTTAAAGCTTCCGAGTCTTTCAAATCTTTCACAGAACCTTCATCTGACACAAGCCTTGACACTTTTCATGCGGTTCCCTATAGTTATCCTCCAGGGCTACCTCTTAAAGAAACTCAAGCTAACCTTCACTTGGCTGCAAAGACTTTCAATGATGATAAACCTAAAGATCCTAAGCCTTCATATACTATAATCCCTACTTCAGCTAGTCCTCCACCATCTCTTCCAAAGTCATCCATACAATCCCAACATGCTTCCTTGTCCTTAGAAGTGGCTCCATATCAAGAGGACTCTAAAAATGATAAAGAAAAGAACATAAAGAAAGATCAAGATCAAGAACCCTCCATGTCATCCACTCCTTTTCCCAATGTCTCTTATCCACTTCATGGTTCTTTTGATCCTGTACCCCCTTTTTCATGCATTCCATCATGTCTAAAGTCTTCTCCTAAGCAAGATCAAGCTACTATTTACACTGTTGAGCTTATTGGAAATCAAAACAACCTTACTACACTTGCATTTTCCAAAGATGATACTTCCATTAAGGTTGTTAAAAATAGTGTTGTTATTTCCAATGTTAAGCCTATTGAAAATCAAAAGAAAAATTATGCACTTGTGCTATCCAAAGATCCTTTTCAAGATCAAAGTCTTCCATCTTCTTATTCTACCACTCCATGTTCACTTCCACTTTCTACTCTTCCTAAGTCTTCACAAGCTTTGAATGATCCTATCAAAGAAAATGTTCTTATTCAAGATATCCATGATTCTATTGAAAATTCTAATGCTCACTCTGAAGATGCTGATATCCTTGGTTGTCATATAGATGCTGATGAACTTATTAATTATCCTTTTGCATCTTCCACTTCCATCCTTGGACCTCTTCCACCACTACTAAGAGCTTCACACCTTCCTTCCATCTTGGGTCCTTATGTCCCTTCACTTTCCCCTCCTAACTCTCCTAATTTTCCATCCATCTTAGGTCCTTACATACCTCCATCTCTGATCTTTTCTTCAAGATCAACATAGATGCATACCCTTGAATCTTTTTCATCCACCCACCCATCTAAACCAGTCGTATCCTCCCTCTTCCACAAATCCCAAGTCTTTTGGAAGTAACTTGAATGTTCAATACAAGAAAAAGAAGCAATACAAGAATCCATCAAAAAAAGAAAATCACCATGTCTCCTCTAAACAACATGGAGGCATAAAGTCAAAAGAGATATCTAAGAAAAAAACTACAAGACAAGTATAGGTTCCAAAATCTATCATTGAAGATATTCTCTCTAGATCATCAAAAGGAAATAAAAAGCCTACGGCTATATGGATTCCAAAGTCTCTCTTGAAAGAGTCTGGTGTTGAGCAACAAGTGAAGTTGACATTCAAGCTTCCAAAGACTTCCACTTCATCTTCTTCCAAAAGCATACCTCCATTCCATGCGCCTAAACCTCAACCTCTGCTATCCATTCACCATATTCCTTCACATATTTCTTCATTCATGTTTCCTCCATCCTCTCACCACCCTTCAAGGTGTGTGTTTACATTGATCTTGCCTTCCTTTCCATTTACCCTTTCACAATCCTTCCATGCATTATCCTTCTACCTTCTATCATTTTTCCTCATTTGTCTATTCCTCTTATCTTCCAACCTTACTCGCTTTACATAAAACCTTATCCTCCATTTTTCTCTTCCATGTTCCTTTCCCTATCAGCATTTTTGAGCATATCATTTGAATCCTTGGTATATCATGGTTTATCCTTTCAAGGAGCACTATCTAAAAAGCTTGCCTTCTTCCAAAAATTCAAAAAGAAATGAAAAAAAAAAAATTTGAAAATGTGCCTTAGTGAAAACCTAGAAATAGGCACCTTGGTAGCAAAAGTAAAGAGAAATAAATTCATCCTATGGTGAAAACCACTCTTTTGTGGCACCTTGGATAAGTACCATGATGAAAACCTAGCAATCAGGCATCATGCGTAGTTCTTCTACATATTTCATCCATTCCATCTTCTTTCTTTGATCTTGACAATGTTGATCTATACATGAACATTTGGCTATCTTGTGAGCTATCTTATGATGATATTCTTTCATTCCTTTAATGCTTAGCCTTCATATCTATCTTCCTCCATTCATTTTCACCTATCGCTATCCTTTTCCCCTTTGGTCTTGATCTAATATAAAAAGAAAGAAAGAGTAAAACATAGTGCTATGAAGCCTCTTGACATGTCTACTCCTTTGGATTGCATTCTTTCCTACTCTTGCACTACGCTTTTGTGACTTATCCTATACTAGCCTTTCCCTACTTATCCAAATATCCTTTACATGATGATTTTTCCCGAGCTTGAGTATTCTTGAGGAGTTTTCCCTTGAGGATTTCTTCCCTTCATTCTCCTTCATTCTCTTGTCTTCCATCTCTTCCACCAGCTTGCTAATCCCTCTTGTTCTCCACCTTGCTAGACATTGAGACTACACGATATGATCTTGCTTGGGAGTTTGCAAATGGAAAAAGATGCTATCAAGTATACCAAGTATCAAAATAATTATCAGAACAAGTATCAGAACTAGTATCAGAACAATTATCAAAATAAGTATCACAACCAGTATCAAAGCAAGCATCAGAACCAGTATCAGAACAATTATCAAAATTAGTATCAGAATCAATATTAGAACTAGTATCAGAACAATTATTAGAATCAGTATCAGAATCAGTATCAGAACCAGTATTAGAACAATTATCAGAATTAGTATCAGAATCAGTATCAAAACCAGTATCAGAACCAGTATCAGAACAAGTATCAGAATGGGCCTACAGGACTAGTATTAGAATGCCTACTGGGGCTACACCTTTCACTTTAGTTCATGGGTTTGAAGCGAAATCCCATCACTCAGAATCAGAATGCATGGTCTAGTAACTGATGATGACTACAGAGTGTCTAGGTTACAAGAACTTGAACTACTAGATGATCACAGATAAGTAGCGTATGATCATCTCAGAGTATATCAGAAAAGAATGTCTAGAGGCTACAACAAGAAAGTCAGACATAGAGAATTTCAAGTTGGTGATCTAATGTTGAGAGACAATCCTAAAAATCAATCACATCGAGAACGCAAGGGGAAGTTCAAACCCAATTGGCCGGGTCCCTTTGTTATCACTACTAATTTTGGCTCTGGTGCCTATCAACTCTCAACAACTGAAGGAGAACAGCTCTGAGAACCAATCAATGTTCTCCATCTGAAGAAATTCTACGCCTAAGGCATTCAGTCTATGGTAAAATGTCCTGAAAAAATCTTTAAAATCTGAAAAAGTCCTAAAAAAATGAACATCTTGGTGAAAACCTAGCAATAGGTGCCTTGATGATTCACAAAAAAATCAAAAAATATCAAAAGTACAAAAAAAAATTGAAAAATGAAAAGTACAAAAAAAAATTGAAAAATGAAAAATACAAAAAAATGAAAAAAGAGAAAAAGTGCCTTGGTGAAAACCTGGAAACAGGTGCCTTGGTAGCAAAAATAGAATCTCTACCAAGATGGTGAAAACCTGACAAACGGTTGCCACTTGTTCAAAATGCTCTATCTATCAGCACAATCTTGGTCTTTTCCAGCTTTCAGTCTTGCTTTAGTTTGTACATATCTCCCGGTTTGTTTCAACATTTCCAATTTTCAATAAGTCGGTCTGTACACCAATCAGCTTGCGCGTCTGTATCCTATCAATGTTTAACACTTGGGGGCAATCAATGTCATATCTTATGGTCTCCCATGTATCTTAGATGGATCATATCTAGTCAGAGTCATTTGAAGCTTCGTGTGCGTCAGTCAGTCTATCTTGTCTCTAGAAAGGATTTTGCATCTACAACAACGCAATCAAACATCAAAACTCAACTGAAAACAATCTGTGCTTCATGCTTTTATCTTCTTGTATGCTTACTGATTCGCATTGAGATTTTTGCATATTGTTTCCCTTCGAGCTCTTCAATGATGTCCTTTATAGGATTTAGAGAGTGATGACTGGGGGCATAATCTTTTCTTTCTCTTCTACTTGTATGTGAAAATCTAACAACTTTGGAAATTCCGGATTGAAATGGTGTCTGACTGTAAGAGCCTCTATCTTGAATTGGATGGCCATGCGTACCTCGACCATTGATACCCAAAAAATTCAAGGAAGTTTGATCTAACTATTATCTTTTTGAGTAAGTTCTTTCTCCTACTGTGAAACGCGATCTTACCTAAGGATGTGAACGATAAAGGGTCACTACGGGTAATTCACATTGGATTTAGAATGATCTCTTGACTGTTTGACGTGTTTGCAATGCAAGGCGTATTCAGGTCATCATGATGTTTATGTTTTGATGCTTATACAAATTCTTATATCAAAATGGACATGATATTCAGGTCATCCTGGCGTTTGTGCCTTGATGCTTATATCTAATCCGACATTTCAAAAATAAAATCAATATTCATATATCCATGGTTGTTGACCAGGGGGTGTTGTATTGATTCTTGCGCATACAAATCGATATTCATATGTCTATGGTTTCATGGCTAGTGGGCAATGTATTGATTTATCCGGTTACCTAAAATTTCAATGATGATAACAAATCGACACATGATCAGTGACTAGGTCCTAGGTCTTAGGTTGCATTTCATTTTGCATGTCTCATTTTATTTTGCATGTCTCATTGCATTTTGCATGTTTGCATGATCTCACAATGACTAAACAAACTTCAATGCTTAAATGATTCTTCAATCACATCTTCCAATCTAACAAGAGCTAAATCTCACACGAAGGTTCCTCCAATGAAATAGCAAGTAGAATCCTTTTCGGGATCAGAATTGAAATCTGAGATCATTTATCTTATTCACTACTTGCATAATCAACCTTCAATTATCACAAAAATCCAGTATTCAACTTAACTGATTAGCTTTCATCAAACTATCAAAATTTCAACTTGGTCAACCATGGTCAAACTCATGGTCAAACCTAGTCAAACTTGGTCGTCTGGACCTCTAAACGATGCAGAATGTGTTCCCGGATGTGTTTTAACCACTTCTCAAATCAATTAACATGTTTCTAAACTATCAACGCTGACTTTTCTTGTCAGATTTCAATTTTAATCCCGAAGGGGGCATGGTATTGCACATTTCTTGATCAAAGTCTGTAAATCAAATTCTATCGATCAAATCTATCAATATCTTTCATCAGTAATCAAGACAAACAATCACGTCTAGTTACTGATTCATCAAAAAAAAAAAAATACCTCATCGCTCGGGGCAAATCTATCATCACTTGGGGCATATCAGATTCATCGATCCATATCAATCTGGTATTCTCTTAATCTTGTAATCCGTATCAATTTTTGCAACCATCAGATCATAGTGTTCTTTCCTTGGTTCTTCGGCAACTGAAGGGTTTGGATGTGATACCTGCTAGTTCTGCTAAGACAATCGAGTCTAGAATGGGTCACTCACTTCTTATCAATTCTAAGGTTCAGAATCAAGCATTTTGACACTTTTTCGCAATCATAGGTTCATCGCTGCTACAGTGAACATTATCTTTGGTCATTCAGGACCTATTATCTTCATATCAATTCAATATCAATCAACTCCTATCTCAATATCTTTCAATCGGTTTCTATCTTGAGATCGGTTTATCTTTTGAATATTTTCATATTTAATTAATTAGATTTAATATTTGCCACTTAATTATGTAATTAAATTTAATTATATCTATTATTAATTATATTATTTAAATTTTGACAATAAATCCAATATCATATGACTATCTTTATCAAACACAGACTATCTTTGAACCACTACGCTTCGCACAGTAATTCAAAGAGGGGCAAAATGTAATACCCCAAAAATGGGCTATAAGTTCATTAACCTCCTACATCGACAAATTGAACAAAATTGACATCGAAGTCCTAACCTAAGGCACATCTGAACATCATCAAATCTTATTGATTATCTTCAATTCTGCGTCGGGGAATATTCCTAGCAATATTTCTAATCATCATAATTATCTTTAATTTTATAATTATTTGGCAATAAATCACATTTATCCTAAAGTTTGATTAATTGAATATTTTCATATTTAATTAATTAGATTTAATATTTGCCACTTAATTATGTAATTAAATTTAATTATATCTATTATTAATTATATTATTTAAATTTTGACAATAAATCCAATATCATATGAATAATTGATTAAATTCTTATTTAATTAATTAAAGCATGTTGTCATTATTTAATAATATAGTTTTTAATAAAAGTTTGATTAAATAATTGATTAACCCATAAATCAATTGTTTTATTTTTAAAAGCAGTTAAGTTGGAAATAAATCACTTTATTATTAAATTAATTCATAATTAAAACATGCACAATCATAAAAAGTAGAAAACTATCAATTATCAATTAAAGCTAAACTTTATTTTGAGTTAAAGCTTAGCTTTTGCATGTTTTTGTGACTTAATTATTTGTTATTTAAAAATAACTCAAAAATCAACCTGAGTTATTTGAGTGATTTATGGTTTTTTCTCATGCACCTCCAAAGCCCTGGATTTCTATAAAAACAAGGCTCAGCTCTTCATAATTCATCTCTCAATCATCTCGCAAATTGCAAACTTACTCTACAGGAATCATAGCATATCAGATTTGGAGAATTTGCACAATTGGAGCTTGAAAGAATCAACTTGTGAATTCAAAGCTTTGTGAGATCAATTTCAATTGCATAGTTTTTATATCTTAGCATAGAATTTCATAGTTTTCATATCATTGTTAGAATCTTCATTGTTAGATCATTTAGCATTCATTTCATATCAGTTTTCAATAGCATTCATAGATTCATATCAGTTTTTATCATTCTTATTGCATAGAAAATATCAAAAATATAGATTAATTGCATTCAATTTCATATCCATCTTTTGCATTCAAATCCTTCATTTAGGTATCGTCTAGGTCACTGATCTCGATTACAATCTGAGAACATCAATCTCACACCTATTAGAAGGTATTAAATCGCTTGGTTAGATTAGATTTCAATTTTTCATGATTTTGATTATAGCTAACCTCTAATGTTTTACTGAAGTGTTGTGTCTACAGATGAGGTACAATTTTCACACACACAGATACCAGTATGCACTTCTTGGAAGGTTATGATGGATTTGAGAGTAACATGAGGTATGGGAGGTAATGATGGTGTAAATAATTTAGAAGTTAAGTAAGTCAGAGGAAGAAGATGGAAGCTTGAATGTCAACATTGATTTTTCTTTTATATCCAAGTCCTTCAAGAGAGACATGGGAATCCACATAAACTTTGATTTTTTTTACTTTTAGATGCTTTTCAGATTATCGCAATTCTTCTATGATGGGTTTAGGAATCCATATTTTATTTGATTTTCTTCTTTTCTTTGAGAACCCTTGTGGTCTCTTGAATATTTATTTTTTCTTTGTAGGCACATGTCAATTATATAGGACATGGTGATATTTATATGTAAGTGGATTCTTCTATTTCTGATTTTTATTTTTTTCATTGAAATTACTTTCGGAAGACTCGGTAATTATGGATGAATGAGGCTAATATGATGGGTTTAGATAGAGGGATCAATGGGAAGTGGTCAAGCCACTTAATTCAGGAAGAATGAGGGATAAAGGTTCAATATGTTCAATGAAAAGACACTAGTATCATCCTCATCATTCATGAATGTCTCAGATAGATCAAGAATATTATCCTCTATAGAGTGGTGTCGATCACAAGTTTTCCTAGAAGATTTAAAGGAGTTTAGAGGAGTATTACACAAATCTAACTAGGATGGCCAATTCCTAGAACTAAGTCCCTCTTCCCATTCCAAAAGAGTGCGAACATGAACCATCTCAATCTGAGGCCTTCCTAAGTTCCATGTTGTTGTCATAGGATGAGGATTATATACCTATAATTTTATTGATTAGCTAGAGAATTGTCTTGATTAGATGGCCTAGGACCCATAGGAATGATTTCCATAGAAGGATGAAAAGGATCATCATCATTTTATTGGTTTTGAGAATTTGATCTTTCTCCTTGTTCAAAATTTGTAGCAGTAGCATATATGTGTATGACATCCACTTGTAATTCCATTGTAGCATCTGGTAATGAGTCCCACTTGTATTCTTGTGAATTTTTTTCACTATTATGATACTTTTTGATGTAAACAACTAGATTTATTGTAGGAGGTAGATCATCAGCATCACTTGCTTCTATCCTGAGAGGTATATTTTCAAAAGAAGAAGCTTGTTCAGTAGTAAAAGAAGTAGTAATACCATTAGTAGTAGTAGGAGTATAATCCAAATGTCGTGTGAACATAGGCATATCATCAATAGGATAACCCCAATTCAAATGTATGTGATCAAATTAAATGATTTTTTTAGCAGCAAGAGAAATAGCAATGGTACTAGTGGTAGTAGTGGGAATTTTCTCAATAGATTTGATGAGATCTTCCTGGTTAGGACCAAGGTCATGGTCTTGAGGCACTTAATAATTTATATAAGGCTCTCCCTAATAGTCTTGATTATAATTTTGAATATGCAAGAGTCTTTCATATGTCATCGATTAAATTTTTGCTTCTTCTTCATCATTTGAGTCCTTATGTAAGAGTGTTGCTGCTAGGTTTGTTAAACTTATGTTCATGATAGCCAACACCAGTCTTATCTTTAGGATTTCTAAATTTATCATGTAGAAAGTCAAGAAGGCATTTACTTTTCCAAGAGGACATTTTCTACCATATACCATCTTATGCATAAGTTGGTAACCTATACTATACTTTTCAAGTGGAATTTTAGCATGTTTAATTTCTTCTCTGGATTCTTCTTTCTTATAGAGTATTTGTAGGACAACACTTTGTTTTCTTTTTAGCTCTAGGGGAATTTTAGCCTTAATCATTCCAATACCTCCATGAATAAAAAGTATTTTTTTAACTGGGGAGATGATTTTCCATAATATTTGCGAGACATTGGGAAAGTATCCACTCGATATTCTCTCATACCAATAGGTCTAACTAGTATTCTTTTCCCATAGTCTACCAGAGGTGTTTTTCCTTTCGCTTCTAATTCTTTAGAAGATGACCCTTCTTTGTTGTGAGGAACTATTAATTCTTCTTGTTTAGGATTTTTACAAGCATATCTTGATTCTCTAGAAATAATAACTTCAATTATGTCATGGGGTAATTTAATACAATGATGGTATGAAGAAGGAACTCCTTGCATTTCATGGATCCAAGGATGACCCAGAAGTATGTTTTATGCCAAAGGAATATCCAAGATTTGATAGGTGGCATCCTGCTGAACAAGACCTACCTAAATGGGTAAGACTACCATGCCTTTAGAAGAACGTGCCTCTTCATCATATGCTTTGATCATTATTTTATGTTGGGGATCAATAGAATTCTCTAATAAAATAAGAGCTTTAACCAAATTGAAAGTGCAAATGTTCAAACCTTCACCTCCATCTATCAAAATGTGCTTAAATATATACTTGTGGATAGAGACTTCAATATGGAGAGTCTGATTATGAAGATGGATAAAAGATTTGTCATTTGTTTTAGAGAAATTAAGACAATGAGATGAAGTGAGGTGAATGACCATGGAATGGAACTTATCAATGTCTAGGTCCTTAGGTATGTTAGCCACAAGAAGGGCTTGATCAAGGATCTCCCTATGAGCACGAGAGATTTTGAGTAACTCAAGTATTGAGATCTGAGCTAGAGTAAGCTAAAGTTGGTCAACCAAATTTTAGTCCTTTGTTGTTGATAAGGTAGATATTTTATATGATGAGGTTTTTGTTCTCTTAGGAGAAGAGGAGGAAGATGAGCCTTCTCCAGATAGAGTGACTTTCCCATTAGATGATTCATCTTCATCTTTGTCCATAGCTTTGATAGTATTGATAGTATGATTGGAGGACTCAAGCATGTTGATCACATTATGACTATTTAAATACATATATCCAACCTTATTATCCTTTGCCTTAGAAAACTCCCCTTTCTCAAATTTAGGAAAAGGTTCCTTGAAATTTTTATGATCATTATTTTCTTATGGGAGGTCAACCACAATAGTCTCATTATCAATTAAGTCTTGGATAAGATTCTTAAGCTTCATACATTCGTTAGGGTTGTGACCTTTATTGTGATGATAATCACAATAGTGGTTGTCATTCCACCATTTAGGCTTTATCTCAAGATCATAGGGTCTTGAGTTATCAGGAAAATTAATGATCTTATTAGTCAAAATTTTCTTCATAGCATTCTCAAGAGAATCTCAAAGTGGAGTGAAGTTTCTCTTAGGCTTAGAGGTCCAAGGCCTATCAGTTTTGGAGCCTATTGAATTGTTCTTGTTAGCTTTCACAATAGTAGATATATTGAAAGCTTCATCTTTAGGCTTAGCAGTGGTATACACTGAAGTTATACCCATGATTCCATCATTGATGACATCTTTAGTCTTGTTCCATAATTTTTTCTTATCCTTGTTATGTTGGTTGTTACAAGAGTATTTATGCTCTTTAGATTGGGGAGTGACTTCTCTCTTATGAAAAAGGACATCCTCTATGCGAATAGATGATTCAAACAATTTATCAAATGAAACATGTGTTTGCATTTGCGATGCATAATTTATTTTAGGAACCAAATAATTGATGAATATATCAATATTTTTAGTCTTAGGAATCTATCGAGGATATGATGAATAGAGCTTATGCCATTGTTGAAGGAAAACCACAAAGGATTCACATTGGCATTGTTTGATATTGCAAATATCAAGCTAATACTCCTAAGAGTTAATTTTTTTGTCATTAGTTATAAGGAAGTTATTATATCTGTTAAAGTCATTTAGTTATAAAGAAAATTCAATTCAATAAGGAAATGAAAGTTAGTCGGTAAAGGAATAAGAAAACAAGGAATTTTGGTAAATAAGAAGAAAGTATAGACACCAAATGAGGTAGAACTAAGCACCGATAACTAGGTTATACCAAGCACATAATCGAGAAGAGAACTCAGTTACTTAGTTAAATAAAATGTGTTACTGAGAAGAAAATGTTGACACTAGATGAATTCTAAATATATTGAACATAGACACTGATTAGAAAATGGTTTACCAATCTTGAGGAGATCGTATAATAGAACATTGGAGATTGAATTCTAATGATTACACATGATTACAAGGTTCTATTAGCTAATAATTATTAAGGATGATATATGCATTGAAACTGTACCCAATGCTAACACCACTTGAAATGAAGATTCTAGAACATCTAGCACCACTTCAAAATTGTATATAAGAAGATCAGACTATGAAGGTCATTAAGGTGGCATATGCATGCGTGAAGAGAAATTGGAGATTTCATGTATGAAAAAAATTAGAACACAAAGTGAATAAGCAGTGAAGCTACTGAGTAATAGAGTATTGAGGAACAAATTCACAAATGAGCTACCAAGTATTGAATTGATTAGTGTGATGGATGCATAGTATGGGGTAATGAATTGATGAGCACTTAGAGTCTGAATAGAATTTGTTGATGGAAATTTGATAGAAATTTTGTTGTTACTGATTAAGGATTAATTAAATTTTGTAAAGTCTCTTAACCAAGAAGATCCTAATAAATCTTAATTGTAAATCACAATTCTTAGACTAGAGTTGTGAAATATGTAAACAAATAGACTTAGCATTCTTTAGAACTCTTAATCAAGTTAATATCTTTAATAGGGTAATCTATCAGAAATAGCTAAGCATTACATAACTCTAACTGAGAAAACTTTATTCTATAGTAGTGAAGCCTTTTGGATGTCATCCCAATATAATTTGTATCCTCTAAAAAGGATTTATATAATACCAAAATAATTGTGTTGTGTGTTGATGATTACATATTTTATTTATTTCACGTGATGCATGCAAATGTTAAGGAATTAGTAAATGAATCTAAATATAAGTCTAAAAGTAATTTAGAGTACCGATTCACCCCTCCTCTCTTAGCACTTACCTTTCCACAACTGAATCCAACAATTGGTATTAGAACTCAATCTCTTATTAAGGAGTTTAGTGACTTTAGAGGAAAGATCTACAAAGATGGAAAGCTACAAGTACAAAAAGATATTTGACAATATGGAAATGGAACTGAAAATGGAAAATGAGAAAATTGAAGAATTGAGTAGAAAACTAAAACATTCAATCAACAAAAGGAAAGTGTTTGCACTACAATTGAAAGGTACTCAAGATCAAGTTGAGGAACTTGAAGAACTATCAGAGGGAGGAAAGTTTGGTGAATCTGATGCTATTCTATCAAAACTATTTGAAAGAACAAGAATCTTTTTTATCAAGTCAAAACACTGAAAAGAGAACAAGAAGCACAGTTAGTAAGGATGTGTGAGATCATGGAACAAAAAGGAAAAGCTGAGGATGACAAAAGAAATTTTGAAGAAGAAAGAAGACAAATGAATACAAGACTGGATGAGAAAGATAGGGAAATCATAATGTTGACACAAACTCGCTATAACTTGATAGATCAACTTGTTGTGGAAAATCAGGATGTTACTAGGGAAGTCAGTGAAATTTTAGAATTGAGATCTATGAATGAACATTTGAAGAATGATCTAAAATGTAAAAGACATACTAATAAAATCTTGAAAAGAAATGAAGAAGCCTTGAAGATTCTACATGAACAACTAAGAAATCAAAGGAAACCTAATGACATGTCTAGATTTGGTTTCAATTTAAATAGTACTACTGAGAAGGGTGAGTCCTCTAAACAATCAACCAACCAAGATAAAGTTGCTACCCCATTGAAGTATAAGCAGCCTACATGTTATCATTTTGGGAAACCAGGGAACATAGCCAACATTTGTAGAAGTAAGAGAGGTAATCCACCTAATATTCCTTAATTTAAAGGTCATTGTTATAACTACAATAAGTATGGACATAAGGCATTTGACTGTAGATCAACAATTGTGAACACTAGAAGGAAATAAATATTTAAAATTTATTGTAACAACTTCAAAAAATATGGTCACAAATCTGGAGGATGCAAATCACAAAGGAGAAATAAAAAAAGGGTCCCTAACTGATAGAATGTTGACAACAACTGAGAAGAACCTGTTAGTCCATTTTCTTGTTAATGCAAAATTATTTGAAAATGGCCTTTTCCTTGCAATCTTTGTTAGATGTCCCACCCTGCTGCAAGCTTCTTTTAATGTGTGAAGAAAATCCATAATGTTTCATGGTTTTTTCTATTAGCCCCATGCTCTTTAATGTATCACCTTGCTCCAGTTCAGATCGCATCTCCTAAATCACAAAACCCAGGGAGATATTCAAGTTTTAAGGTCTACAGGAAATAATTTTAGAATCTGCCTAAGTGTCAAAAACCCACAATGTTTTTGAAAACCCATGATGTTTTCAGTCTCCCTACCACCTTTTGGTCAGCATGAAAACCCTGGATGTTTTCGATCTTTCACCAAAAACCTTGTGTTTTTTCGATCTTTCACTGAAAACCCTATGTTTTTTCGACCTCGCACTTCTGCCCTATTTATTGGCATTTCCTAATTGCGCAAGTGCGATTAGTTGGTGGGCCCAAGTCTTCAAGGGCTTTAAAATGATTGGTTGTTGCATGATTGCATATCAAAAATTTCTGACATGTGACCATGCAACCGGTTACTTCTTGTGCTGGGGCTCATTGGTAGGGAGGGTAGTGGTCCTGCTGGTTGTTATGTGGCGGCCTGTGGTTGGTTGTCGCATGATCGCATGTCAGAGTTTTTTCACATGCAATCATGTGACCGATTGACACCTATTGCTATGGCATGTTGGTGATTAAGGTTTTGTGGTCCCACTGTCAGATTGGGAGGATGAGGTGATAGTCTTGTTGCCTTGTCGCATGATCACAAGGGCCATCTTTCAGCCATGTAATCATGCGACAAGTGTGCCACATTGTGCTAGGGCCCGGTGGCAGGTGGTGGCATGGGCATTCCTGATTAGTTCATGTGGCGCTGATGTGGTAGTTTCTATTAGGAATGAATGCAAAGTATTTTGGCAGTCATTCTGTAGTAGTTGTTGTTGCATTCATGACTTGGATTGTCAATGATGTCAACATAGTGATATTCTGGATATCAGCGGGAAAGCAGGTACAATTTTTTTTTGCGTACATGTTGTATTATAGATTGTCTTTTGTGAAATTAATGGTATGTTCTTTGGTGTGTTATTAACCTATGGTTAATAGTGCAAAAAGAAATTCATTCATTCATGAGAGTTATGAGCATTTTGGTGAAAGCAGTGTTTAGATAGTGTTTCTGTATAGTGATTTCTGGAAATCAGAGGATATCTCTTAGCTAGGATGGAATCTGATTTTGTGTAGTTAAAGGGATGTTGGAGACTCATTAATGATGATGTGGTTCATAGTGCAAACTTTGAGGATATGTTTGGAGAAAGTTACAGTATCTGGAAGCCGACAGTTTTATGTGAATTTTGTGTGTAGCGTGTAGAAATTATTATTTTGTAATTGAGGACTGACTCATTTGTAATTATTTGAGTTTGGCATATAAGAAGGAATGTTTTCCTTTTTTTAATGAGAATTAAAAAAAATTGAATTGAGAAAAAGAGAATTGAGTAGAGAGGATTGAATTGTGAAAGTTGAGATGCGAATATATGCATGAAGTGAAGAACAGAGCTAATTCAGTGATGAAGGAAGACTTGTGAGTACAGAGATCTAGAATTGTCATCTTGTGTAGCAGAGAGTGCGGTTTTCACATAGTGTGAAGGAGGTAATATATTTCATATTATTCTATTGAATAATTCTAAGATCTTTTGGAGAGTGGGTTCAGAGATCTTGCCTTGAAGCTGTTTGGGCAGTGGGTCCTTCTATCTTCCATAAACTCTTAACCGAGTTAGAATCTTTTAACAGGGATTCAAAATCTCCTAACAAGGATTTATATGTACTAAATTTATTTTATAAGACTCCTAACAGGGTCCATCCTCTAATAAGGAACTTTCATTTTAGTGCATCATTTTGTGGGCATCAGTCCCACCGGGGTTTACTCTTTTCAAGAGGTTCTCTAGTCAACATATCTTGTGTTATTGTGCATTTGTGTATGGTTATCTTTCTATGGTTGATTACTACATTGATTATATTGTTTAAAGTAGTTGAATAGTTAAATTATTAGATAATTGATTCACCCCCCCCCCCCCTCTCAGTTATCTTGGGGATCTTTACTTTCTCACAATTGCTATCAGAGTAGCAAGTCCTTGAAATAAAAGTTTAACAACTTAAGGAGATCCATGGTGAATCTCAGGAAAGAAAGCCCTAAGTTTGATGGAGTAAATTTTGACAACTGGAAAGAAAAGATGAAGACACATTTATTGTGTTTAGGACCAAGTTATTGGTTGATTACAAAAAATGAGAAGACTATCATTGAGGAAGACAATCTAGAGGCAGGAACTAAAGATGAGCTAGATCTATTCATGTGTAACATACTAGCAAGAGAAGAACTTTTGTCAACACTACCGGAGAATGAATATAGTCAGGTAAGATGTTTGAAAACATCTTGTGCAATTTGGAAAGCTTTACATTCTACTTTTGAAGGTGATGAACATGCATAGAAGGCTAGATTACATAATTGGATTTGTGCATTTGAAGATATCAGAATGATGGAAGATGAATCTATTAGAAGCTATATTGGTAGGATGTCTGAGATTGTAATAGGAATAAAGTCTTGTGGAGGTGATAAGATAGAGAATGAAGTGATATGGAAAATTCTAAGAACTTTGAGACCAGTATTCAAGCAGACAACATAGATGATTGAACAAGTGATACCTTGTACACCAAAATTTTCAAGAGAGACTCTTCTTGGAAGATTAGAAAGAGCAGAGATGAATTTGAGATTATCAGGAGAGCTACCTAGAATGGAGACAGCATTCAATGCTCTTAGCATTAGACCTACATTATCAAGAAGTACTAGTGTGAATGGAGATTATGCCAGCAGTAGCAGATCTAAATCTAAGGAAGATAAGAAGATTGAAGAAGGTATTGCATTACTTGTAAAAAGAGAACCAGAAGGTAAGAAAATCTTTAAATGTTGGACTTGTCAGGAATATGGTCATTTTGCATCTAAATGTCCTAAAAGAGTTAAGAAGTATAGAAGCAACTTTAAACTTAGGAGATCTAAAGCAGGTTATTATGCAAATGATGAAGATCTTGAAGCAAGAATTGAAAGACATTTAAGTGATAGTGATAATGATAACTTTGAGGAAATAGGATTTGTAGCAATTAAAGAAGAAAGTTTTGAATCTGATGAAAGGGAAGAAAAAGCATTAGTTTCTCAAGTTGAAAAGAAATCTGATTAGATTATAGACAATGGTTGTTCACATCATATGACTGGAGATAAAAGAAAGTTTGTTAAGTTAGACAATTATGATGGAGGAAATGTTAGAGTTGGTAATAATGCACCTTGTTTGATTAAGATTATAGGATCTATTACTCTTGATGGAAAGACTAACACTGATGATGTTTACTTTGTTGATGGATTGAGATATAATCTACTAAGCATTGGACAATTGGTTGATAAGGGTTATCAAGTTTGGTTTGCTGAGAAAACTTGTGTGATAAAAGATAAAGATGGAAATCTGATTGGAAAAGGATCCAGAACCAGAGGTAATGTATTTCAGTTGAATCATACTAAGATGACATGTTTGTTAACTAAGATTGATGACAGTTGGTTATGGCATAAAAAATTTTGTCATGTAAACTTTGATAATATTGTCAAAGTGAGTACTACACTTGCGGTAAGAGATTTACCTAGAATTATGAAACCTACTAACATGATTTGCAAAGAATGTATGATGGCAAAGTATAAAAGGAGTTCATTTCCCAGCAAGAAGTTCACATCGGCAGAGAAGCTAGAGATTGTTCATACAGACTTGAGTAGTCCTACTAGGACTAGAGGATTCTATGGAGAAAGGTATTTTATGATTCTTGTTGATGATTTTACAAGAATGATGTGGATTGCATTTTTAAACGAAAAATTTGAAGCATTTGATAAATTTAAGATCATGAAAAGCAAAATTGAGAATGAATCTAGAATGAAGATTAAGTGTCTAAGATCTGATAGAGGTGGTGAATTTACATCTAGAGAGTTTAATACTTTTTGTGAAATGAATGGTATTAAGAGACAACTTTCAGCCCCTAGAACACCAGAACAAAATGGTATTGCAGAAAGAAGGAACAGGTCAATAACTGAAGCAGCAAGCGCTATGTTGTTTGAGAATGATTTGGCTAAGACCTTTTGGAGAGAAGCAATGAACACAGCAGTATACACTATGAACCGAGTACAAATCAAAGCAGATACAAACAAGACACCTTATGAATTATGGTTTGGACATGCACCCTCAGTTAAGTATTTTAGAATTTTTGGAAGTAAATGTTATATTAAGAGAGATGATATAGGAAAGTTTGATCCTAAAAGTGATGAAGGAATATTTCTTGGATATTCTTTGAAAAGAAAAGTATATAGATGTTATAACAAAAGAACTAAGACTATTGTTGAAAGTGAAAATGTCAAAGTTGATGAGAAGTTTAAAATTCAGGAAAGAATGCTTGATTATGAATCTGATGGAGAAGCACAACCTCAGCCTAACATTAAAAATACAAAATTATTTTTTGAAACTAACAGTGATTTTCTAAATGAAAGTCATACTAAAGAAAATAGAGAAGAAAATAGAGAAGAAAGCAGAGAAGAATCTATAGTTGGAACAAGATCAGTAACTATGACACCTAATAGGTATATTTCAAGACATCACCCTGTTGAGAAAGTTATTGGAAGTTTAGACAGAGGAGTTTTGACTCAAAATAAGGTACATTTATGTTTGATTTCTCAAATTGAACCTAAGACTACTAATGAAGCTTGTCAAGATGAACATTGGAATAATGCTATGAAAGAAGAACTGGAGTAGATTGAAAAAAACAAGACATGGGAATTGGTCCCTAGACCTAAAGACAAGAATGTGATTGGAACGAAATGGGTATTCAAAAACAAGATGAATGAACAAGGAGAAGTGATAAGAAACAAAGCAAGATTGGTATGTAAAGGATATTCACAACAAGAAGGAATTCACTATGAAGAAACTTTTGCACCTGTGGCCAGACTTGAAGTAGTGAGAATGTTTCTAGCATATGCAGCTTACAAGAAATTCAAAGTGTATCAGATGGATGTGAAGTCAGCATTTCTGAATGGTGAATTGGAAGAAGAAGTCTACATTGAGTAGCTTGAAGGTTTTCCTTTGACACAAGAAGGAGATATGGTATGTAAGTTAAAGAAAGCTTTATATGGATTAAAACAAGCACCTAGAACCTGGTATGCAAGATTGGATAAGTATTTGTTGAAATTGGGATTTATAAAAGGAACAAAACATAGTAACTTATACACAAAAGAAATTGAGAATGGTTTTTTGGTTATAGTTATATTTGTTGATGATATTATCTTTGGAGGAGAAGATGAAGCCAGTGACAAATTTCCAGATGAAATGAAGACTGAATTTGAAATGAGCATTATTGGAGAAATGAAATATTTTTTGGGATTACAGATAACACAAAGCAAGGAAGGTATATTTGTAAGTTAGACTAAGTATTTGAATGACTTATTGAAAATATTTGGAATGGAAGATTCTAAACCTGTTGGAACACCTATGGTAACTGGACATAAGTTATCTAGCAAAGATGAGACACCAGCAGTTGAGTAGAAAAAGTACAGATCTATGATTGGAGGATTACAGTACTTGACACATACAAGACCTCATATAGCACATTCAGTTGAGATTGTAGCAAGATTTCAAGTACAACCTAGCGAATCACATTATGCAGCAGTAAAGAGGATACTGAGATATCTAAAAGGAAAAATGGATTATGGATTATGGTATGAGAATTTTGATGATTTTACTTTATGTGCATATACTGATGCAGATTAGGGAGGTAGTGTTGATGACAAGAAAAGCACTAGTGGTGGAGCCTTTTTTCTTGGAAGAAAATTGGTCTCTTGGTTAAGTAAGAAGCAGAATTTTATTTCACAAAGTACAGCAGAAGTAGAATATGTTGCAGCAACAAACAATTGTAATCAGATTATTTGGATGAAGCAGATGTTGAAGGATATTGGAATAAAGTTTGATGAGCCTATTGTTATACATTGTGATAACACCACTACAGTGAGTATGTCAAAAAAATCCTATTTTACATTCTAAGACTAAACATATTGAGATCAAGTATCATGTTGTAAGAGAGAAAGTTGCAGAAAAAGAAGTAAGATTGGAGTACATAAGCACAAAGGAACAGATAGTAGATATATTTACAAAACCTTTACCTAAGGATATATTTTTGTATCTGAGAGGTATGCTTGGGGTTATGCCCCAACCTATTTTTGAGAATTGATGCAGATGATTGCATCTGTCCAGTGGTATATGAGCCCTATCTTTCTTCTGAATTGGATGTTGGAACTTCCTCTATGGGGGAGTTGATGAGCTGAGTCATGAGGACTCTTGTTATTGTATTTTTCTGAATAGTGTCTTTTGACATTAAGTTGTTGTTGACTTAGTGATGGAATTTCTATCATTGATGTCAATGGGGGAGAGATATACATGAAAAACATTGTGGATTGTATGAGAGAGCTGAATGGGAGAACGAAGCAAGATTTAATTTCATATTTTGCAGTGATGTTGCAGTATTGGATTTTTGGAACACTGGATGTTTTTAATCTATGTTGCCAC
Organism: Chamaecyparis obtusa; assembly: GCA_027943335.1. NCBI lineage: Eukaryota > Viridiplantae > Streptophyta > Pinopsida > Cupressales > Cupressaceae > Chamaecyparis > Chamaecyparis obtusa. The sequence continues at coordinate 429,732 of BSBK01008424.1, read as the reverse complement.
CAATGCCAATGGAGGATATTGTTAGGAATGAATGCAAAGTATTTTGGTAGTCATTCTGTAGTAGTTTTTGTTGCATTCATGACTTGGATTGTCATTGATGTCAACACAGTGATATTCTGGATATCAGCAAGAAAGTAGGTACAATTTTGTTTTGCACACATGTTGTATTGCAAATTGGCTTTTGTGAAATTAATGGTATGTTCTTTGGTGTGTTATTAACCTATGGTTAATAGTGCAAAAAGAAATTCATTCATTCATGAAAGTTATGAGCATTTTGGTGAAAGCAGTGTTTAGACAGTGTTTCTGTGTAGCGATTTTCAGAAATCGGAGGATATCTCTTATGTGCTATAAATGTGACCACACTTCTATGAATCATTACATGCAAGGAAACTCAAGAATGAGCCCTCACAAATCGATCCATAGCTCCCTAGGCATGGAGTGCAAGGGTTTTAAGAATGCTCTCAGCTAGAGCTATTTAGCCAATAACCTTGCTAGTAAACCATGCAATGGGAGATTCAATGAAGACAAGGGCAAGAATGCCAATATCCCCAAGAATCAAGAATGAAATGCAATGAAATGCAATGAAATGCAAGCTAGCTAAGAATGAAGATGCAAGCTAAGCTATGGAAATGAAAGTACAATGCAAGCTAAGCTATGAAAATGAAAGATGCAAGAAATGAAATCTAACTATGAAGCAAGAAAGCCATGATGATGCAAGAATGAAGACAAGAAGATAGAGTGTTGATGAAGATCCAAGATGAATGCCAACAATGCTCCAAATATTCAAACCCTAGATGCAAGAATGTCTCCAAAAGCTCCAAGATGACCTAAAAAACCTGTAGCATAACAATAGCATAAAAAGTTGTGTGTGCAAATGAGGAAGAGAGCTCTTCTTTTATAGGAAATGAGGAGAAATGGACCACGGAGATTAAGAGGCAAAAGATTTAATCAACGGTGGAGCTTAAAAGAGGAGCAATCCATGTGCACAAGTATCCTCCAATAGGAAAATAGGAGTTGACTTTTGTGTCCATATGAGACAAAAAGTACTTTTTCTCTTTTTATAAAATAAGAATAATGCTTTATTTGTGCAACTTAGGATAAGAGGAAAAGTGAGGGCTTTTTATTTATTAAAAGGGGAGGGAATATTCCTTTTAATAAATAAAGACTTAGGATAAGATGGTTAGCCCATAGAAAATAATCGAATAAATGATAGAGCTAGGATTTGATCAAGAATAAGCAATTTATGATTTAGCAAAAGGGGCTAATAGTCTAGGTGACCATTTTTAGGTGTATACATTTGCCCCTCTTTGACTAATGTGTGATCGATCTGGGAACACATGTAGTCAAAGAATGAAGTTGAAATGTGAGATCGATTTGGGATCACAAAGCAACTCGGATCAGCTAAGAAAGCAAGAGATAGCCAAGAAGGCAAGCAAATAGCGATCTGACTCCAAAGAATGAAGTGCAGAGAGATAGCAAATCCTGCATGGTCAGCCTGGTAGCGACAGTACTGAACACTTAGGAAAGAGATAACCAATAAGATATGATGTGTCTGCCCCCTCAGGATCGAAAGCGAAATCAAGTAGAGGGAATGCAGAAGCAAGAGCAACATGATCAAATCACTAGAAATCATAATCGAAGAAAGAGAATAGAATAACCATCAAGCAGTGAAGATATGCCCCACACATGGGACCCGGGGCACGAACCAAGCGGTCCCTCAACCCGAAAACACCACGGAGGGGGATTTGAACTTGGGATTTGAAAGTGAATGAAAGACTAGAAGTTTGAAAGAGATGGGGATGAAGAGGTTATGATGCCCCAGCGAAGATCGAAGGATTAGGCCTCAAAAAGGTTAGCCAACTGTGCGGAAAAAAGAGAAAGGGTCAAGGTGAATGTGGATTTCGGTTTGGATCCCGAAATGAAGAGAAAATGATGTGAGATGAAAGACAAGAAAGTGAAAGACATGATCAGGAAGAAGCAAAAGGTGAGCGCAGTTGATTAACAAGTCCATGAAAAATGAAAGGAGAGCTCTCTCCATATGCAAGATGCAAAACTAACTAACATGAACTTAAGAATGCAAGCTACATGAAAAGTGGTTTACTTGCAAGGTCACAAAGCCAATAGACATCTAATATTCATCATTGAGCGTTATTGGTAGCGTCACAAGATCATACAATACACACTAGCATAACTATGTGGATCTGAATATGATCTATATCAGATAGAAATGTGGAAATCCCACCTAGGCATCAAAGACATGTAGGTCAAGATGACTAGTGCAGTGAGATTACCTAAGTTTGATATAGCAAGATTATGCTCGCATCGAGACACAAGAAAGTCAAGATGGCTACAAGTATGCACTTGCACAAAAACAGTCAAGGATAATACCCTGTCAATCCACAGTGTCAAGTAAAACCAGCATAAATGCTCATGACAGTTAGGATCAACAAAATATACCCACAAGCAGAAAAAGCAATAAAACATGTTCTCATACCCTCAGTCTTCTAGCTATGCATCATCGAAAACTTCTCAGGGAGAGACCACTCAGCAAAGAAATCATCATAGACAGCATGCAAAGAAATAAATTCAAACAAATCTCAGCAAGTCAAGTGCGTGTGTGTAGGTCATAGAGTCAAACTTTGAGTATTGCATCTGCAAATGAGAAATATCGCATCATACTAGACTGCAGGTAGGACATCTGATAAGTGTTGAGAAACACTCGACGCAAGGGTAGTGTTGAAAAACACCATTGGGGTGGTGTTGAAAAACACCATTGGAACCAAGTTGCCCAAGAAACCCAGACGCACAAAGAGACCCAAGATAAGCTTAAAGCAACATATGCCCCCTAGACTAAGACAAGAATCAATTCCAGGCTAGGAGAGGCAAAGCGAGAAGAGGAGCGAAAGAGCGCCACGCAAGACTGATAGACATAGGTGCAGAGGGTCTCAAGCAGCGCCTATTTCTAGGTTTTCACCACTTGATAGATTTTTTCAGGACTTTTTAATAATTTTTTTGTATTTTTGCTACCAAGGCGCCTGTTTCCAAGTTTTCACCAAGGCACTTTTTTAATTTTTTTTGAATTTTTGAATTTTTTGATTTTTTTGGTGAGACATCAAAGCGCCTATTACTAGGTTTTCACTAGGATGCTCATTTTTTCAGTACTTTATATGCTTTTTAGGTTTTTTTTCAGCATCATATATGAATTTTTTTTTGGAATTTTTTCAGGATCATAAAGTATGTACAAAGAATGCCCTAGATAGAAACGGGCATCAAACTCATGAGCAAGATCACATCGTGTAGTCCCAAAGTCTAGCAAGGTGGAGGACAAGAGGGAGAGAAAGCTCATGAATGAGATGGAGGAAAGGAGAATGAAGGCGAATGGAGGGAAGAAATCCTCAAGGTCAAACTCCTCAAGAGTACCCAAGCTAGGGAAAAATTATCATGTAAAGCGCATTGAACAAGCAATGAAAGGCCAGCATAGGATAAGTCATGAAAGCGCACTGCAAAAGAAGAAAAGGATGCATTCCAAAGGAGTAGACATGTCAAGAGGCTTCATAGCATCATTTTTTTTACTCTTTTTTATTAGATCAAGACCAAAGGGGAAAAGGATAAAGAAAGGCTAGAATGAATGGAGGAAAATGAAGGAATGAATATGAATGGAATGAAAGCAAGATCATCGTAAGATAGCTCACAAGATAGCCAAATATTCATGTATAGCTGAACATTGCCAAGATCAACGAGAGAAGATGGAATGGATGAAACATGTAGAAGAACTACGCATGATGCCTGATTTTTAGGTTTTCATCATGGTACTTATCCAAGGTGCCACAAGGGAGTGGTTGTCACCATAGGATGAATTTATTTCTCTTTACTTTTGCTACCAAGGCACCTGTTTCCAGGTTTTCACCATGGCACATTTTCAATTTTTTCATTCTTTTTTTTTTTTTTTTTCTATTTTTGGAAGAAGGCAAGCTTTTTAGATAGTACTCCTTGAAAGGATAAACCCTGACATGCCAAGGATTCAAAATGATATGCTTAAAGATGCTGATAGGGAAAGGAAGATGGAAGAGAAAAAAGGAGGATAAGGCTTTATGTAAAGCGAGTGAGGTTGGAAGATATGAGGAATAGGCAAATGAGGAAAAAGGATAGAAGGTAGAAGGATAATGAATGGAAATATTGTGAAAGGGTAGATGGGAAGGAAGGCAAGATCAACATCGACACATACCTTGAAGGGTGGCGAGAGGATGGAGGAAATATGAATAAAGGAATACGTGAAGGAATATGATGAATGTTTAGCAGAAGTTGCGGTTCAGGCACATGGAATGAAAGATCATTTTTGGAAGAAGATGAAGTGGAAGCCTTTGGAAGCTTGAATGTCAACTTCACTTTTTGTTCAACATAAGACTCTTTCAAGAGAGATTTTGGAATCCATATAGCCTTAGGCTTTTTATTTCTTTTTGATGATTTAGAGAGAATATCTGTAATGATGGATTTTGGAACCCATACTTGTCTTGTAGTTTTCTTCTTAGATATCTCTTTTGACTTTATGTGCCCATGTCGATTAGAGGAGACATGGTGATCTTTTTTTGATGGATTCTTGTATTGCTTCTTTTTCTGGTATTGAACATTCAAGTTACTTCCAAAAGACTTGGGACTTGTGGAAGAAGGAGGAAGATATGACTGGTTTAGATGGGTGAGTGGATGAAAAGGATTCAAGGGTATGCATCTATGTTGATCTTGAGGAAAGATAGGAGATGGAGGGACGTAAGGACCCAAAATGGATGATGAATTAGGAGAGTTAGGAGGGGAAAGTGAAGGGACATAAGGACCCAAGATGGAAGGAAGGCGTGAAGCCTTTAGCAGTGGAAGAGGTCCAAGGATGGAAGTGGAAGATGCAAAAGGATAATCAATAATTTCATCAGCATCTATATGACAACCAAGGACATCAACATCTTTAGAGTGAGCATTAGGATTTGCAATAGGATCATGAACATCTTTAATAGGAGCAAATTCATTGATAGAATCGTTCAAAGCTTGCAAAGACTTAGGAAGAGTAGAAAATGGAAGCGAACATGGAGTGGTAGAACAAGAAGATGGAAGACTTTGATCTTGACAAGGATCTTTGGATAGCATAAGCATAGAATTTTTCTCTTGATTTTCAATAAGCTTAACATCAGAAGTAACGTTACCATTTTTAATAACCTTAATGGAAGTATCATCTTTGGAAAGTGCAAGCATAGTAAGGTTATTTTGATTATCAACAAGCTCAATAGTGCAAGTGGTAGCTTGATCTTGCTTAGGAGAAGACTTAAGACATGGTGGAATGAATGTAGAAGAGCATAGAGGATCAAAAGAACCATGAAATGGATCAGAGACATCATGAAAATAATTGGATGACATGGATGGTTCTTGATCTTGATCTTTCTTTATATTCTTTTCTGTATCATTTTTAGAGTCCTCTTGACATGAAGCCACTTCTAAGGACAAGGAAGCATTTTGAAATTGTATGGAAGACTTTGGAATAGATAGTGAAGGACTAGCTGAAGTAGGCATTGTAGTGCATAAAGGCTTAGGCTCTTTAGGTTTAGCATTATTGAAATTATTTTCAGCCAAGTGAAGGTTAGCTTGAGTTTCTTGAAGAGGTAGCTCTTGAGGATAACTATAGGGAACTGCATGAAAAGCATTAGGATCTTTGTTGGGTGAAGGATTTGTGAAAGATTTGGAAGACTCAGAAGCTTTAGGAGATGTATGAGTATTGGAGGAAGTAGGGGATGGAAGGGGACCATCACAAGACAAAGGTTCAACATTAATATGATCTTGCTCAGAAGTACAATTTTGATTTTTAGCAGTGGAATTCTTAGAGAAGAAATGCTCATAGTAGTAACGTTTATAATCAGCACGTTGTATTTTATAGTCCTTAGCAGTAGTAGATGGATTATCATCAAGGTATTGTCTACAAACATCACTAAACTCTCTTTCAAAATCAGAATCATATGGATCACCATCACAATCTATCCAATAGGATGACCCATTTTCAGTAAGCATGAGTCTGCGAGGACTCTGAGGAGTAGAGGTGTCATAAGTATCACTACATTGTCCATCATCATAGTCATCAAAGGTATTATGGTATGGCTCATGAAGAAAAGCAAGACTCTTGGGGGAAGTAGAAGAAGAACAAGATCTTAAAGAAGGAGAAAATGAAGACATAGTGGAAGAAGAAAACTTAGCTAAGGAAGAATTTGAATGATGATGAGAAGAGTCATGGTAAGATGAAGAAGGATAATGATGTTTGGAAAAGGCATGGTAGGATGTGGAAGATGAAGAATGATGAGAAGACCTAGAAGAAAAAGAGTGTTTGGAAGAAGGAGATTGTGAGAGAATCATGTCTATAATCCTAGCAAAGGCGTCAGACTCAAACATCTTTTTGTTTACTCTTGTCTTAAGTTGATGACTTGCGGGATACTTGGAAAAATAATACTGTTCGAATTGAGCAATGAGTTCGAGATCATCCCTTCTCAAGAGAGGTTCTATAGCAAGATAGTTGAAATTCATGATTCTAGAAGAGGAGGAATCAAGCATGAAAGAAATGAATAGAAGAGATGAAATAGAAGAAGGCAGACTAGATAATAAGAGGAAAAGGATCAAGAAGACATGAAGAGGATAGGAAGAAGAGAAAGAAGCATGAAGGAAGAAGAGAAATGGAAGACTAGGAAGATATGGGAGATGTGGAAAAAAGAAGACCAAGAGTCATTTTGTGCAAATTGATACCATTGAAGTCCATTTGAATATTGAGCAACATGTAATAACCTCTAAGATCTGACCTGGACTGACCAAGGATGACTGGAAGTGACACAAATCAACTTCAGATTGCAAGTAGTAGTGAGATAGAAAAATAACTTTGTGTGATAGTTCCCAGGCAAACAGTGTGACTCTTGACCAATGAACATAAAAATCTCAGTTTTGAAGTGTTTTGATCAAGTTCAAAGATTGGATAGTGCAATTTTTCAGTTTGACAAGCAGTAACAGCAGATAAAAGACAAGTTTGCAAACAGTAGGTGATCAAACATGTCATAGAACACTTGAAACAAGGGCAAAAGCAACCTTGCCAAGACAAACACTTGTGATATCAAAATAGAGAACCTTATGAATGCTACCGTTTGTTTGAATGTTGAGAACGTTTACACGGGCATAGCACAATCGAAGACAATTCAAGCAATTACTACCTAGAAGGACAAGGTTCATTACTTAACAACTTGGCCCACAACTTGATGTTCCCTTGCCTCACACCAAGTGGTTGCCCACAAGAGATATTGGCATTGTCATGGAAGTGTCAAAAACACAACCAAAGGAACACATATGGTGAGTGTCTTGGGGTGATCCGGGTAAGTCCACTTGGATCAATCCTTGCACCAAGAAGCTAAGCGGCTAAAATAAGGTGGCCTCTATCTAATGGTTCGTAGTAAGGGATTCCGTTCATAGCACCCCTCTTGCTCCTCATAAAGGACTAGGACCTTGCGGCCTCAAGAGTACCTTAAGCATTCTTGCTTAATGCTTTCCTCATGGTCACAATCCCACAAGTTACTCACATCAAGCGAAGATAAGTACTATGTCTACCAAGGTTTTGTGTCCTCGATAGCCTTGAGATTATAGTGAGTTGGAATCACTTGCCACCAAGGAAAATGATGACAAGGTTGTCCCCACTTGGGTCGTTCCTCTTGATTTCTCAAGAGCAGGCCCGCTAAAGGATCCTAAGCTAAACAAAGAGTGGATTAATTCTTGAGGTTCAAGGTTTTTGATTCACCACAAGGGTGAAGAGTATACTCCCCTATCTCAAAAACTTCTCCCAAACACACCAAACAAGATCCAATTACCCCTTTGCTTCCAAAACCTCAAGATGGGTCAAGATTTTCTGATTCACCTAAAGGTGAAGAGCATACTTCTCCTACCACCCCAAGATTCCTTTCACAAAGTATTAAGTGCCTATGAAACAACTAGTGTATGCCGCACTTAATAAAGAAAGAAATTAAACAAGCACTTGATTTAGTTTTTATGCTTAGGGCAGCCCTACAAAAACCATTAGTAGCCCTCTTTGACATGCATTCTTTTGGCAAAATATCTCAAGCAAGTGCACCTACAACCACAACTTGTTAGACCCACAATGGTTAGCACATGAAAAATTTGATAATCTGCAAAAATAATTGATCAAATGATAAAATCTGAAAATGAAACCATCATGGTTGGATTGGGCTCGGAAAGACCTTTCCAACGATATATCACACTTAAACTTTTGATACCATTTGCAAAATTTCAAAAAAAATGGGCACCCGTTTTCCAAAGTGGCACGGATTTGAAAACGCTGGAAATTTCAAAAAATTTCAAAAAGATAGCTAAGAACCTAAAACTTGCAAGATAGATAAAATAGCCTAAAAATAGCTCACTGCCACATTCAGACACAGTATCGTACGATACTTCGCCCGACACCAGGCGATTCTTCTCAGTCCGCGCGATATTTCGCCCGACACCAGGCGATACTTCGCCCGAGACCAGGCGATATACCTCAATACTTCCGTGCGATTCTTCTCTGGCGCGAAGTATCGCACGCGTATAGTAAGGTATATCGCGCGATATACCTAAGAAGTATCACGCGATATTCTGAGACAAAAAACCAGAGAACAAAAATTACGCTAAAAACTTACCGAAAAATTGACGAAAAATGACAAAAATGCAGAATTTAAAGGACAAAGTCTATCTACTCTGCCCCACGGTGGGCGCCAAAAATGTGTGCTATAAATGTGTCACACTTCTATGGATCATTACATGCAAGGAAACTCAAGAATGAGCCCTCACAAATCGATCCATAGCTCCCTAGGCATGGAGTGCAAGGGTTTTAAGAATGCTCTCAGCTAGAGCTATTTAGCCAATAACCTTGCTAGTAAACCATGCAATGGGAGATTCAATGAAGACAAGGGCAAGAATGCCAATATCCCCAAGAATCAAGAATGAAATGCAATGCAATGCAAGCTAGCTAAGAATGAAGATGCAAGCTAAGCTATGGAAATGAAAGTACAATGCAAGCTAAGCTATGAAAATGAAAGATGCAAGAAATGAAATCTAACTATGAAGCAAGAAAGCCATGATGATGCAAGAATGAAGATAAGAAGATAGAGTGTTGATGAAGATCCAAGATGAATGCCAACAATGCTCCAAATCTTCAAACCCTAGATGCAAGAATGTCTCCAAAAGCTCCAAGATGACCTAAAAAACCTGTAGCATAACAATAGCATAAAAAGTTGTGTGTGCAAATGAGGAAAAGAGCTCTTCTTTTATAGGAAATGAGGAGAAATGGACCACGGAGATTAAGAGGCAAAATATTTAATCAACGGTGGAGCTTAAAAGAGGAGCAATCCATGTGCACAAGTATCCTCCAATAGGAAAATAGGAGTTGACTTTTGTGTCCATATGAGACAAAAAGTACTTTTTCTCTTTTTATAAAATAAGAATAATGCTTTATTTGTGCAACTTAGGATAAGAGGAAAAGTGAGGGCTTTTTATTTATTAAAAGGGGAGGGAATATTCCTTTTAATAAATAAAGACTTAGGATAAGATGGTTAGCCCATAGAGAATAATCGAATAAATGATAGAGCTAGGATTTGATCAAGAATAAGCAATTTATGATTTAGCAAAAGGGGCTAATAGTCTAGGTGACCATTTTTAGGTGTATACATCTCTTAGCTGGGATGGAATTTGATTTTGTGCAGTTAAAGGGATGTTGGAGACTCATTAATGATGATGTAGTTCATAGCACAAAATTTGAGGATATGTTTGGAGAAAGTTACAGTATCTAGAAGCTGACAGTTTCATGTGAATTTTGTGTGTAGCGTGTAGAAATTATTATTTTGTAATTGTGGACTGACTCATTTATAATTATTTGAGCTTGGTATATAAGAAGGAATTTTTTCCTTGTGAGAATTAAAAAAAAGTGAATTGAGAAAAAGAGAATTGAGTAGAGAGGATTGAATTGTGAAAGTTGAGATGCGAATATATGCATGAAGTGAAGAAAAAAGCTAATTCAGTGATGAAGGAAGACTTGTGAGTACAGAGATCTAGAATTGTCATCTTGTGTAGTAGAGAGTGCGGTTTTGGCACAATGTGAAGGAGGTAATATATTTCATATTATTCTATTGAATAATTCTAAGATCTTTTGGACAGTGGGTTCAGAGATCTTGCCTTGAAGCTATTTGGGCAGTGGGTCCTTCTGTCTTCCATAAACTCTTAACCAAGTTAGAATCTTTTAACAAAGATTCAAAATCTCCTAATAGGGATTTATATGTACTGAATGTATTTCATAAGACTCCTAATAGGGTCCATCCTCTAACAAGGAACTTTCATTTTAGTGCATCATTTTGTGGGCATCATTCCCACCGGGGTTTACTCTTTTCAAGAGGTTCCCTAGTCAACATATCTTTTGTTATTGTGCATTTTTGTATGGTTATCTTTCTATGGTTGATTACTACATTAATTATATTATTTAAATCATTTGAATGGTTAAATTATTACATAACTAATTCACCCCCCCCCCCCTCTCAGTTATCTTGGGGATCTTTACTTTCTAATAGTTTCTTGGTGGGGCCACTTGCTTGGTGCTAGCATGTAAGGTTTTTGATTGGTCGGTAGGGTGACAAAGTGGATATGCCAAGTAGGACCGTTACTTAATGGCATGTGGCAGGGTGAATGTTGGTAGTTAGTCACATGTTTGCATAGCCTTTTTCAAGGCTATGCGATCATGTGACTGATGTTTGCGTTAACTCACGGTAGTAGAGTTGTGCGGTGGTAAAGGATTACGGTGTGTCACATGTTCCCATAGCCCTTTTCCTGGCTTTGTGATCATGTAACAACTATTGAGATGTCACCGTTATGTATTTCTAAGGTGGGTCCATGGAGCTAGTGGTGCTGATGTGCTGGATTCTAATTGGCTGTTAACCAGCTAGCCGTTGGCGCCCAAATTCAAATATGATTGTAGGGTTTCTTGCTGGTGTTTTCACAGTGAGTTGTTTGTGACAAGTGTGGTAGCTCAGAATTGATTTTTGTAGGATAGTAGCAGTTGTGATGATGATGTTGAAGATCTATGCAGCCATCCTAATCTGATCTTTCTTCCTGGGTTGTCATGATGAGTTAAATGCGAAGGCATGTTATTCTTTGTAGGCGGCTAGGGTTTTGATTAATGTCAGAGATCTCCATGTTTTGTACATGCAAAGTCTTCAAGCTTTCTTTGGCATCAATGTTTGTTCTTCCTGTAATAAGAAATTACTTTTATTTGCATAGCAGTTAGCCTATGGTTATGAAACCAATGCATTGTACATTAGATTTGATCTAATTTTCCTAGGTTTCTAGGCTTCTCTATAATCTTTCATTTCTTGTTGTACTGGGTGGTTGTAGACCTAAATTTTGCTCTAGATGATCTATAGCTTATTGAAATCCTTTTTCCTATAAAAGGATTTTCAAGATCATTTAGAAGGGTTCCAGCTTAGAGTTCCTTTTTGGTTCCAAGGAAGGGTCCTTTTCCTATAGATATTTATTTTTCTATGCATATAGGGTGTTCTTCTTTCCCTTGCTGGTTCTGAGAATAGAATATAGATTGTAACAGATGTCTTATGTATGAGATTGCAATACATTTATACTTCTATCAGATTGTCTCCATTTGAGTTTTGAGTTTATTAATTATAGCATCAAGGGTGTTGTAATCTTTCTATTTGCATTTCCAATGAGTGTCTGCAATAGAGTTTTTTTTGCAAAAGTAACTAAGTTCAAGACTGGTTTTCAGATGTGTATGGGCAGGGATATCAAGGGTATTTCATGCTTGTCTTCTAGTGGATGCCAATCAATGTATCATTTTTTTATAGGTCTCTTCTAAGGGGAGGGTTAAAATCCTTTGAATAGGTGATAGCATATCTAGGCACACAGGTGGATAGTTGAAGTATGGTCTGATTAGTGGTATATGCTTGGTGTAAGGCACTAACATATTTGAATATATTTTCATCTTGTTTCATAGCTCTGTTTAGTGAGGTATTTGACTCTGCTACCCATTGGAATAGGCATTGGTCTATGAGAGACTTAGGGTATCTCAGGGGTCTTTTCAACCCAACATCAATCATTCAATTCAAATACCTTTCCCATTCATGTTGGTAGTAGTAGTAGAAGGTTCTCTCTAGTCTTTAAACTCATTCTATACAAGTAGGGCTATTGCATATGAATTTGCTTCATTAGGGTATAGTTACCTGAAGGGGTTTGAAGACTATTCCACACTAATGTATCTGTAGGCCTATTGTTTATCATCAAGTGTCTTGAGTGTGAAGATAAGGCAATACCTACCTGAGTGATGTGGAGCTCAAAGAAGAAGGAGGATTCCTTTCAATCCTCATCAATTGGGCTATTTTCTTGTCAAACTTGAGTGTCTTCCCTGAGAATCAAGCCCACCTATTGATTCAAGTTTGGTCCTACAAGGAAAAGCTCCAACAGGACCTACTATACCATGGGATTACAATACAAGGAATACTTGTACTGCATGTGGGAGATTTTATCACACTATTGCAAACTTCTTTAGGATGCATGGAATGAACAATAGGAATTCATGGAGAAACACTCAAATGGCTTGTTTCCATTTTCATAGAGTTAGTCACCTAGCTAAGGACTATACGTACCAAAGTAAGGATTCTACTGAGGAGAAACTAGGTGAAAAGACTCTTGTGAACATTGATAAAATCAAAGAATAGATGAATAGGACTTGGAGAAGAAAGACACAATATTATGGAATATAATTGGGAACTAATGATGGCACCTCATCCTCTGGATCAGGTGCACCTATCTTCACTTAATCAATAAAAGGTAGGTATAGGAGCTGATAACTTAAAGACTATCCTAAATCAGTTCCTAGATTTAATTCAAAGATCCATATCAACATACTAAGATGCATTTAGATATATGACATAGGGTAGGGATGGAGGATCCAATAATAAATAGTCCAAACCTACACCAACACTTACAATAACAACAACCATGGTGGAATATAGCAATATAATGCTTCAAAATAGAATTTCATTCAACATGCCTAGCTGTGGCCTTCCGGGTTTCGACCTTATACAATGAAATTATGAAAATAGAGACTTGTCTCTCATCATATCATCTCTACCTTCCTATCTATCTCTTCTCACTCTACTATTACCCTTTTCCATCAACTAAACAACCTAAGCTTCTTATATAGCTAGCTAAGCCACAAGTCAGCTAGTCAGACATTTGATTACATTATAGGTCCAGCCTAGAAGAGTAAACCAAAACTAAATAAAGAATCAACAAAACTTGATTTGAGGTTAAATTTAGGTCCACACATGACCCAAGAACATAATCCTAACTTATAAAGATCCTATTTCATCATACAGAACCGCACAAGATGAAAAACTCCATGTTTCATGTGAAATAGGCTGAAAATCGATACCCGAGGAAAATGGTCATAACTCCCAACTCCTGATGAATTAGGATTTGTGGTCTTAGGTGAAGATATTATTTTAGGTCCTCTTTAATTCCCTCAATAGCTACATCATGTGCAATCAACACATGGAAAACAAAAAAATATTACTCCAATTGCAAGGTAAAACAACTCTAACTTCGACACGATCCATCCAATCCTTATGCGCTCATAGGAGACGGTCCAAGAATAGTTCCAAGTAACAACATTAACTTTGAAAAAAATGAAACCATAATCAACAATGGCTACAAAACAAACAACAGATAGGTACATAAAATAGGAAATGTTTTTGGTGATGCAAGATTGCTCAAGACCCAAGATGCTCATGCATCAATATAAGTTATGAAGTTATGATTTCATGTGTTGATTGGTGAAGTGTTTGAGATTTTTTTTTTCATTTAGGAAAGAAAAGTGTTCTATTAATAGTAAAATAAACTTAGCTAAAGAGCATTAAATGCATTTATAGACATTGGAAGCCCTAACCTAAAAAGAAAAACTATAAATAGAGGGTTTGTTACTTTATTTTTACTTTACACTTTCGCGAGCACATTTGAGCACAAATAGAGACAAGATCAAAGAGAACTTTTGAGCATTCAGTTGAGCATTCTAAACATCTACAAGATCATTTGAGGTATTTGTAGAGTTCACCGAGCTGAATTTACATATTCTACTTGCTATTCTATCTTGAACCCTAGTATTTGTTGAAGTATTTCAAGATCAATGGCACCTAAGATGCAAAAGCTAGTCGTAGTTGAGAAGATTGATCTAGTAAACCTGAAGTATAAGCTTCCTCCCACTATTGCTATGAAAGTTGATAAAATCAGAGCCCTATCCTTGATCCTACCTAGAGTCATTTTGATTGAAGATGTTTGTGCCTTCATTCACTACAAGATCAAAGATATAGGTCAAGGAGAAATTGATACATCATTCAAGAACTTGTGTGTTAATGGTAATCTAAAAAGTGATCACACACACTTGCAGACCAAGGATTTCATTTGTGCAATGCATTTAGCAATATTTTTTAAGCATGAGTGGATGTTAATTGTACTAAGCAGAGTAGGTGATCATTTTATGTGGCTTGATGGGTCGGTGAAGATAACCAAGGATGTTTTACATATTGTTATTGGATTTCTAGTTGGTCATAGACCAAGGGCCTATAAGAAGATAGAAAAGAACAAACATTGTGATCTTACAAAAGCTAAGTGGGATGGAAGAGGTCTTAAGCTATCTACAATTGAAGACCCCAAATTAAAATTTGCATCAAACATAATATCATATAGGATATTTCAATCATCTTGTGTAGATAGTGTACCCCATGGAGCTGTATACATTGCATGCAAAATTATGAAGAAGGACATGAAGATTGACTTGTGTGAGATTCTGCTTAAGCAATTAGATGATAATATGAGAACCATTCAAAAGGTAAAGTCAAATACTCTAAAGTTTGGTCAACTATTTGTATGTATATTCTTTTGTTTTTAAAACTCATTTCCAATAGTCAGTGAAGTCACGTGGATTGCAGATAAACCCATAGTTTATCAAATTAATGAATTTATTCAAAGAAAGGTTGAAAATTTCAATGTTATAATGGATGATTATTTCAATAAATTTTAATCTAGAATGCATAAGAGGTATAGAATTCCACTTCAGTTAGTAGAAGAGTATAAAGATGAATTATGTTTTGAAGTTGGCACTGATGTGTGTATCATAAGGGAAGTGGAACCTAGAAATGAGTGGTTACCACCAATGGGCTATGAAATGAATATAGATGCAGCCAATCTAGAAATAAAAGGACTATTGGAGAAACCAGTTGATAGAACTATGACTCAGTATAGAACCTATGAAGATGTTAAGGATAAAATAAGAGTAGGTATATTGATACTAAAGGCTATAATAAAAACAAGTAAAATGATTAGTGAATTATCTAATAAATTAGGTATTGTTGATGTTGATGAGGTTGAGGAAGTTGTTGAGCCTTTGGAAATAAAGGGGAAGAAAATAAAATTCAAGAAGGAAACCCCTAGTCTTGTCAGAGTAAGACAATCTACTCAGTATACCTCTACACTGAGAGGAAAGAAGAAAGTAGAAGATGAACTAGTAAAGACAAAAACATATGTTAGAGAAAATAAAGCCAGTAGGAGGCCAAGAAGAAGATTGAATTTTCTAAAAGAGAGTGATACTGAGTTAGATGACCTATGACAATTCAAAGTTGCACTGAGCAAGAAGTTGAAAAGTATTGATGATTTTCTCAAGACACTTGAAAAGTATGGTGGACTGAAGGTCATGTAACAATTAAAATGTGACACAATGATTGGTGAAGAAAAGGATAAAATAGAAGAAACAGTTATTACCACACTACGCAAATTCACAATGATACTAGTTAAAGTGGCACAATATCTAGAAGGTGTTAGAATAATTGAGAGAGGGGGTGAATCGGTTAGATCAGTAATCCTACAGTCCCAAATACAAAGATGTACTTCACAAAACAATTTAACCAAAATATGTAGCTCTGTAACATATAATTTCAATATGTTTGTTCACTTTACCGATTACTAGTAAATATCCAGATGTGATTACTAACTAAATCAATTATGTCGTATGAAAAGTATGATAGAAAAATAATCATAACAAGTAACACATAATACAATGATTTAATGTGGAAACCCTCTTAGAAAAACCACCTAGGACCGGTAACCCAAAATATTTCACTCTTCTAAAATGAGCTCGGTGAAGAGCCAACCCTGTTAAAGGTTACAATACATACTATTAAGTGTGACCTTGTTAGAGGATTTATCACTAACCATTAACTTTTGACTAGCATTCACTATGGGGTCAACATGATAATACTTTATATTCAATATAATGTCATAGGGTAGAACATAAGACTGTCAAGTCTACTCGATTAAGAGATTTTTTGAATCAATGGTTAAACTGATACAATAATGATCTGATTCAATTACAGCTCAATTGTAGATATTTAGATCTATGCTAAGCCCCTAGAAATAATCCTCTAATCATTAAACAATTCATTTCCTTCAATATCTCAACTTACTTTCACTCAGTAAATGGTTCTCTGACACTCAGTAAAACTCTGCATCTTGGTTCTTCAATAACCAATTTGATCAGGCATGCATGAAAACAAGCTTCACGTGAATTCTATGGATTCTTCTACTTATGGCATAGTTTCACCAATGAAACTCATGTCTCTTATATAGACAGGTAAAAAAATTTCTTATCAACCATCAAATTTTGCTACTTAATCTCCTTCGTTCATTTTCTGCTTAAACCTTCCTTGATAGATGTGTTCATAACATTTTTCAATCTCATCCTTTAGATCATCTTTGAATTTTTTTAGTCATGGATCTCATAAAAAACTTCATCCTTAACCTTGAAATCATAACAATATCTAGCTCATCATACTCTATCAGCTGATCTTAGTATTTAATGTTTTCATCCATACTTGGTTAATATAGAAATGTATCGGTGATAACTAGTTAGACTAGCTTGGTTAATACTATCACTCAGTATACACTGCATGTAAAAACTGATGAAATATCAGATTCAACTCCAAGATCCAGCTGCATGCAATAAACCTGTCACAAAGAATGAAGCAGAAATATGGAAAAAGCAAAACCCTCTTGTGCTCAAAATGTTAGAGCTCAAACTGTATTAAAAAAATAATTACAAAGTTCAACCTTAAAAAGGTGAATGAAACCCTAAAAGGGAAATACTAGGTTGCACATTATTAATTAAGAATTAATTAATAATGCACCTAAGAGACTCTTAAGCAACTAGAGTAAAAGGAAATAATACTCTAACACCCCCCCTTAAGCTGAACGCAGGGAGAAAGCAGACCTAGCAAGACTAAGAAAGCAAGAAATGGGTCCCGGCAACAAGGCCTGATCAGGTACCCAGAACAAGGAAATCTCTGTAAACCGGAGACAAAGGAGAAAACCCAGTGGGAAAAACCCCTCTCCAAAAAGAGATATAAAAGCAAGAAAAGACAAAAGGCATGACTTCAAGAGACTCTCTCAAAGCCAGTAGTACAATGCGTGCTGCTGACCCCCCCCCGAGAGAGAGGGTCGATGCTCCAAAGCCCCCCAGAATGAAAGAACCCCTGGAGCAATGAGAAAACCACTGTGACTCCAATGCAGAGGAGTGAAGTTCAGTGAGCTCGAAGGATGAGGTATCACTGGAAGGCCGAGCTGATGCTCAAATAAGAAGACACGAGGATCCTGAAAGGGAATCCCCAATGCAAGTGGGATGACAGGTGTGCTGACACTGTCATGAGAGAGGAGATGAGTGTCCTCTGAAGAATCCTCAACAACTGCACCTGGTGGCTCGATGAATGGAGCTGGAGGATCAAGCAGTGCTGAAGAAGAATCTGGCTGAAGAGAAAAGTACTCCTCAGGATGTGGTGTAGCAGTCACAACACGGGTCTCAGGAACAACACAGAGGTTCAAGCTACCTGACTGCACCACATGATGCTCTCGTGAAAGAGGAGAGCTGAGCTCCGACAGTGGAGATGGTGGACCAAAATGAGAAAAGATGTAGAGACGGGAGGAATGATCAACTGTCCCTGTAGCAATAATGCCTCCTGTCACACTATCCCTGATGAAGGCTGAATCGGCCGTGAACTCAACTGTCTTCCCTGACCCACTGCGAGTAATCTGATAAATGGAGAGAAGGTTTGCAGAGAGAGATGGAACATACAATACATCATTGAATGTGCCATCCTGAATGCTGACTGAACCTGTCCCACAGACTGTCTGTACAGTGTTATTCCCCATGAGAATATGAGGAATAGGAGAAGTCTCAAAAGAAGAAAACAACTCCTGAGAAGATGCCATATGGTGAGAAGCACCCGAATCCAGTATCCAAGGGACCTGTAAAGGGGATGCAACAGATGCCCGTAATGCATGACCCTGTCCAAAATCCTGTCCAGATGTCGAAGAAGATGCAGAAGACTGAAAAGCAGACCCTTGTGAGGTGGAAGAGGATGGAGAGGAAATAGTGCTCTTCTGAAGGAGAGCTTGCAAATCTGCAATCTATTTCTCATAACCATCACATCTCTTCTGAAAACACTGTGACTCATCATGGTTCCTCTTCTGACAATAGGAACATGTGGGGATCTGAGTCTTCTGATTCTCCTTCTTAGAAGAAGATGGTGTGTCAGTAGAGTGCTGAGATGAGGAGTCAGATATCTGCTTCGGCTTCGGCTTCTATGTGTCCTGAGATGACTTGGCAAGCAATGCCTGTGACTGTGAACCTGCAAGTGAATCCATCTGAGTGATCTTGGACTGCTCACGAGTCAACCTGTCACAGAAATTCTCAAAAGAGGGCATAACATGTCTGTTACCCAAAGCATCCATGGTGGAGTAGAAAGTGGAAGAAAAGATCTGGTACTATCCTTGCAACTTTGAGAGTATCAAATAGATACACTCATCATCTGTCTTGATTTTTCCACATCCCTGCAAAACTGTACGCAAAGATTTGAACTTCATCAAGAAGTCCTCTATAGTGGGGAAATCAGAAGGAGTCAAAGAGGTCAACTCTGCATCAATCTGAAGCTTCCGGAATTCGTTGACTGTACCAAACAAGGTTGAAAACTTGCTCCAAATAGCCCTAGGAGTGGTCAAACCTTCCAGGTGAAATAAGAGACTGTCAGAGATGTTTAGTGCAATCAAACCCATGGCTTCATCCATTTTGTTCCTGTGCTAAAGAACCTCAAAGGGACGCTGCAGGACAGGTTGGTGTTCATCCAGACATGACCATAAGCCACGTGACATGAGCAGCCTGGTCATGTGTGCTTTCCATGTGTGGTAATTGTGCGGTGTTAGCCGGGCCACAGAGGGATCCGACATTGAGAGAAGAAGAAGATAGAAGTAGAAGGGTCTGTTCTGAAGTAAATTACAGAAAAGAAATGCACCCCCCCACAAAGTAGGATTCTAACCCCCGTACAGCAAGTAATCAACCACTGAAAGTACAAAAAAACTAGAGAAAAAACCTGGAATGTCGGATGCAGAGTAGGAGGGAAAATGAAGCCTTGAGTTTGACGCTAAAAAAGAGAACTCAAATGGCTGAATCAGCAAACCAAACCAGCATCATTGCGTCCATCTCGGAAAGACCTTTCCGGCGATATATCATATGTCAATTTTCGAGTCCGTATGAACCCTGTAGGAGCAAAAATGCCCAAGTACCCCCAAATGTAAGCTCTCTGGAAAAAACTAGGGACGGCAAAAAATTTGACGGCCGTATGACCGTCACTGGGCCGTCGCTGACGTCAGCATGACCTCATAACCGTACATTGTCAGAAAATTTTGAAATTTGCCAGAAAATTTTCACGGCGCCGAAAAAAGTAGGTGACATCACCTGCTGCAGTGGCCGGGCGGAGCGGCGGCGGCGGCCGGGCAGAGCAGCGGCGGCGGCCGGACGGGCGGAGCAGCGGCGGCCGGGCGGAGCTAGGGCGGCAGCCGGGCCGGGAGGAGGCGGGGCGGTCGGCGGGCGGCGCGGTGGCCCAGGGGCCGAGCTCCGGTGGCGCCTGGGTGGCGCGGCGGCGGGGAGTTGGCGGCGCGCTCCGCAGCGCTTTAAAAAATGACATTTTTCAAATTTTTTTTTAATATTTTTTTTTTGAAATTCGTGTCGTACGGCCCTAATAGGGCAAATTTTTTTCTCAGATGTCCCGGAGGCCAAATAGGTCAAATTTTATATGGATTTTGGGTATCTCAGGCCTTCTGGACACAACCGTGAGGTCAGTTTTTGTCCAAGATGCCCCAAAAAATTGCAACCCCCCAGATCCAATATAAAAAATAGCAGAAAATGCCAGAAAAAAAGCTTGATCCACAGCTTCAGAAAACTTTGAACAAGTTGCAGCAGAATGGCTCTGATACCATGTAAAAACTGATGAAATATCATATTCAACTCCAAGATCTAGCTGCATGCAATAAACCTGTCACAAAGAATGAAGCAAAAATATGGAAAAAGCAAAACCCTCTTGTGCTCAAAATGTTAGAGCTCAAACTGTATTAAAAAAACAATTACAAAGTTCAACCTTAAAAAGGTGAATGAAACCCTAAAAGGGAAATACTAGGTTGCACATTATTAATTAAGAATTAATTAATAATGCACCTAAGAGACGCTTAAGCAACTAGAGTAAAAGGAAATAATACTCTAACACTGCACTGGCTTAGTGCATATAGAAAACTTCAATTACCGACCACATTGACTTGTTCAATTTCAAATCTCTTCTTCAAGATAGATTAATGTAACATGTTCAAGTCAACAATATACAGTCATAGCCTCATCAAATAAGTTACTCAATCTTTACCTTTTCCTTCTCTGTCATATTCATCTTTTCCTCGTGTAGATATCTATGTTATTCATCTTTTCTTCTTCAACATATGTTCAGATGTTTGTAACCAACATGATAATTATTTTCAAAATTAGTTGACATCAATGACAACATATTGACTGATTTAATCATCTTACATATCATTTCAGTACTAGGCAATCTCTAATCATAGTTCTTCAGTTCATCTTAGATATTCAATCAGTTGTAGTTCATCAATCTCTCCCTTTGGAATTGATGGAAACACAAGAAATATGAAAATATTCCATGCACATACCAAACATGTATTCTAAAACTATGTAAGTAAATGTTGTATCTCAGTAAGCTCTCCCTAGTTTGATATGTTAGGAATAGTCCCAAGAGATAACTAAGAGGGGGGATGAATCAGTTATCTAAAAGTTTCAATTCTTTATCCAATTAAGTATACTTAAACATAAAGCATAAAAAAAATGAAAGAACATTTAAACACAACACCGATATTTTGGTTACGAGGAATTCCAAATAGGCAAAAACCCTAGTGGGAATTGACACCCACTAATATTCTGCACTAGTGTATTATGATCCTTGTTAGAAGATCCTTAACCATGTTAGGAGTTTCTTTACAATGTATTAAGTATATTATACCTTTTCAAGGGTCGGACCCTGTTAGGAGTCTTTTATAATTAACCCTATTAAGGGTGAGGACACATTGTCCAAGAGCACACTACTCAAATGGGTGAAGGCTAAAACCTTCTGAATAACAGATACACACTATATCTGAATCTTGGTGAGCTGTACTTTAGCATGTTATCTAGATCAGTTCCAATGTATAGCATAAATACTTTACTTGGTCATGTAGACCTTCTTCTGATGGTTCAACACTTCATACACTTTGGTATGTTCTTCACAATCAACTATGAACCACATCCTAGCAATCACAAATGACTGCCTATAAATATCTTGCCTCTAAATGATATAATCAAGTTGACCTATTAGAACCACCTTGAAATCATATTAGAGAAGCCATAAAAAACTCTAATAATAATTTAGTCAGCTCTACCAAGCATGCAACATATTCTGGGACCTGTCCAATAAGAAAATTGCAGATGCACACTACAAATTGTCAAATCTACCAAAATAACTGGATCTTTCTCCTCAAGTTGAATTACATCATGCACTCTTAACCAAACATCACTAACTCTTCTCCAAGTACTAATCCAAGGGTGCATACTGAAATGATAGGTGCAACTCTTGAACCAATATAATCCTTGCCGGCACTTCTGAATAAACACAGGAAACTGCTACTAGTGAATTGCGACTGCATAACATCACTTTTGCTGATCATCAAACTCTATGTCCATGAATGTAACATGACTAGCATGTCTCCATTACATATCCAAATGCACAAGGCTCCATGATAATTGTACAAACAATCATTCACAGAACATTGTATGTTACTCTGTCAAGAACACTACTGACACAAGCTACTATATAACTATTTGTACTAACAGTTAACCTCTGTGTCCATGATATCATGTTGATAAGATGTCCATGCTACATATACTCGAAGCTTACTGCATAAGTCTTCCATACATGCTACTTACCATATATTGTAGTCAATGACAAACATACAGTCAGCACTGGCTTGCTGGCAAATCTCCAACAATCTCCCCCTTTGGCATTGATGGCAACATATGGAATGAAAAACACCACCAACCCAAATGAACAATTATTTTATAACATTCTCCATTTCCTCATCAAAACTTCCCCTTTAGTATTGTTTTTCATAACTGTATACTACTCCCACTTTGACATCAATGGCAAAGGGCACCAATCAGTTTAAGCATCGGTACTACTCCTAAAGTAGAGTAGTCAACCATCCATCAGTCCCTAAGGACTAATTCTCTTTCTTCTTTCTTCTAAGAAGAATCAAGGAAGGGAATTACTCCCAACTTCTCCCTAAGATACTCAAAAGTATCCTTAGGCAATGGCTTTGTGAATATGTCTACCAACTGGTCTTTAGTACTCACATAGTCCAACTTGACTTCTTTCTCTACCAATTTCTCTCTTAGGAAGTGATACTTGATCTCAATGTGCTTTGTCTTTGCATGCATCACAGGGTTCTTCAAAATGTTAATAGTGCTAGTGTTATCATAGTGAATAACAATAGGATAATCAATCTGAATTCCAAAATTCTTTATCATTTTGTTGATCCAAACAATTGTAGAACATTTCAAGGCTGCTACAACATACTCTACTTCTATTGTTGACAGAGAGACATAATTTTTCTTCTTGTGTGTCCAAGTGACAAGTCTATCACCAATAAACACTACTCCACCTGATGTACTCTTTCTATCATCAATGCATCCTACCCAATCAGCATCAGTATACACATGAAGTTCAACATTTTCATAATTAGGATACCATAGACCATAATCTATAGTGCCCTAAAAATATCTGAATATTCTCTTTCCTACCATGAGGTGACTTTTTTTAGGCTCTATTGCAAATCTTCCAACTATGCCAACTACATTGGAAATATCAGGTCTAGTTTGAGTAAGATATATAAGTTTACCAATCATAGACTTGTAAAATGTTGTATCTACTATTGGAGAATCATCTTCTTTTGTAAGCTTGCATCCTATTATCATAGGTGTGCCAACTGGCTTTCAATCATCCATCTTGAATTTCTTTAGTATCTCTTTCACATACTTGGACTGATTAATGAAAATACCTTTCTTTGTCTAGTGCACATTTAGTCCCAAAAAGTATTTGATAGGACCAATCATGCTCATCTCAAACTCACTCTACATTTATTTAGCAAATTTTGTACTTAGCTTGTCATTACCTCCAAAGATAATGTCATCAACAAATATAGCCACAAGTAGTAATCCTTCAGATGTCACTCTTATAAACATATTACAATCTGCTACTCCTTTCTTGAATCCAATCTTTGTTAGATATCCATCAAGTCTCTCGTACCATGCTCTAGGGGCTTTCTTAAGTCCATAGAGGAATTTCTTCAATCTGCATACCATATCAGGTCTGTCTGATAGGGTGAATCCTTGTGGCTGCTCAATGTACACTTCTTCTTTTAACTCTCCATTCAAGAATGTTGACTTAACATCCATCTGATAAACTTTGAACTTTTTAAGTATTGCAAAAGCTAAAAACAACTTAATAGCTTCTAACCTGCTTACTGGTGCAAAAGTGTCTGAATAATCAATACCTTCTCTTTGCGCATATCCTTTACATACCAACCTTTCTTTATTCCTAACTACTGTACCTTCTTCATTCATCTTGTTTCTAAATATCCACTTTGTTCCAATCACATTCTTATCACTAGGTCTTGGGACCAGTTCCCAAGTATCATTCTTGATAATCTGGTCTAGTTCTTCTTTCATAGCATCATGCCAATCTAAATCATTGCATGCATCTTCAACACTTAAGGGTTCAAACTGAGATAGTAAACATACTGCCTTATTGCTTGTAGAATGTTTAGCTTTTGATCTTGTTGTGACTTTGCTACTCTGATCTCCAATGATGTCATCCTTATAATGATATCTAGATGTATACTTTGGAACTTTAGGTGATATAGACTCATCTACCCTCTGATTTTCTTCTTCACTTATTTCAAGGTCATTGAATAATACATTAATACTGTCAAACATCTCTTCAAGTACTATCTCACTAGTGGAAGGTTTGGGTTCTTCTTCAATCATAGGTGAGTAATCATGATATCTTTCTTGAACCATAAACTTTTCATCAATCTTAACATGAGCACTTTCAATGATCTTCATTAATCTCAAGTTAAAACATCAATAATCTTTACTTTTAGTAGAGGAACCAAGAAAATAATCTTCATCACTTCTTGCATCAAACTTTCCTTTTGCTTCATCCCTCTTGATGTAGCACTTGCTTCCAAAGATTCTAAAGTATTTCACTGTGAGAACATTACCAAACCATAGCTCATAAGGTATCTTGTCCGTGCCAGGCCTTAATTTTATTCTATTGATTGTATAGACTACTATATTAATTGCATCTCTCCAATAGGCATGTGCAACTTTTCCTTCAATCATGATGGTGTGTGCTATATCAAGGATGATTCTATTCCTTCTCTCTATAATCCCATTCTGTTGAGGGGTTCTAGGTGCACTCAACTATCTCTTTATGCCATGTTCTTTGCAGTACTCATAGAATCTGTCAAATCTGAATTCTCCTCTATTCAATCTTAGACATTTTATCTTTAGTCCAAATTCATTATCAACCTTAGCTTTGAATATTTTGAGCTTCTCAAATGCTTCTAACTATGCTTTAAGAATGCAACCCACATCATTCTAGAATAATCATCTACAAACAAAATAAAATACCTTTCACCATAGTATGATCTTTTTTGAGTTGGTCCACATAGGTCTATATGAATCAGATCTAGCTTGTTCTCTGTTGAATTATGCTTTCTCCTGAATGAGTTCCTCACATGCTTTCCCATAACACATTCCCTATAGATAGTATCAACCAATTTTTCTATGCTAGGTAGATCTCTTACTACCTTAACATTACTGATCTTTACTATGTTATCAAAATTGATATGACATAGTCTTTTGTGCCACAACCAACTGTCATCTACTTTAGCAACAAAAAAACTTGCTTCTAGATTAAGCTGAAAAAAATTACCTTTAGTCTTTAATCCTGATGCAATTATTTCTCCTCCTTTTTTATTAATGATGCACTTGTTTCCATTGAATTCCAACCTATAACCTTTTTCAAGCAACTTCCCAACACTAAGTAGATTATGTTTCAAACCATCAACATAAAGAACATCATCAGTACTATTCTTTCCATCCAAGGTGATGGCTCCTCTTCCAATGATGGGTTTAGGAGTGTTATCTCCAAATCTAACAATGCCTCCTTTGTATCTTTCCAAATGAACAAATCTAAATTTGTCTCCTATCATGTGATGTGAGAAACCACTATCAATGATCCAATCTATCCTGATGTCAGCTTGTGAAATTAGTGCTAGCTCTTGTGAATTCTTTTCATCTTCAAGAGAAATGAATCCAGATGTCATCTTGTGAAATTAGTGCTAGCTCTTGTGAATTCTTTTCATCTTCAAGAGAAATGAATCCAATTTCCTCTTCTCCTAATTCTTCATCTGATACTCCATCTCTAGCATAGTATCATTCCTTTGTATACTTAGGCTTGTAGTCATTTTTGAACTTCTTAACTCTTGTAGGACACTTAGATGAAAAGTGACCAATCTTATTACATGAAAAGCATTTAAATGGAAATTGACCTTCATATTTTCCTTTTTCTTTATTTTCTCTTTTAGCAACCATAGCAATGAAATTATCTATTATTTTTTCTTCATCATCATCATCAAAATTACTAGTAGTGTTTATAGATTTCTTACCATGGACTGAAGCTTTGAAGGTTGTCTCAGTTTTAGGCTCACTCTTCAAATTTGATATCTCAAATGCTGCAATCTTGCTAGTTAAGGTTTCTCTTTTGAATTTTTCTGAGAATTGCATAGTTTCATCCATGATGTCTTCTTCTAAAATTTCTCCACCATTATTTATAATTCCAGCAACTACTTCATTAATCCTTTGATTGTAGGATCTTATGTTTTCCTCAGGTACCATCTCCAATGTATTGTACTTTTTCTTCCATGTCTTTCTATGTGCATTCTTTTCTTTCTTATCTCCTTCAAACATGTCTTCAAGGTGCTTCCATATCTTGTGGGTTGTGTCTACTTTCTTTATCTCTGAAAACTCACTATCAGATAGGGTGCTGATAAGGACTTCTTTTGCTATTGCATTCTAATGGAATAAATCCTTTTGCTTGCTAGTAACATCTTTCTTTGCAAGATCTACTAGAGAGGGGATCTAAATTTCTTTGATAGCCACTTCAAAAACTTCAAAGGAAATGCATTGTAGATGTGTCATCATCTTGTTCTTCTAGTCAAGATAAATCTCTCCATCAAACTTAAGACTATCTTTTCTAAAGTATGCCATCTGATCAACCTCAAGTTGTTAAAATTTCTCTTTGAGGCACTTGGCTCTGATACCAATTTTTAGGAATAGTCCCAAGAGATAATTGAGAGAGGGGGGTGAATCAATTATTTACAAGTTTCAATTCTTTATCTGATTAAGTATACTTAAACATAAATCATAAACACAATGAAAGAACACTTAAACACAACACCAATATTTTGGTTATAGGGAAACCCAAATAGGTAAAACCCCCGATGGAAATTAACACCCACTAATATTCTGCACTAATGTATTATGATCCTTGTTAGAAGATCCTTAAGCCTATTAGGAGTTGTTTTACAATCTGTTAGGTACAACAGACCTTGTCAAGGGTTGGACCCTGTTAGGAGTCTTTTATAATTAACCTTGCTAGGGGTGAGGACACACTGTTCGAGAGCACACTACTCAAATAATTTGATCAGGATTAAAGTGGAAAAATACTGAAATCTAATTTTTCCAAAATTTCATATGTTTTAGTAAATTGCAATTTTGAGGGTCTTCGGTGCATTTCTGGGCAAATATGCTACCTGGAAACATGATGGGACATCGATGTTTCCAAAATTTGGTTCAAGATTATTTGAATACCTTTCCAATGCATCAAATAGTTTGTAATTCAGAGCTAGGATGAGAAAGTTATGCCTTCTCCAAGTGGACCTAAATTTTATATTTAGTTTTTTTGATAAATTTTGATAGTTTTAATAGTTTAATTGTAATCAACATTATGATGACTCTTCATTTCAATTCCAAGGGATTTGTGTGACCCTTGGGATCCATCTGACTTGTATAAACTCCAATTTTGAATAGAATGGAGATATTTTTTGGTTTGCAATCTTGTTGTTCTCAATTTTCATGTTGAATTCTACAATACTGTAGGTATCACACCAGGTATTGTAATCTGGTTTTCATAAATCAGATCATAAGTGAAGGTTACAACCTTCTGAATAACAGATACACACTATATCTAGATCTTGGTGAACTACGCTTTGACCTATTGTCTGGATCAATTCCAATGTATAGCACAAATACTTTACTTGGTCACATAGACCTTCTTCTAATGGTTCAACACTTCACACATGTTGCTATGTTCTTCACAATCAACTATGAACCACACCCTAGCAATCAAAAATGAATGCCTATAAATATCTTGCCTCTAAATGATATAATCAAGTTGGCCTATTAGAACCACCTTGAAATCATATTAGATAAGCCATAACAAACTCCAACAATAATTCAGTTGGCTCTACTAAGCACGCAACACATTTTGGGACCTATCCAATAAGATAATTGTAGACGCACGCTACACACTATCAGCTCTTCCAAAATAATTGGATCTTTCTCCTCAAGATAAATTACATCATGCGCTCTTATCTAAATATCACTAACTCTTCTCCAAGTACTAATCCAAGGGTGCATACCGAAATTATAGGTGCAACTCATGAACCAATATAATATATGTCAACTCTTCAGAATAAACACAGGAAACTGCTATTGGTGAATAGTAATTGCATAACTTCACTTCTACTAATCATAAAACTCTACATCCATGAATGTAACATCACTAACATGTCTCGATCACATATCCAAATGTGCAAGGCTCCATGATAAATGTACAGACAATCATTCATAGAATAGTGCATGTTACTTTGTTAGGAACATTGCTGACACAAGTTGCTATATAACTATTTGTACTAATAGTTAACCTCTGCATCCATGATATCATGCTGATAACATGTCCATGTTGCATATACTCAAAGCTTACTACATAATTCTTCCATGCATGCTACTTACCATATGTTGTCATCAATGACAAACATACAATCAACACTGGCTTGCTGGCAAATCTCCAACATGATATTTAATATGTTTAATCACTAAAAAAAATAACATTACATGCAGGCCCTCCCTCCCTATGGATTTGATCTTTCCAATTCTCAGATTCTTGTTTAGATCTTAGATTATTTTTCTTCAGTAACAAATATTCAAGTTCTCCCTTTCTTTGATCTCTCTCAACTCTCTCCCTTTGAATATACAATCTAATACAATTATTCTCTTTGTTTTCATATGCAATTCCTCTCCCTTTGAAAATAATGAAAAATAAAACATTAAACAACTCTAAAGAGCCAAGTAGTTCTCTATTGTTTGTTGCATATCAGTCAATCAATCAGGTACCTTCAGTGTATAAATTTTTGTTCCAGCCTCTTCAATCTTTCACAACCTTAGAAAAAATCCAAATTGTGAGTTATGTGCATCAACATGAATGATCTTTTGATAAGTATAGGTTGATGCAACCTTTGGATCACCTCAGTGACTGATAGATAGGGGATGGACCCCAAGTCTAGTCCTCAAATATTCAAATGTATCCTTCAAAAATTGTTTAGTAAAGATCTCAACAAGTTGTTCCTTAGATGTTACAAATTCCAGTTTCACTTTCTTCTCTTGAACTTGTTCCCTCAAGTAGTGATACTTAATAGATATGTGATTTGTTTTAGAATGCATCATAGGATTCTTTGAGATGTTTATAGCACTAGTGTTATCACAATATATAATCATCAGCTCAATGATTACCTCATTCATTCCTTCCAACACTTGTCTCATCCAAGCAATATTAGAAAAATTTGTAGCAGCAACAACATACTCTACTTCAGTAGTAGACTAAGAGATACATGCTTATTTCTTGCTTGTCCAAGTCACAAGCATATCTCCTAAAATGAATGCTCCACCAGTTGTGCTCTTCTAGTCATCTATGTTTCCAGTCCAATCTACATTGGTGTAAACTATTAGACTACAACTGATTAATAACTTAAAGGTAGAGATTGTTAGAGTACAACTGATTAATAACTTAAAAGGAGAGATTTTTAGACTACAAGTGATTGATGATCACTTATCGAGCACTAAAATGTTATGTAAGATAATAGAATCAGTTTTATGTTGTCATTGATGTCAACTAGCTTGGCAGTACTTATCTTGTAAGTTACTACACTGAAACATCTGAAGAAAGGTGAAAGAGATGAAGAATAGAAATATCTACATGAGGAATATGTATATTTTAGAAGAGGATAAGGAATACATTGAGTAACTTGTTGATAAGTCTATGACTTCATTACATTGACTTTATTATGTTATAGTGATCTGTTATGAAGAAAGGAGTAAGTTGTTACAAAGCAATGTGGTCGGTTAATGAAGCATTTTAGTATACACTGATGGAGTGCAGTGTATATCGATGATATTATTAACTGACCTTGTGTTTACCAATGCATTTCTTTGTTAACCAAGCAGGAGAAAAAGAACTAAATGATTAGTTTAGCCAATAAGGATTGATGAGCTATAAAGTACCTTGATTTTAGTAACGGATAAAGTTTGTTATGAAGATCAACAGCTAGCAAAATTCAAGGAATATTTGATGAACCAAATTAAAACATGTTATTGACACATCAACCAAGGAAGGTTAAAGTGGAAAAATCAACTGATGAGATTAAGTGGAAAAATCTAATGGACAAGAAGAAAATGGTTTACATGTCTATATAAGAGATTGATGATTTCATGATGAAGGTTTTTGGAAGAAAAGAATACTGCAGAATTATCATGTGAATAATTTTTCATGTATTCTGATCAAATAGGTTAAGGAGAACCCTACTGCAAAGTATTACCAAACAACAGAGAGAAATTACTGATGAACAGTAAGTTGATATAGTGTTGAATCAGAAGTGTTACATTAATTAGAAAGATTTGTATGAGCTTAACATTGATCTGTATATCTGCAATTGAAGTTGTATTAAGGAAGATAACCTACTGTTACATATTTAACCATTGTACACAGTCAAATCTCTTAACCAAGTGGACTAAGAAAGTCTTTTTATGTATCATTCATAGAATGAACATTGTTATCATGTCAACCCCATAGTGAATACTGGTTGGATGATAATGGTTGATCTAAAACCCTCTAACAAGGTCACACCTAACAATGTGTTTGTAACCTTTAATAGGGTTGGGTCTTCACCGACCTCACTTCAGAAGAGTGAATAATTTTGGGTTGCAGGTCCCAGGTGTTTTTTCCCTTCATAGGATTTCCACGTTAAAATATTTTGTGTTATGTGTTGTTTGTGATGATTATTTATTGTCATACTTTACATACTGCATATTGATTTTGATCAGTAATCACTATGAGCTAAAAACTGGTAATCGGTAAAAGAATAGATAGAGAACTATCTTATCTTACTGAGCTACAGAAGTTTATGAAATTTGTTTTAGATTATACATTCTATATTTAGGGCCTGGGGATAACTGATTCACCCTCCCTCTCAGTTATTCTAACATAAACTATCAATTCAAATTTTCCTTCCTTAGAATACCATAAATCATATTCTTCAGTCTTCTTCAAGTATCTCAAAATTATTTTAACTACAACCATGTGTGAATCTTTAGGATTCGCAAAAAATATTACCACAATCCCAATTTCTTGTGCAATATTAGGCCTACTATATACAGCATACATTATTTTCTCAATCATAGATTGGTACAATGTTTGATTTACCTATGTAGATTCATCATCCTTTGTCAATTTACATCCAATGACCATCGATGTTCCTACTAGTTTAGCATCCTCCATGCCAAAAGTCTTCAATACTTATTAAATGTATTTTAATTGTGTGATGAAAATCCCATCATGTTGTTGTATAATCTACAAGCCTAGAAAGAATTTAATCTCTGCAAACATTGACATCTCAAACTCTTTTCTCATTTCATCAACAAAAGATTTGCAAATCTGATCTTGTCCACCAAATATTATATCATCAACAAATATTACAGCAATCAAAATGTTATCATCAGAATCTCCTTTCATATACATGTTACTATTTTCACTAGTTCTTACAAAGCCAATATTGATAAGATAGGCATGCATTCTTTCATACCATGCTCTTGGTGCTTGTTTCATCCCGTATAAAGCTTTGTGAAGTCTACATACCATGTCTTTCTGATTTGGATCAACAAACCCTTCTGATTGTTCTATGTAGACCTCCTCTTCAAGAATTCCATTCAAAAAAGTTAATTTCACATCCATTTGATATACCTTGAATCCCTTATAAGCGGCATAAGAAACTAGTATTTGAACTCCTTCATGTCTTGCAACAGGTGCAAAGGTTTCTCCATAATCTATACCTTCTTGTGCATATCCCTTGCAAACAAGTCTTTCCTTATTCCTTGTAACTTCTCCATTCTCATTCAACTTATTCATGAAAATCCACTTAGTACCAATAACAGTTTTATCTTTTGATCTAGGTACCAATGTCCATGTCTTATTCTTTTCAATTTATTCAATTTATTCAATTTCTTCAATTTCTTCATTCATAGATTTTATCTATTCCTCATTATCAAGTGCATCCCTAACATTCTTCGATTCAAATTCACAAACTAAGCATGTGTTTTGTCTTAACTTACTTTGGGTCATCATGCCAGCTTGCTTATCTCTAATGATTTGATTCTCTAGATAATGTCTTCTCACAAATTTTTCTAGCACTTGTTCTCTCCTTTGTTCATCATTCAGTTCAGGCTCTTTTCTTTGCTTGGTAGCTTCTTCCTAATTCTTAATTTTCATTTTCTGACTATCGGTAGCATTTTCCTAATGCTCAGTAGACTCAACCTGTGGCTTTGGTAGATATTTTGGATCTTCAACATAAGTAAACCTATCATAGTCTTATGGTTCCTTCATTCTTTCTTCATCATTATTTTCATCAAACTCATCAACTCTTACATTAGCACTTTCAACCATCTTATTAGTAACCTTATTCAAACATTCATAAGCTTTACTCTTAGTAGAATAACCTAAGAATAAACCTTCATCACCTTTGGTGTCAAATTTACCATTCCTATCATCTTTCAGAATATAACACTTACTACCAAAGATTCTGAAATAACTTACACTCAATGTGTATCCAAATCATAACTCGTAAGGTGTCTTATTTGTGTCTTTCTTCAATTGAACTCGGTTCATAAGATATACTGTAGTGCTAACTGCTTCTCTCCAGTACATTTGTGCAACATTTTTCTCAATCATCAAGGTTCTAGCACAATCAACAATTGATCGGTTCCTTCTTTCAGAAATTCCATTCTGTTGTGGTGTTCTCAGTGCAGAAACATGCCTTTTGTTTCTATGATCATTATAGAAGTTAGTGAATTCATCAAAAATAAACTCACCTCCTCTATCAAACCTTAAGCATTTCAATACTTTCCCAGTTTCTTTTTCAACTTTAGCCTTATACCATTTGAACAATTTGAATGCCTCAGATTTTTCCTTCAAGAACATAATAGTCATTAGTCTAGTATAGTCATCAACAAATAAAATAAATTATCTATAACCATAGTAGCTTTTAGTTCTCGTAGGACCACATAAGTCGGTGTGAACCAACTCCAAAATTCCTTTAGATGAATAGTCTTTACTTTTGAAATTAAATTTGGTCATCTTTCCTTTTTGACATTGATGGCACATAACATGATTAGGTTTTGCAAGTTTAGACAATCCCCTAAATTTTCTCTTTCTATTGATCTTAATCATGTTATCAAAGTTTACATGACATAACCTCTTATACCATAGCCATGGATCTTCATTTTTCACTAGTAAACATTTAGTCTCAGCATTATCAAGATAAAATAGATTACCTTTTGATTGTCCTCCGGTGCAGTCAAGTGTTCAATTGTCATCATAGATTTTCACCTTCTTTCTCTCAAATGCAACTCAGTGACCTGAGTTATTCAGTTGTTCTACACTTGAAAAAATTTAGTTAAGTCCTTTTACCCAGTATGCATTATCACATCTAATTCTATCATTCAGCAAGATTGACCCTTTTCCTTTTAACATACATGGTGTATCATTTCTAATTTTTACTAACCCTCCATTATAATGCTCAAGATGTTCAAACTTATCTTCATCACCAGTCATGTGATGTTTATAGCCACTATCTATGATCCAAGTATCATTTTTACTAACTTTAGAAATAAGTATTATTTATGTTGGAAACTGCAATTGAGGTAATTGTTGTATTTTCATTGATGTCAAACCTTAACTGGTAACACTATTGCTATCTAAGAAAGTACTATATCTATTAAGTGATGAGAAGGATTAGGGTAAGGGTGATAACAATAGAATCTAGAGAAAGGTTGAGTTATTTGATACTTCAATGAGTACTTGATTATGTGGCACAATGATAAGATAATGTATTGTTTATCTAAGTAAGAAGCAAGATTAAACAAGTAAGCTTAACCGAGCAAAAGTGAAGACATCTAGTTTAAGCTGAGTGATGTTAGTGTCTACTGAGCCAGTGTATGCCAAGTAAATTTAGTGTTGACTAAACATTAGTATATTACCAAGAGAGAGACCATTAGCTAAGGAAGATAGTTTGAAGAGATGACCGAGCTATGCAGTGGTGACTGAGGAGTTGACCATAGTATTGATCGAGCATCAATAATTTACATTTGAGGAAGAATTCAAATTCCTAGCCAACTTGTTTGAATTCTTGGATTATGTAAATCATGTTGACTTTGTAATTGGTTGTATGGAGTATTTCATGCACATTAAACCATTTTATTGTGATTCCAATAAAGAGATTAAAGATGTTTCTAGAAGGATGGACAAAGAACATAATGTTGGAAGGATTCAATGAATCTAACCTAACCCTAAAATTTATGTAGGAGATTAAGCGAAAAAAGATGGATCTTCCTATTGAAGAGGTATTAAGGGAACCTAAGAAAGAGGTTAAGATATGATGTTGGAGTTGTTTTTATTGACTAAATAAGTAGAAAGGCTGAAGGAGAAGGAGTTAATTAGAGTTGTGATTGCTTGAAGGAATTTCTAAGCAGGTCAGTGATGGAGATGGAAATGGAACTTAGTCAATAAGCCAGCATATATGTAAGAATTGGATCTATTATTTACAAAGTGAGTTGTATATTTTTAGATCAAGTATTACTGTTACTTTCTAACCATTT
Organism: Chamaecyparis obtusa; assembly: GCA_027943335.1. Classification (NCBI taxonomy): domain Eukaryota; kingdom Viridiplantae; phylum Streptophyta; class Pinopsida; order Cupressales; family Cupressaceae; genus Chamaecyparis; species Chamaecyparis obtusa. Next base: position 394,880 of record BSBK01008424.1, on the reverse strand, counting down.
TATTAGTCAAAATCCTTTAATCAATGTTGACCTAACAGTCATTGTATAAATCCTTTAATCAAGGTTGCATTCTAATGGAATGTACTAAAGTCCTCTAACAAGGCACAATCCTAATAGGGTGGTTGAAATCCTTTAACAAGGTCACACCTAACAATGTTTTTGTAAACCTTTGACAGGGTTGGCTTTTCATAGAGCTCAATTCAGAAGAGTGAAAACATCAGTAACATGTTACAAAATGGTTTTTCCCAAATTGGGTTTCCACTATAAATCTTGGTGTTAATACTTGTCTGAATGTTTTGGTCTAAACATTTCTATGTTTTTCAAGTTAAATACTATTGGATAGTAGACTGTATTGTTATATGTTTCTGGTATACATTTAGTAGTGACCGAGTAGTATTGGTTATTAGATTTGAGTTGTTGAAGTGTTTAAAAGTTTTAATTGATACATCTGGACCTAAGAACAATTGATTCTCCCCACCTCTCTTTGGTTCTAAATCATATTAACAATTGGTATCAGAGCATTGGTGCTTATAGAGAATAAGTTTAAAGGTACTTGAAGTAAATGATCAAGATGTATAAGAAGGAGGTACCAAAGTTGAATAAGGAGAACTTCCTTGCATGGAAGAGTTTGATGAAACTACATCTAGCTAGTATTGGTGACTTAGTAAAATATTATGTTGAACATGACTATGTTACACCTACTTCACCCTTGACTATTGAGGAGATGAGAGCTAAATAAGAACACAATCAAGCAATGTTGGAGATTGCATCTGCCTTAAGCTATCCTAAATTTGAAGACATTAAAGATTGCACAAATGCAAAGAAAATGTGGGACACTCTTGCAAACATCTATTGTGGTGACATAAATGTACTAAAGCCAAAAGCTAAAAGCCTAAGGTAAGTTTGATGAAATGAAAATGTAGGAAGGTGAAAATATTGCTCAATATTGTGGTAGGATAAAGGAGGTTTTAAATTCTATTAGAGGAGATAATGGAACTATTGACGATGAGACTATCATTGGAATGATATTGAGAACATTGTGTCCTATATATGCCATCAAAATTTCAGCAATTCAAGAATGTAGATGCAACCCTGGTAATGCTCTAACACTTGAAAGTCTTGTTGGTGAGCTTACTGCTTTTAAGCTTTCTAATTACAATAACTTCACTATTGCTAATGTTGAATCTGTATTCAAGTCACAAATGGTTTTGCATAATTCTAAGAAGGAAAAATAAAGATGCATCAATGAGGTTGAAAGTGATAGTGACACTTCTGATGAGGAACTAGAGGATCTTGAAGCTCTTATGGCTAGAAGATTGAATAGAAGAAAAGGCAAGTATAAAGGTAAACTTCCTATCATATGTTTCTCATGCAACAAAGTTGGCCATATAGCTGCAAGATGTCCTGACAGGGATGACAAGGATTAGGAAAGAGAAAGAAAGTACAAAGACAAGAGAGAAAACAAAGGTTACCAAAGGTACAAGGAATACAAGGATAAAGGTAAGAAATCCTGTTACATTATTTGTTGGAAACTGTAATTGAAGCAATTGTTGTATTATCATTGATGTCAAACCTTAACAAGTAAGATTGTTTCTATTTAAGAAATTAATATATCTATCTAATTGTTGATAAGGATGAGGGCAAGATTGATAACAATAGCACCTAAGGAAAGGTTGAGCTATCTTGATACTTCAATGAGTACTTGATTATGTGGCACAATGACAAGATAATATATTGCTTATCTAAGTAAGAAGTAAGACTAAAAAATTAGGCTTAACCGAGAAAAAGTGAAGAAATATAGTTTAAGCTAAGTGATGTTAGTGTCGACTGAGCTAGTATATGCCGAGTAAATTCAGTGTTGACCGAACATCAGTTAATTATCAAGGAAGATAGTATTAGCTAAGGAAATAGTTTTAGTGGTGATTGAGCTACCCAATGAAGACCAAGGAGTTGAACACAATATTGATCGAGCGTCAGTAATTTATATTTGAGGAAGAATTTAGATTCCTAGCCAACATAGTTGAACTCTTGGAATATGTAAATCATTTTGAATTTTTATTTATTGATTGTATGGAAGCATTTAAAGCACTATAAAATGTTTTATTGTAAATCCATAAAGAGATTTGAGATATTTCTAGAAGGATGGATGAATAACATAAAGTTGGAAGGATTCAATGAATCTGACCTAACCCTAAGATCTATGGAAGATATTAAGTGGCAAAAGTTGGATCGACCTAATTAAGGAAGTATTAAAGAAACCTAAGCATGAGGTTGAGAAAGAGGATGTTGGAGTTGTTTTTGATGTTATTGACTATATAAGTAGAAAAGGTTGAAGGAGAAGGAGTTGCGATTTCTTGAAGGGATTTCTGAGCAAATTAGTGATGGAGATGGAAATGGATCACAGTCAGTAAGCCAGCATATGAGTACAGAATTGGATTTTTTATTTGCAAAGAGAGTTGTATGTTTTTAGATCAATACTATTGTTACTTTCTAACCATTGTATCAGTCAAAATCTTTTTAACCAAGGTTGACCTAACAGTCATTTTTATAAATCCTTTGAACAAGGTTGCATTCTAATGGAATGCATGTAAGTCCTATAACAAGGCACACTTTTAATAGAGTGGTTTAAATCCTTTAACTGGTCACACCTGACAGTGTGTTTGTAACCTTTGACAGGGTTGTCTTTTCACAAAGCTCACTTTAGAAGAATGAAAATATCAGTAGCATGTTACAAAGTGGTTTTTCCCAAATTGGGTTTCCACTATAAATCCTGGTGTTAATGTTTGTGTGAATGTTTTGGTTTGAACATTTATATGTTTTTCAAGTTAAATACTATTGGATAGTGGACTACACTGTTATATGTTTCTGTTATGTATTCAGTAATGACCGAGTAGCTTTTGGTTGTTAGATCTGATTTGTTGAAGAGTTTTGAAAGTTTTTTTTATATATCTAGACCTGAGAACAACTGATCCCCCCCCTCTCTATTTTTATAAATCATATTAACAATTGTTATCAGAGTTGTTGGTGCTTACAGAGAACAAATTTAAAGGTACTTGAAGTAAATGATCAGGATGTATAAGGAGGTATTGAAGCTAAATAAGGAGAACTTCCCTGCATGGAAAAGCGTGATGAAACTACATTTGGCTAGTATTGGTGATTATGCAAAGTATTATATTGAGCATGACTATGTTACACTTGTTGCACCTCTAACTACCGAGGAGATCAAAGCTAAACAAGAGCATAATCAAGCAATGTTGGAGATTACATCTACCCTAAGCTACCCTAAATTTGAAGACATCAAATACTATACAAATGCAAAGCAAATGTGGGACACTCTTGCAAACATCTACGGTGGTGACATAAATGTACTAAGAGAAAAAGCTAAGAGCCTAAGAGGTAAATTTGATGAAATGAGAATGCAAGAAAGTGAGAATATTGCTCAATATTATGGTAGAATAAAAGAAGTTGTAAATGCTATTAGAGGAGCTAATGGAACTATTGAAGATGAAACTGTTATAGGAAAAGTATTGAGAACTTTGCATCCTATTTATGCCATCAAAATTTTAGGAATTCAAGAATCTAGATATAACCCTGGCAATGCTCTTACTTTGGAAAGTCTTTTTGGTAAGCTTACTACTTTTGAGCTTTCTAACTATGATAACTTCACTATTGCTAATGTTGAATCTGCATTTAAGTCACAAATGGTTCTGAGTAAGTCAAAGAAAGAGAAAGAAAGATGCATCAATGAGAGTGAAAGTGAAAGTGACACATCTGAAGAAGAACTTGAGGATCTTGAAGCTCTTATGGCCAGAAGATTGAAAAGGGGAAAAAGAAAGTATAAAGGTAAACTCCCTATCATATGTTTCTCATGTAATAAAGTTGGTCAGATAGCTTCAAGATGCCCTGATAGGGATGATAAGGATGAGGAAAGAGATAGCAAGCATAAAGACAAAAGAGAAGATAGAGACTACCAAAGGTACAAGGACTACAAGGGAAAAGGTAAGAAATCTTGCTATATTGCTAAAGAAGAAACTGACACTGACAGTGATGATTTTGAATTTGAGGTAGTCTATGTTGCTATGAAAGATGAGTCTGATGACGATGAGAAAACTACACTGATATCCTATGTGAACAAAAATAATAAATGGATTATTGACAATGGTTGTTCACACCACATGACTAGTGACAAAAGTAAGTTTGATACCCTAGATCATTATAAAGGTAGAAGTGTTAAATTTGGTAATGATGCACCATGTCCTATTAGGAGTAAAGGATTGATTAAGCTGACTGATAAGATCACTTGTGAAAATGGTTATTCGGTTGAAAGTCTTAACTATAATCTATTGAGTGTTACATAACTTAATAGCACTGGATACCAAGTGGAATTTCATCACATGAAGGCCAAAATATTTGATGCCACTAGTGAACTGATTGAAAGTAGAGAACAAACAAGAGGTAATTTGTTCTATCTAGACCTATATGAAGAGACATCTATGATTGCACAACTTGATGATATATGGTTATGGCATAAGTAGCTATGTCATGTTAACTTTGATAATTTGGTAAAAATTAGTAAAAAGAAGAAAGTGAGAGGACTGCCTAAATTGAAGAAACCTGAGAATGTAATGTGCAAACAATGTCAGTTGGGTAAGATGAAAAAGTCTAGTTTCAAGAGCAAGACTTTTACTTCTCAGAATGCTTTAGATTTGGTTCATACTGACCTTTTTGGACCTATGGGTGTACAAAGCTATTGTGGTGCTAGATATTTTATCCTATTTATTGATGATTATACCAGAATGATGACTGTAATGTTCTAAAAAGAAAAATTTGATGCTTTTCAATTTTTTAAGTGGTATTTGGCTAAGGTTGAAAAAGAGACAGGTGGGAACTTGAAGTGTCTGAGATATGACCAAGGTGGAGAATTCATATCCAATGAGTTCAATCTATTTTGCAATGATAGAGGAATCAAAAGATAGATGTCTGCACCTTGAACACCTCCACGGAATGGTATAGCAAAGAGAAGGAATAGATCTATCATGGATTGTGAAAGGACACTGGTAATTAAGAAAAATGTTGCCCAAAAGTACTGTAGAGAAGCTATAAGTATAGCTATTTATACCCTTAACTGAGTACAGATCAAAAAAGGTACAAATATTACACCTTATGAGTTATGGCACGAGTATGCACCTAATGTAAAGTACTTTAGAATTTTTGGAAGCAAATTCTATATAGTAAAGGACAATAGGAATGGAAAATTTAATGCTAAAAGTGATGAGGGAATATTCCTAGGATATTTCACAAAAAGTAAAGCTTACAAGTGTTTGAACTCTAACACTAACAAAATTGTGGAAAGTGTAAATGTCAAGGTTGATGTGTATGTAGAAAAAAATGAAGCTCAAAGCAAGAGAGAACCAGAAGAATATAGATCTTTTGTATATTTATAAGAAGGAAAAGCAAGTGACAAACCTTCACTTGATGCTAAGTCTAGGGTAAGCAATGTCGAGCATCAGGGAAATAATGTCGAGAAATAAGAAGAACATGTCGAGCGATAGGAGAATGTTGTCGAGTATCAGGAAGAGGTTGTCAAGAATTCAAAAGCTGAATCTAACAATCCTGTTGGTGAACCTAAAGAGCAAGAAGAAAAGAGAGCAGAACCTATTTTGGCACAATATGTAAGGAGACATCACAAGCCTAAACAAATCATTGGAGAAAAAGAATCTAGAGTTCTGACCAGAAGCAAGTTAAGAGACCCTACATATTTACTGTGTGAATTCGAGCCTAAGACAACAAGGGAGTCATTAGAAAATGAAGACTGAATCCAAGCCATGAATGAGGAGATAGACCAAATAGAGAAAAATGATACTTGGACTTTAGTGCCAAGATGAGAAAACAAAAATGTCATTGGAACAAAATGGGTGTTCAGAAATAAGTTGAATGGACATGGAAAAATCACAAGGAACAAAACAAGGCTCGTATGCAAAGGCTATGCAAAAGATGAAGGAATAGATTATGGGGAGACATTTTCCCCTATAGAAATATTGGAAGGAGTAAGAACTTTACTTGCATATGTTTCCTACAAAGATTTCAAGGTATACCAAATGGATGTCAAGTCTACATTTTTAAATGGTATATTAGAAGAAGTGTACATTGAATAGCCTGAAGGATTTGTTGATCCAAATAAGAGACACATGGTTTGGAAACTGAATAAGGCATTGTATGGATTAAAGAAAGCCCCCAGAGCATGGTATGAGAGGCTGGACAACTACTTGATACAAATTGGATTCTCAAGGACAAATGACACAAGCAATCTATACATGAAAGATGAAGAAGTTAAAGGAATCTTGTTGGCTAAGATTTTTGTAGATGATATTATATTTGGTGGACAAGATGCCCTATGTAAGAAATTTTCAAATGAAATACAAACTGAATTTGAAATGAGTATGTTTGGGGAGATCAAATTCTTTGTTGGTTTACAAGTATATCAGATGGGGAAAGGTATTTTTATTACCCAGTCTAAATATGTTCATGAGATACTAAAAAGATTTGGTATGGAGGATTCAAGGCCAGTAAGTACTCCTATGGCTACTGGACAAAAATTGTCTAAGAATAATGATGTTGTTGAAGTAAACCAGACTTTGTATAGGCCCATGATTGGAAAACTATAGTATGTTGTTCAAAGCAGACCAGATATTGCTCTAGCAGTTGGGATTATGGCAAGATTCTTTGTCAATCCTAAGGAAACTCACATGATGGTTGTCAAAAGGATAATGAGATATTTGAAAAGGACTGCTAATTATGGACTGTACTACAAGAAGCATGAAAAATTTAATCTAAGAGTGTATACTGATGCTAATTGGTCAGGAAATGTGGATGATAGAAAGATTACTAGTGGTGGAGCTTTCTTTCTTGGACAGAGATTAGTCTCCTAGACAAGAAAGAATTAAAATTGCATTTCCCAATCTATAGCAGAAGCCGAGTATGTGGCTGCAGCAGTGAATTTTTCAACTTTGGTATAGATAAAGCAATTGTTGGTAGGCATGAAAGAAGAGATCACTAAACCAGTTGTCATCTATTGTGACAACACAAGTGTTATCAACATATCAAATAACCCAGTGATGCACACAAAGACAAAACACATCGCCATCAAGTATCATTACTTAATGGAATTAGTAAAAGATAAAGAGGTCTGAATGGAATATGTGAATACAAAGGAACAACTAGTAGACATATTCACTAAAGCTTTACCTAAACAAGCTCATGAATATCTGAGAGAACGATTAGGGGTTCTTCCCAAAACTGAGGCTACCTAGTAAAGCTAGGAGCACTATATCAAATGTGTTGCAAAGTGTATCTAACAAATTGATGCAGAAAATAGGTCACACTTTAGGAGTAGCCTAGAGTTTTGAAAAGTACAGCAAAGCTGATAATCAATCATAAGCAAGATGACAGAGGGAGAAATATTGTTACTAAACTAACAAGATGACATCTACATCTGAAGGATGTATGTTTTAGTTGCTGCTTTGGCATTATTGTCACAGAGGGAGATGAACAAGATGAAAATACATGGTGAGATTTCATTGAAGATCAAGTAAGAGGGAGAGATTCAAAGGAAAGGAACTAAGAAGAAATCAAAAAATGTTACTATGTGGATGATCATGTAAGCAAGGCTAATTGATTCTAAATTAGAATGAAGCTAAGGATATTATAAATATTTCTAATGGACAAATAAGTTTTGGATTGGTTGGTGATTCATGTGTTATTCATATGGTGTTGCCATCAATGCCAAAGAGGGAGATTGTTGGAAACTATAATTGAAGCAATTGTTATATTGTCATTGATGTCAAACCTTAACTAGTAAGACTGTTGCTATTTAAGAAAGTACTATATCTATCTGATTGTTGAGAAGGATGAGGGAAAGGTTGATAACAATAGCACCTAAGGAAAGGTTGAGTTATCTTGATACTTCAATGAGTATTTGATTATGTGGCACAATGACAAGATAATGTATTACTTATCTAAGTAAGAAGTAAGACTAAACAAGTAGGTTTAACTGAGAAAAAGTGAAGAAATCTAGTTTAAGCCGAGTGATGTTAGTGTCGACCGAGCTAGTATATGTTGAGTAAATTCAGTGTTGACCCAACATCAATTAATTGTCGAGGAAGATAGTATTAGCTGAAGAAATAGTCTTAGCGGTGACCGAGCTACCCAGTGAAAGCCAAGGAGTTGAACACAATATTGACCGAGTGCCAGTAATTTACATTTGAGGAAAAATTCAGATTCCTAACTGACATAGTTGAATTATTGGATTATGTAAATCATGTTGACTTTATTTATTGATTGTATGGAAGCATTTAAAGCACTATAAAACATTTTATTGTAAATCCATAAAGAGATTTGAGATGTTTCTAGAAGGATGGACGAAGAACATAAAGTTGGAAGGATTCGATGAATCTGACCTAACCCTACGATCTACGGAAGAGATTAAGCAGAAAAAGTTGGATTGACCTAAGGAAGTATTAAGGAAACCTAAGAATGAGGTTGAGAAAGAGGATGTTGGAGTTATTGTTGATGTTATTGACTGTATAAGCAGAAAAGGCTGAAGGAGAAGGAGTTGTGATTGCTTGAAGGGATTTTTGAGTAGATTAGTGATGGAGATAGAAATGGATCACAGACAGTAAGCCAGCATATGAGTACAAAATTGGATATGTTATTTGCAAAGTGAGTTGTATGTTTTCAGATCAATGCTACTATTACTTTCTAACCATTGTATCAGTCAAGATCCTTTTAACCAAGGGTGACCTAACATTCATTTGTATAAATCCTTTGAACAAGGTTGCATTCTAATGGAATGTATGTAAGTCCTATAACAAGGAACCCTTTTAATAGAGTGGTTTAAATCATTTAATCAGATCACACCTGATAGTATGTTTGTAACCTTTGACAGGGTTGGATTTTCACAGAGCTCACTTCAGAAGAGTGAAAATATTAGTAACATGTTACAAAGTGGTTTTTCCCAAATTGGGTTTCCACTATAAATCCTGGTGTTAATTCTTGTGTGAATGTTTTGGTTTGAACATTTCTATGTTTTGCAAGTTAAATACTATTGGATATTGGATTGCACTATTATATGTTTCTATTATGTATTTAGTAATGACCGAGCAGCTGTTGGTTGTTAGATCTAATTTGTTGAAGAGTTTTGAAAGTTTATTTTATACATTTGGACCTAAGAACAATTGATTTCCCCCCCCCCCCCCTCCCTCTATTGTTCTAAATCATATTAACATTGTTGAAGAAGAAACTGGCACTGATAATGATGATTTTGAAATTGAAGTAGTCAATGTTGCTATGAAAGATGATTCTGATGAAGATGAGAAAACTGCACTTGTTTCTTATGTGAGAAAAGGTGATAAATTGATTATTGATAGTGGTTGCTCACACCACATGACTGGTGACAAAAGTAAATTTGATAACCTAGATCATTACAAAGGTATAAGTGTTAAGTTTGGTAATGATGCACCATGTCCTATAAAGGGTAAAGGATTGATTAAGCTGACTAATAAGATCACTTGTGAAAATGCTTATTGGGTTGAAGGTCTTAACTATAATTTTCTAAGTGTTGTATAGCTTAATAGCACTGGTTACCGAGTGGAGTTTCATCATAGGAAGGCTAAAATATTTGATGCCACTGGTGAACTAATTGGAAGTGCAGAATAGACAAGAGGTAATTTTTTCTATCTAGACCTATCTGAAGAGACATGTTTGTTACACAATTTGATGATGTATGACTATGGCATAAGAGGCTATGTCATGTTAACTTTGACAATATAGTAAATATTAGTAAAAAGAAGAAAGTTAGAGGTTTTCCAAGATTGAAGAAACCTGATAATGTGATGTGCAAACAATGTCAGTTGGGTAAAATGACAAATTCTATTTTCAAGAGCAAGACTTTTACTTCTGAAAATGCTTTGGATCTGGTTCATACTGACCTTTGTGGACCTATGGGTGTACAAAGCTATTGTGGTGCTAAATACTTTATTATGTTTGTTGATGATTACACTAGGATGATGACTATAATGTTTCTAAAAGAAAAATCTGATGTATTTCAGTTGTTTAAGTGGTATTTGGCTAAGGTTGAAAAGGAGACAGGTAGGAACTTGAAATGTCTGAGATCTAACCGAGGTGGAGAGTTTATATCAAATAAGTTCAATCTATTCTGGAATGATAGAGAAATCAAGAGATAGATGTCTGCACCTTGAACACCTCCACAGAATGGTATAGTAGAGAGAAGGAATAGATCTATCATAGATTGTGCAAGAACACTAATGATTGAGAAAAACATTGCACAAAAGTACTAGAAAGAAGTTGTAAGTATAGTTGTTTATACCTTCAACCAAGTACAAATCAAAAAAGGTACAAATGTTACACCTTATAAACTATGGTACAGTTATGCACCTAATGTAAAATACTTTTTAATTTTTTCGGTATGTGCAAGATCATGAGGGGCCAAACTATGCCCTTAAGTGGCAATGAAAAATCAGAAAATCAAGATTAGTCAACTTGACGTGAAAAAATGAACTAGTTATCTATCTAATATCAAAAAGTTGTAACAACATAATTTGTAGGAAATTGAATGTAGTTTCTAAACTACTAAGCCTTTTTTGAAAAAAAAAATTAATATGATTGGTAAAAAGTATAGATTGCAATGCAGCACTACAAACATTTCAGCAAAAAAAAAGAAGTATGTGTATGTCTGACCACCCTAATCAAAAGAAAATGATAATATTTTTTTATAATATTCTATATATAAGTAGCTGACTCATGCTCGGATGTGACACATATTTTTTGGTATTTTTATTTCAAACATATAATTAATTATGATTTTTTTGCTACAGCGCTTTCAGAATTTAAAAACTCTCATGTCTGACCACCTTTACTCATTTAAAACTTATCATAATTCAATTTTTTTAAATTTTTTCTTATACTAGATGAAGCATAGAATGTGACGCATCTTTTGGATTTCAAAAATGTTATACGGTTTGAAAGTTATAGCTATTTTTCCATCAGTATGTCAATCAAGACTTTAGACGTAAGTCAACTAGAAAATAACTAATAAATACTTAACAAATTCAACATCTGACAACACTTATATCGATGGAAAGCTGACAATCATCTAAAGAATGTAATGCCCAAAAATAGAGAAAAAACCTTTTTCATTTTATCGAAATCGGGTGGAAAAATAGTCGTCAACCTAATGATCGAAGTGTCGATATAAGAAAAATAGAGAAAAAATGCATTTTTTGCACACCTTCAGCATTCACCATGGGGCTTTGGTTTCCAAAGCTATTACCAAGCCTAATCGGGTACCTGATTTTTTCATGTACCCGATTTTGTTTGAATTTGAATTTTGAAAAGTTTCCCCCTCCCACTCTTTTTTTATTTCCCTTTAATTTTGATGTTTTTTTCTTTCACCCTGACAATCAATAATTTATATATTTTATATTTATGTTTTATAATTTATATTATATAGTATATATATTATATATATTATTTATTTATATTATATATTTGATAATATCAATTTAAACGACCTAAGTATATAGTCTGTTTAGATTTATATTAAATGCAATATTTTTATATTATAATTTAAATGTTACATAATATATATATATGTATATATATATCTATATATATATATATATATAATATTATTGCATGTATATAATATAATGTCTAATATATATAATATATAAAATGAATAGGACATTAATATATTGTATATTTGATAATATATATTAAATGTAATATCTAATATATCTTATAATATATATTATATATTTAGTCTATTAAATATTATATTTTTTCAAATATTTTATGTATTGTTTTAATATTTAATTTAAGTTATAACAGATCCTCTCATGAGACAACAGGTCGAATCGGGGTCGCTAGACGTCTTAAGGGGTAATTAGGGTTTGTGAGGCAACTTCGGATGTACAGTGACCATTTGGAAGGCAATAGGGCATGTCCAAGGACCAATGTACCAAATTTTAATAACTTTTTCCTAGTCAAACTCGAACAGGGTCCATGGGGTGCTCTCAAGAGACCACATGTCCAATCAGTGTCGCTAGGCATCTTAAGGGGTCATCAGGGCTCGTGAGACAACCTTTGATGCATGGTGACCATTTGGAATGCATTAGGACATGTCAAAGGACCTAACTCCACAATTTAGATGAATTTTGATTAGTCAAACTTGAAAAGGGTCCATGGGGTGCTCTTGGGAGACCATTGGGCCATTTAGGGTCGATAGGTGACTTAAGGGGTCATTGGGGTTCCAAATGAAACTTTCGATGAATGGTGATCCTTTGGAATACATTAGCACATATCAAATGACCTACGTACCAAATTTGGATAACTTTTTCCTAGTAGAACTTCAAAGGGGTCCATGGGGTGCTCTCGGGAGACCACATGTCGAATCAGGCTCGACAGGCCTGTTAAGAGGTCATTAGGGTTCCAAATGAAACTTTGATGGAAAGGTGACCCTTTGGAATGCATTAGGATATGTCATAGGACATATGTACCAAATTTGGATGACTTTTTCCTAGTAAATATTGAAAGGGGTCCATGGTGTGCTCTCAGGAGACCACGTGTCGAAATGGGGTCGGTAGGCCTGTTAAGGGGTCATTAGGGTTCCAAATAAAAATTTTATGGAATGGTGACCCTTTGTAATGCATTAGGACATGTCATAGGACCTACATACCAAATTTGGATGACTTTTTCCTAGTAGAACTCGAAAGGGGTCCATGGGGTGCTCTTAGGAGACCACATGTTGAAAAACGGTCGGTAGGCCTGTTAAGCGGTCATTAGGGTTAAAAATGCAACTTGTATTGAATGGTGACCCTTTGTAACATATTAGGACATGTTAGAGGACCTATGTACCAAATTTGTATGACTTTTTCCTAGTAGAACTCAAAAAGGGTCCATGGGGTTCTCTGAGGAGACCACATGTCAAATCAGGGTTGGTAAGCCTGTTAAGGGGTCATTAGGGTTCCAAATGTGACTTTGATGGAATGGTAACCCTTTGGAATGCATTAGGACATGTCAGAGGACCTACGTACCAAATTTTCATAACTTTTTTCTAGTAGAACTCAAAAGGGGTCCATGGGGTGGTCTCCGGAGACCACATGTCGAATCATGGTGTGTAGGCCTATTAAGGGGTCATTAGAGTTCTAAATGAAACTTCTATGGAATGGTGACACTTTCAAATTCATTAAGACATGTTAGAGAACCTATGTACCAAATTTGGATGACTTTTTCTTAGGAAAACACAAAAGGGGTCCATGGGGAGCTCTCGGGAGACCACATGTCGAAATGGGGTCACTAGGCATGTTAAGGGGTCATTAGGGTTCAAAATGAAACTTCTATGGAACCATGACCCTTTGGAATTCATTAGGACTCCCTAGGAGTCAAAAGGGGTTAGGGGGACTCCCTAGGAGTCCTAACGTGTACTAGGACCCCTAGGGAGTCCCCGTGACCCCTTTTGACACATTGAAATGCTCAAGTGTCTTAAGGGGTCCTTTTGACTCCCTAGGGTCCTTAATGCATGATAAGGCATACTAGGACCCCTAGGGAGTCAACGTGACCCCTTTTGACACATTGGAATGCTCAAGTGTGTCTTAAGGGGTCCTACAACCCCTTAAGACACACTTGAGCATTCCAATGTGTCAAAAGGGGTCACGTTGAATCCCTAGGGGTCCTAGTATGCTTTATCACATGTTAGGACCCCTAGGGAGTCCCCATGACCCCTTTTGAAATAGTGGAATGCTCAAGTGTATCTTAAAGGGTCCTACGACCCCTTATGACACACTAGAGAATTACAATGTGTCAAAAGGGGTCACGATGATTCCCTAGGGATCCTAGTATGCTTTATCACACGATAGGAAACCTAGGGAGTCCTCGTGGCCCCTTTTGACACATTGGAATACTCTAGTGTGTCTTAAGAGGTTTTAGGACCCCTTAAGACACACTTGAGCGTACCAATGTGTCAAAAGAGGTCACAGGGACTCCCTAGGTGTCCTAGTAGGAGTCCCCCTAACCCCTTTTGACACATTGGAAGGCTCAAGTGTGCCTTAAGGGGTCGTACAACCCCTTAAGACACACTTGAGCTTTCCAATGTGTCAAAAGGGGTCACAAGGACTCCTTAGGGGTCCTAGTATCCTTTATCATGCATTAGGACACCTAGGGAGTCCCCCTAACCCCTTTTGACACATTGGAATGCTCAAGTGTGCCTTAAGGGGTCCTACAACCCCTTCAGGCACACTTGAGCATTCCAATGTGTCAAAAGGGGTCAGGGGGACTCCCTAGGGGTCCTAACGCATACTAGGACCCCTAGGGATTCCCCGTGACCCCTTTTGACACATTGGAATGCTCAAGTGTGTCTTAAGGGGTCCTTTTGACTCCTTAGGGTTCCTAACACATGATAAGGCATACTAGGACCCCTAGCGAGTCATCGTGACCCCTTTTGACACATTGCAATGCTCTAGTGTGTCTTAAGGGGTTGTAGGACCCCTTTAGACACACTAGAGCATTTCAATGTGTCAAAAGGTGTCACGGGGACTCCCTAGGTGTCCTAGTATGCATTAGGACCCTTAGGGAGTCCCCGTGACACCTTTTGACACATTGGAACGCTCGAGTGTGCCTTAAGGGGTTGTAGGACCCCTTAAGGCACACTTAAGCATTCCATTGTGTCAAAAGGGGTCACAGGGAGTCCCTAGGTGTCCTAACGTGTGATAAAGCATAATAGGACCCCTAAGGAGTCCCCATGACCCCTTTTGACACATTGGAATGCTCAAGTGTGCCTTAAGGGGTCCTATGACCCCTTAACACACACTTGAGCATTCCAATGTGTCAAAAGAGGTCACGGAGACTCCCTAGGTGTCCTAGTACGAGTTAGGACCCCTAAGGAGTCCCCCTAACCCCTTTTGACACATTAGAATGCCCAAGGGTTCCTTAAGGGGTCGTAGGACCCCTTAAGACACACTTGAGCATTCCAATGTGTGAAAATAGGTCACGGGGACTCCTTAGGGGTCCTAGTATGCTTTATCACATGTTAGGACACCTAGGGAGTCCCCGTGACCCCTTTTGACACATTGGAATGCTCAAGTGTGCCTTAAGGGGTCGTACGACCCCTTAAGACACACTTGAGCATTCCAATGTGTGAAAAGTGGTCAGGGGGACTCCTTAGGGGTCCTAGTATGCTTTATCACATGTTTGGACACCTAGGGAGTCCCCGTGATCCCTTTTGACACATTGGAATGCTCAAGTGTGCCTTAAGGGTTCCTACGATCCCTTAAGGCACACTTGAAAATTCCAATGTGTCAAAAGAGGTCACGGGGACTCCCTAGGTTTCCAAATGCATGATAAAGCATACTAGGACCCCTAAGCAGTCCCTGTGACCCCTTTTGACACATTGAAATGCTCAAGTGTGTCTTAAGGGGTCGAAGGACCCCTTAAGACACACTAGAGCATTCCAATGTGTCGAAAGGCATCACGGGGACTCCCTAGGTGTCCTAGTACATGTTAGGACCCTTAGGGAGTCCCCTTGACCCCTTTTGACACATTGGAATGCTCAAGTGTGCCTTAAGGGTTCGTAGGACCCCTTAGGGCACACTTGAGCATTCAAATGTGTCAAAAGGGGTCACGAGGACTCCCTAGGTGTCCTAACATGTGATAAAGCGTACGCGTTAGGACACCTAGCGAGTCCTCGTGACCCCTTTTAACAAATTGGAACACTCAAGTATGCCTTAAGGGGTCCTAGGACCCCTTAAGGCACACTTGAGCATTCCAATGTATCAAAAGGGGTCACAGGGACTCCTTGGGTGTCGTAGTACATGTAGGATCCCTAAGGAGTCCCCCTGACCCCTTTTGACACATTGGAATGCTCAAGGGTGCCTTAAGGGGTCGTAGGTCCCCTTAAGACACACTTGACCATTCCAATGTGTGAAAAGGGGTCATGGGGACTCCTTAGGGGTCCTAGTACGCTTTATCACGCGTTAGGACACCTAGGGAGTCCCCATGACCCCTTTTGACACATTCAAATGCTCAAGTGTGCCTTAAGGGGTTGTAGGACCCCTTAAGACACACTTGAGTGTTCCAATGTGTGAAAAGGGATCACAGGGACTCCTTAGGGGTCCTACTACCCTTTATCACACGTTAGGACACCTAGGGAGTCCCACTGACCCCTTTTGACACATTAGAATGCTCAAGTGTGCCTTAAGGGGTCGTAGGACCCCTTAAGGCACATTTGAGAAATCCAATGTGTCAAAAGGGGTCATGAGGACTCCCTAGGTGTCCTAACATGTGATAAAGTGTACTAGGACCCCTAAGGAGTCCTCATGACCCCTTTTCACACATTGGAATGCTCAAGTGTGTCTTAAGGGGTCCTACAACCCCTTAAGGCACACTTGAGCATTCCAATGTGTCAAAAGGGGTCACGGGGACTCCCTAGGTGTCCTAAGGCATGACAAAGCATACTAGGACCCCTAGGGAATCATCGTGACCCCTTTTCACACATTGGAATTCTCTAGTGTGTCATAATGTGTCAAAAGGGGTCACGGGGACTCCCTAAGTGTCCTAACGCATGATAAAGCATATGCGTTAGGACACCTAGGGAGTCCCTGTGACCCCTTTTGACACATTGGAATGCTCAAGTGTGCCTTAAGGGGTCCTATGACCCCTTAAGGCACACTTGAGTGTTCCAATGTATCAAAAGGGGTCACGGGGACTCCCTAGGTGTCCTAGTACGCGTTAGGACCCCTAAGGAGTCCCCCTGACCCCTTTTGACACATTGGAATGCTCAAGGGTGCCTTAAGGGGTCTTAGGACTCCTTAAGACACACTTGATCTTTCCAATGTGTCAAAAGGGGTCACGATGACTCCCTAGGGTTCCTAGTACACTTTATCATGCGTTAGGACCCCTAGGGAGTCCCCCTGACCCCTTTTGACACATTAGAATGCTCAAGTGTGTCTTAAGGGGTCCTACGACCCCTTATGACACACGAGAGCATTCCAATGTGTCAAAAGGCATCACAATGATTCTCTAGGGGTCCTAGTATGCTTTATCACACGTTAGGACACCTAGGGAGTCCCCGTGACCCCTTTTGACACATTGGAATGCTTAAGTGTGCCTTAAGGGTTTGTAGGACTCCTTAAGACACACTTGAGTGTTCCAATGTGTCAAAAGGGGTCACGATGACTCCCTAGGGTTCCTAGTACACTTTATCATGCATTAGGACCCCTAGGGAGTCCCCCTGACCCCTTTTGACACATTAGAATGCTCAAGTGTGTCTTAAGGGGTCCTATGACCCCTTATGACACACTAGAGCATTCCAATGTGTCAAAAGGGGTCACAATGATTCCCTAGGGGTCCTAGTATGCTTTATCATGCTTTAGGACACCTAGGGAGTCGCCGTGACCCCTTTTGACCCATTAGAATGCTCAAGTGTGCCTTAGGGGGTCATAGGACCCCTTAAGATAGACTTGAGCATTCCAATGTGTGAAAAGGGGTCACGGGGACTCGCTAGGGCTCCTAGTACGCTTTATCATGTGTTAGGACCCCTAGGGAGTCCCTGTGACCCTTTTTGACACATTGGAATGCTCAAGTGTTCTTTAAGGGGTCGTAGGACCCCTTAAGACACACTTGAGCATTTTAATGTGTGAAAAGGGGTCACGGGGGCTCGAGGTCGTTAGGCCTGTTAAGGGGTAAATAGGGTTCAAAATGCAACTTTGATGGAATGGTGACCCTTTGGAATGCATTAGATCATGTTAGACGACCTACATACCAAATTTGGATGACTTTTGCCTAGTAGAACTCGAAAGGGGTCCATGGGCTGCTCTCGAGAGACCACATGTAAAAATGGGGTCTGTAGGCCTGTTGAGGGGTCATTAGGGTTTTAAATGCAACTTCAATGGAATGGTGACCCTTTCTAACACATTAGAACATATCAGAGCACCTACGTACCAAATTTGGATGACTTTTTCCTAGTAGAATGTGAAAGGGGTCCATGGGGTGCTCTCGGGATACCTCATGTCATATCGGGGTCGATAGGCCTGTCAAAGGGTCATTAGGGTTAGAAATGAAACTTTTATGGAACGATGACCCTATGTACCAAATATGGACATCTTTTTCCAAGTAGAACTTAAAAGGGGTCCATGGGGTGGTCTCGGGAGACCACATGTCGAATCAAGGTCGGTAGGCTTGTTAAGGGGTCATTAGGGTTACAAATGCAACTTGGATGGAATGGTGACCCTTTGGAACACATTAGGACATGTTAGAGGACCTATGTACCAAATTTGTATGACTTTTTCCTAGTAGAACTCAAAAAGAGTCCATGGGGTTCTCTGAGGAGATGACATGTCGAATCAGGGTTGGTAGGCCTGTTAAGGGGTCATTAGGGTTCCAAATGTGACTTTGATGGAACGGTGACCCTTTGGAATGCATTAAGACATGTCAGAGGACCTATGTACCAAATTTAGATGACTTTTTTCTAGTAGAACTCAAAAGGGGTCCATGGGGTGGTCTCGGGAGACCACATGTCAAATCATGGTGTGTAGGCCTGTTAAGGGGTCATTAGGGTTCTAAATGAAACTTCTATGGAATGGTGACCCTTTAAAATTCATTAAGACATGTCAAAAGATCTATGTACCAAATTTGGATGACTTTTTTCTAGTAGAACGCAAAAGGGGTCCATGGGGAGCTCTCAGGAGACCACATGTCGAAATGGAGTCAGTAGGCATGTTAAGGGGTCATTAGGGTTCAAAATGCAACTTCTATGGAACTGTGACCCTTTTCAATGCATTAGGACTCCCTAGGGGTCAAAAGGGGTCACGGGGACTCCCTAGGGGTCCTAACGCGTACTATGACCCCTAGGGGGTCCCCTTGACCCCTTTTGACACATTGTAATGCTCAAGTGTGTCTTAAGGGGTCCTTTTGACTCCCTAGGGTTCCTAACACGTGATAAGGCATACTAGGACCCCTAGGGAGTCATGATGACCCCTTTTGACACATTGGAATGCTCAAGTGTGTCTTAAGGGGTCCTACGACCCCTTATGATACACTAGAGCATTTTAATGTGTCAAAAGGGGTCACGATGATTCCCTAGGGGTCCTAGTATGCTTTATCATGTGTTAGGACACCTAGGGAGTTCCCGTGACCCCTTTTGACACATTGGAATGCTCTAGTGTGTCTTAAGGGGTCGTAGGACCCCTTATGATACACTAGAGCATTCCAATGTGTCAAAAGGGGTCACGATGATTCCCTAGGGGTCCTAGGATAGCTAGGGAGTCCCCGTGACCCTTTTTGACACATTAGAATGCTCAAGTGTGCCTTAAGGGGTCCTAACATGTGATAAAGCATACTAGGACCTTTAGGGAATCATCGTGACCTCTTTTGACACATTGGAATGCTCTAGTCTATCATAAGGTGTCGTAGGACCCTTTAAGATACACTTGAGCATTTCAATGTGTCAAAAGGGGTCACAGGGACTTCCTAGAGGTCCTAACGCGTGATAAGGCATACTAGGACCCCTAGGGAGTCATCGTGACCCCTTTTGACACATTAGAAACCTCAAGTGTGTCTTAAGGGGTCACGATGACTCCCTAAGGGTCCTAGTACGCTTTATCATGTGTTAGGAACCCTAGGGAGTCAAAAGGACCCCTTATGACACACTTGAGCATTCCAATGTGTCAAAAGGGGTCATGGGGACTCCCTAGGTGTCCTAACGCGTGATAAAGTGTTCTAGGACCCCTAGGGAATCATCGTGACCCCTTTTGACACATCATGACCCCTAGGGAGTCCCCATGACCCCTTATCATGCATTAGGACCCCTAGGGAGTCTCTCTCTGCCTCCAGTGAACTATTCTTCAAAGCGTCCATTTTTGCATAGCTAGGGTTTACGACACCTATAAAAGGCACATTTAATACAAAGATTTAGCCGACCACATTAGTACATATATAATATAAATTATATATACCACATGCCTCTTTTTTATATATATTATATACATAAATATATGTAAAAGTTCAATTGTTTTCATTTGCTCCCGCCATTTTTTCATCAGTCGGGGAATATCGGGTACCCGATATTTTTGGGTACCCAATTTTTTCTAGGCAATATTTGATGAAAATATTCCTTGTCCCCACAGAGCAGACAATCATGGGATTTTATACTTTTTTCACGCGTTGCAAAATAAAAAATGTGATTTGGGGCCCATTGTTTGATTTTTGTCGACTTGTGGTTTCACCATGGGAAGCACCAGTCATCGAAAGGCTAAATGTAAGAGGAAGCTGACAGATGATGAAATTCAGGCATATAGGGAAAAAGATAAGGAAAATCACCGAAGAAGGAGAGAAGGTATGTTAATCATTAATCAAGGTGACCCCATAAATGTAGTTGTAAGTGAAGAGGATGTTTAATTTGAAAATGCATAGATGGAGATTGAAAATGTAGACTTTGGGAATGAAAATGTTGCACAAGAATGACATGAATGTTATACATCTCCAAATTATATGTGAAATGAAGTCCCTTGTAATAAAGATAATCAATCTTCAAATTCAGGGCTTTCAAAAACACCTAAATGGTTAATTGAAATTGAGGAGAACATTATGAATAATTGGGAAGGAAAGAGGTCACATAGAACCATTAGGTTGTGGGCTTCAAGACTTTATGATCAATTTTTTCAAAACAAGACATTGGTTGAGAAATGTCAAATTTTTGTGCAGTTGTTAAAGATGCAAAAGATGAGACTTGTGCTTGTGAAATTGAAGATTCGTGTGAACAAAAAAATGGAGAGAAATGCCATTATTGTGAAAAATCTTTTCAATGCTCTCAATAACATTGGGAAGACTAGCAGAGAAAAAGACAAGAGAGTTTCTCGGAGGGTTATTACAACCTCCTTAGTAAGTCATCAGTTGAGAAAGGCTCATTCGATGAGACAAACTTGTGTTGACTTCAATATAGACCGTAAAACTTTGGGTAGAGCACTTACAAGAAGAGAAATACTTGATGATCTGCTTCAAATTGATACATGGGCTTATGGTGGGAGACTTCCATGTTTCAATAAGAAGCTAATAGACGTTGTCAAGGATGAAATTCAACAATTTTGTGATGCTAACTCAAGAGTGTCACCAAATCTGAAGGATGTCTTGAAGTTGAGAGTTGGCAATCGAGACCGCACTCCACATCCTAAACATTATGTGGAGGTAAGTCAAACAATGTGGTATAAAAAATTTTGTGAGACACATCCAACATTGAAAATATCACAAAGGTCTTTTGAATCCATGAAGCCATTTTATTGTGTACCCCTTAAGATTCGAAATACATGTTGTTGCAAATATCATGTTGAGTTTTCAATGCATCATGAATTATTACGGTCCATTCATTCTAAATTTCATACTAATGAAATGCTAGAGGATTGTGGTGCAAGTGGTCTTCCCAAATCATCAAGAGACTTGCTAGATCAAGTTTTATGTCATAGAGATGATGGTTGTTTATTTTATAAAAAAAATTGCTTAAATGCCAAGTGCTCAGAATGTGGTGGCTTGTCCAAGTTTAGAACATGTTTTCATGAGGGTTTGGAACACAATTTTGGAAAGACACTCGTCCAAAAAAAGGTATATGAAACAGTGAAATATACATTGAAGAGTGGAGGTGAAGGCTCTAGATGTGAGTTAGTTGCAAAAGAATACAATGTTGCTGATTTTATCTCAGATTTCAAGAAAAATCTTTTTTACAAGTATGCAAGGCATAGTCACAGGTCTCAATGGTTGGATCAACAATTCAGGACATGTAAGGACACTTTCCCCATTGGAACTATTATATCCGTTGTAGACTTTGCGGAGAACTATACATTGCAGCCCCAAAATGAGACTCAAGCTCAATATTACAATTTGATTCAGGTTGCTATTTTTGTACACATCACATATAGACATTCCCTTGATAGCACAAAAGATGAGCGAAAGATAATCAAAGAGTACCATTTTTATATGAGTGATGACAGGTCTCACTCTCATGAGTTTGTTCAACATTGTTTCCAAAACTATTTTGACTTCTTGCAGGAAAATGATATTGCTATGGATAGGCATCTGATTTGGTCGGATAATTGCACTGGTCAATTTAAGAATGCCAGAATGTTTTATTGGTTGTGTAGAATGCATGTGGAGAGAGGTGTACCTCATATTTGGAGTTTTTTTGAGTCAGGGCATGGGAAAGGGGAGCATGACGGAGCAGGTGCGTGTGTCAAGAGAGCTCTAGTTAAGGAGAAATTGAGGATTTCAGGTGTTGTACTTCTTGATGCTCATTCTATTGTTGATTGGTGTACTTTAGCATTGTCACAGGGGGGGACTCTTGATTCTACAGTGCGTAGATTCTTTTGGTTAGTTGAGGATGGAACTATAGGAGATAGATTGGATTGTCAAACAGTGAAAGACTCTTCAAAAATGCATTCATTCCAAAGCTCCAATAGTAGTACATGGACCATTTGGACACTAGAGTTGGCTTGCTTTTTCCCCATGTTTTTTCAGTATGATTGGGATCATTGCGAGTCAAGTGAGTGGGTGGATACATTGGTTCCACAGTATCTGACTCCTTTATCTTTGACACTCTCTATAAGAAATGATGACATGGACACTTCAGTTGACTATGACCATCTTTTAGATCTTTTGAAGCTAGGAGATGTTTTTGCATTGGTTGCACCGCAGGGGAATGATGAGAGGTTAGATTATTGGTTAGCACATTGTGTACAAGGTAAAAAAAAGCTTGTACAACCAATGATAGATGGTGATGGGTTCACATATCCTACTGGTTTAGTTGTTGTTGCGGGAACATGGCTGTGAACATACATGATTAGAAAGAATGGACTTCCCGCATTTGAAGACTATGAGAAGCACAAAACTATTATTATGTATTCACACCTTGTTATAGCAACAAATGTCAAGTTGTCAAAGCATCAAGGAAGACCAAAGACAAAAGAACTTTGGACTATTACTACTACTGATCATGAAGCACTATTGGAGACCCTGAAGCAAAGAGATGACCCTTCAGGAACACTTGACTAGGTAATAAGTTAACTTAGTGCATTATTTTCTAAGTTTGTTAAGCTTAATTTCAATACATTAATTTGACCTTTCTTAGATTGTATTTTTAGTCAATAAACTTGGTTTTGTATGTGGAATGTAACTTGTGCAGGAGCACCTATGAAGATGCCTATGGTCACCATGGATCCAATTAGAGATAGAAGGACAAAAGGATCCTTAATGGTTAATTGAGATCTTTTGAAGCCTATAATGGCAATTTGTAACAATCAATTTGATTTAAAAGTTAAATGTCCTAAAACTCTTCATAAGGACTTATGACCAAAATCATGTATGGGTGGCCAATAGTGCCAAGAAGAGATCTTACATGTCATATACTTATGTCATTTGCATGGTTTGAATTCTTACATGTTTGATTGTTGTTTGTAATGCTTTAAGGATGTTGTTTTTTATCAAATTTAACAAGCTTAATCATGATTAATTTCACAGTTCAAATTTCAAACATACCACTAATAGTCAGTTGAAAGTGGCTCGCATCTTAGACCTCATGAGAGGTATTGAAAAACTTTCAGGTGCTACAGGATCATGTTTTTGAGATCTACAATAACCTCTCTCAATTTTGGGCAATTCGACTTCGTTTGTATTTGGCAAGGTGATCTCAGTCGATGCCAAAACTTGCAGTGAGGGTCAATTGAAAGTGGCTTAGCAGCGTATCTTTCAAACCGTCTAACCTGGCATCAAAATATCTACTCCATCAGCTCTGGTTGGCCGGATAAACGCCAGTGACAACCCTATTCTACCCACAGAGTCACGAAAATGCTCGCGACCACGCTCGACCCAAGTGACCCCAAGGTGCACTAAGCACAATTGGGTAGTGATCTTCTAGGGTTTGTATCTCAGACCTCGTGAGAGCTATTGACAAATTGTCAAGTGTTACAGGATTTTGTTTTCGAGCTTTACAATAACCTCTCTCAGTTTTGGGCAATTCAACTTTGTTTGCATTTGGCAAGGCGATCTCAGTCGATGCCAAAACTTGTAGTGAGGGTTAGTTGAAAGTGGCTCAGCAGCGTATCTTTCAAACCGTCTAACCTGGCATCAAACCATCTACTCCATTAGCTCTGGTTGGTCAGGTAAATACTAGTGACAAACCCATTCTACCCACAGAGTCACGAAAACACTCGCGACCACGCTCGACCCAAGTGACCCCAAGGTGCACTAAGCACGATTGGGCAGCGATCTTCTGGGGCTCGTATCTCGGACCTCATGAGAGCTATCAAAAAATTGTTAGGTGCTACAAGATCATGTTTTTGAGGTTTACAATAACCTCTCTCAATTTGGGTGATTTGACTTTGTTTGCATTTGGCAAGGCGATCTCAGTCGATGCCAAAACTTGTAGTGAGGGTCAGTTGAAAGTGGCTCAGCAGTGTATCTTTCAAACCGTCTGACCTGGCATCAAACCATCTGCTCCATTGGCTCCAGTTGGCCAGGTAAACACCAGTGACAACCCCATTCTACCCACAGAGTCACGGAAACGCTCGTGACCATGCCCGACCCAAGTGACCCCAAGGTGCACTAAGCACGATTGGGCAGAAATCTTCTGGGGCTCGTATCTCAGACCTCATGAGAGCTATCAATAAACTATTAGGTGCTACAGGATTGTGTTTTTGAGGTCTAAAATAACCTCTCTCAATTTTTGGTGATTCGACTTCATTTGCATTTGGCAAGGCGATCTCAGTCGATGCCAAAACTTGTAGTGAGGGTCAGTTGAAAGTGGCTCAGCAGCATATCTTTCAAACCATCTGACCTAGCATCAAACCGTCTACTCCATTAGCTCTGGTTGGCTAGGTAAACACTAGTGACAACCCCATTCTACCCACAGAGTCATGAAAACACTCGTGACCACGCTTGACCCAAGTGACCCCAAGGTGCACTAAGCATGATTGGGAAGAGATCTTCTGGGGCTCGTATCTCGGACCTCATGAGAGCTATCGACAAATTTTTAGGTGCTACGGGATCATGTTTTTGAGGTCTACAATAACCTCTCTCAATTTTGGGAAATTCAACTTCATTTGCATTTGGCAAGGCGATCACAGTCAATGCCAAAACTTGCAGTGAGGGTCAGTTGAAAGTGGCTCAACAGCGTATCTTTCAAACTATCTGACCTGGCATCAAACCATTTTGTCCATTGGCTCCAGTTTTCCAAGTAAATACCAGTGACAACCCCATTCTACCTAGAGAGTCATGGAAACACTCGCGACCACGCTCGACCCAAGTGACCCCAAGGTGCACTAAGCACGATTGGGCAGTGATCTTATGGGGCTTGTATCTTGGAGCTCGTGAGAGCTATCAACAAACTGTTAGGTGCTACGGGATCATGTTTTTGAGGTCTACAATAACCTCTCTCAATTTTTGGCGATTTGACTTCGTTTGCATTTGACAAGGCGATCTCAGTCGATGCCAAAACTTGCAGTGAGGGTCAGTTGAAAGTGGCTTAGCAGCGTATCTTTCAAACCGTCTGACCTGGCATTGAACCATCTACTCCATCAGCTCCGGTTGGCTGGGTAAACACCAGTGACAACCCCATTCTACCCATAGAGTCATGAAAATGCTCGTGACCACGCTCGACCCAAGTGAACCCAACGTGCACTAAGCACGATTGGGAAGCGATCTTC
This sequence comes from Chamaecyparis obtusa, assembly GCA_027943335.1. Lineage (NCBI taxonomy): Eukaryota > Viridiplantae > Streptophyta > Pinopsida > Cupressales > Cupressaceae > Chamaecyparis > Chamaecyparis obtusa. The sequence goes on along the minus strand of BSBK01008424.1, from coordinate 369,126 downwards.
TAGGGCTCGTATCTCAGACCTCGTGAGAGCTATTGACAAATTGTTAGATGCTACGGGATAATGTTTTCAAGGTCTACAATAACCTCTCTAAATTTTGGGCAATTCGACTTTGTTTTCAATTTGCAAGGCGATCTCAGTCGATGCCAAAACTTGCAGTGATGGTCAGTTGAAAGTGGCTCAACAGTGTATCTTTCAAACTATCTGACCTGGCATCGAACCATCTACTCCATCAGCTCCAGTTGGCCGGGTAAACACTAGTGACAACCCCATTCTACCCATAAAGTCATGAAAATGCTCGCAACCACGCTCGACCCAAGTGACCCCAAGGTGCACTAAGCACGATTGGGCAGCAATCTTCTGGGGCTCGTATCTCAGACCTCGTGAGAGCTATCAATAAACTATCAGGTGCTACAGGATCATGTTTTTGAGGTCTACAATAACCTCTCTCAATTTTGGGTGATTCGACTTCATTTGCATTTGGCAAGGCGATCTCAGTCGATGCCAAAACTTGTAGTGAGGGTCAGTTGAAAGTGGCTCAGCAGCATATCTTTCAAACCATCTGACCTAGCATCAAACCGTCTACTCCATTGGCTCTGGTTGGCTGGGTAAACACTAGTGACAACCCCATTCTACCCACAGAGTCATGAAAATGCTCGTGATCACGCTTGACCCAAGTGACCCCAAGGTGCACTAAGCACGATTGGGCAGTGATCTTTTCGGTTGTTGGATTCATAGAGGACTGGGACTATATCAGTGGGAAACTCAAGAGAAATTTTCAATACCAAGTTGATGATGCCTTCATGACGCATGATAATGTAGTTCTTTGTGTTGACATCACTCATGATTCAGAGATGTTGGCTTCAGGTTCATAGGGTGGGAAAATTGAGGAGGACGTGCTCGCAATTGAATCCCAAAATACATATGTATGATGGCTTCGACAAAATATTTATTGGTGTCACTTGCATGAAGCGGTATGTTTGTGGAGAGCCAAAAATGACATGCTCTAGTTATAGCACCAAGCATCCAATCAAAACACAGACGCATTAACACTTGTGTTGCAATAAGATCCAAATGGCACTATTCAGTAAATTAGTCCCTTCACGTCTATCTCATGTTTATGAATAGATGTTTGTAAGCCTTTATTGCTTTCAGGTTAAAAGCATTATCATTTATAGTTTAGTTGATTCATTGTAAATCCTACACGGGGAGTTGTACTCAGATAATTCAAAGGGCGCTTATGCTTCTCAATAGTGAAGTGACCCAGCTGTTGGTGTTGGTTGAGTCTTATTGTTTGGGCTTTAAAGGTCATTTTGTAAGCGTTTCTTTCGAAGACAAATCTGTTCACCAACAAGAAGTTAAACCTCAAACATAATAAGCTCCATGAATAGGGTATTCCAGAGTAAAGAAAAACAAATGTAACTTCAACAAGATATAATTTAAATCATAATGATAATCATAGTCAAGATATAACTTCACCATTCAATTCCACAAACATGAATAATAAATATGTATATACAAAAGATGACACAAATATAACATATAAATGAATATGTTCTATATATGTATCAAATGTATCAAAAGTATTTCCATATACAAATATGGCACATGCCATTTCAAAATGTCTACAAAATCAATGTTTTAAGGTGTACAATGTGGCATATATGCCATCTCAAAATGTGCCAAGTGTCATCTCTAAATGACCACAAAACTAAAACTAACACTAATTTAATTAAAATTATAACTGAATACAAATAAATTTGTACCTAGTCTCTCGATTGCCTACCACAATCAGGTGTCCTAACATAAGTCCTGGGTAGCAAAGGGACCATGCCAACAATACCAACTCTGACCTATAAATATATATTTGCAATAATGAGATTAGTAGACTGGTGCAACATAGAGTAATAAATCTACAAAATAGGATGATAGCATAATAAAATTACAAATTGATTGAACTAAAATTAAAACTTACATCTGGTGATCCCTCCTCTAGAATAGTGAGCTGGGTCAACAAAGAAATGAAAGATTCTCATGGGACCTCCCTCACAGTCGGAGTAACCTATGAGAGTAAAAATATTGTCAATTATATATCAATGTACTTCATCATAGCAACCCTAGTTACAAAATGCAAATAACAATATGTAAAAGTCTATGTACAATCAGGCTATCACTCCGAATCGAGATGCCTGTAACCCTATGCCACTGAACCGGTGTCGGGACATCATCAATACCCACACCCTATACAATAAAGTGCAAGTAAAATATTTATTACTACACACAAGTGGCATACATATGCATGCATAGTTAATCTTAAACAATTAACTACCTTTCCTTTGTCGACACCTGATGAAGGAACCCCCTCATGCCCCCCACTGACATTGGCTATAGCCTGCAAGAACACAATAAGATGACAATATATATTAGTAAATGTATGAATTTTATTGCTCTAATTGATAGAGATTTGAGCATGTACACCAAATGATATTAAAAAAAACTAATGGGTTCATAATTTATAATATACCGTATAGTCATCAAGGCCAAATGAAATGGCCGAAAGTGTGGACTCATCCACCTGTCTCGCCTCCTCCTGTGTCATCGACTGAACATAAATGGAAAAAATATATATACATAAGTGCATGCAATCATTAAAACTAATCTAAATAAATAAATTATTTTTAAATTTAAATAAGTCATGTGACAAATTTATTTATAATGTTTACTCTTACCATCTCAACAGGAGTTAATGGCTCTACGTGTACCTCCTGAGCACTCTCATGAGATGTAGATGCTCCATGAGGTGTTGCAACCTTTGTAGTAGCCTCTCCTATATCTCCCTCATCAATATCATGAAACTGATATATATCAGAATCAGTAAGCGGTCCGAGGCACATATGCCTGCACATAATACACGTATGGGGCTCGCATACATGTGAACTCTGACGAGATGTTGATGCGCCAGTAGCATCCATAAGAGGCAACACTGACCTAGTCTGTGTGATCAACTGATCACTCAGTAAATGAATTTCCCTAATAGTCTATTCAATAGCCTCTCTAAGGATATCAGGATGCTCCACTAAAGGAGGGGGTACAACATCAGTGGGGGGGACAAAGGTAGTGGCCTTTCGGTGATATGAAGATGGCCTAGTCTGAGGAGCTCCTCTGCCTACGCCCATGTTGGGCCTCATACTCCAATAATCAACATGTTGACCAAGCACAAACTCAGCATACAATTTTTTAAGGAAATAAAATGGGACCTCCAAATTGCTATGTGGTGGTTTATCAAAAACCATCCACCAGCGATCCCAAAAGTTTGTGCGCATTGCTTCATTTGTGCACCATTTTATTGATAATTTGGGCTTTTGGGGGTCAACTGGTATTCCAGTTTTAGGATTGACAAAAAGGGCAGCTATATCTTCCTTAGTTATATTAAGGGCTGCAATCCCATCATGGTCAAGCCCGTCATCAAATTGGTCGTGCATATCATCACGCCAATGAAGAGCAACATTATGTTGCTGCGTGAGTGTGACAATATTTCCAACAATTGTATTTAGTGTGGTAAGCATGGGAGCTAATGTAGGTATATTTTGATACGTGTTTTGGAAACCTCGTATTGTGTTCAAATTTTCTTCTATCAAATCTTGTAAAGATTTAGGGTTTAGATATGGGGGATTGTTTTCAGGATTGTTATTTGGAGGGTTATTTTCTTCATTGTTGTCAACCATGCCTGATTAAATAAAAAACAAATCTAAGTTTCAAATATTATTACAAATATAAATACAAAACCCTATTTTTAAAAAAAACCCTACATTTACAATGAAAATGAAATAAATTAATAAAAATATACAATTAACTACTTACCAAATATGCTTGAAGTCAAATTTGATGTTTCGAATATCAGGTATCTGAAAATATATCAGGTATCAGAAAATCGCGGCTAGAAAATGATAAAATCATGCTAGGAAATGAAGAATAAGGCTCATGGGTGCGGGATATATGCCACAGTTATCGGGTACCCGAAAATATCAAGTACCCAATATTATTAGGTACCCAATATTTTCGGGTACCCGATTAGGAATGTGCTTTGGTGGCAGGCTTGCCCAGGTGTACTAACACCTAGGCCTACTAAAAAGTCAACAAGCGCTTTCATGCACTTTTGGATGAGTGAAAAGTGAATATTTTTCACATCACCACTTTTTGGCCCCTCATCTTCTTGCACATACCCTTTTGGGAGAAAATGTTATATACTAAAAGATAATAAGAATGGAAATTTTGATGCTAAAAGTGATGAGGGCATATTGCTAGGTTATTTCACAAAGAGTAAATCTTACAAGTGTTTGAACTCTAACACTAACAAAATTGTGGAAAGTGTAAATGTGAAGGTTGATGAATATGCAGAGAAAAATGAACAGGGAAGCAAAAGAGAACTTGAAGATTATAGATCTTTTGTCTATATAGAAGAAGGAGAGGCAAGTAACACACTTGCACCTAATGCAAAGTCTTGGGTTAGCAATGTCGAGCATCGGGGAGATAATGTCAAGCATCAGGAGGATGTTGTCAAGCATCAGGGAGATATCACCAAATGACAGGAGGATGTTGTCGAGCATCAAGAAGAGGTCATCAAGCAATCAAAGGTTGAATCTGATAATCTTATTAATGAACTTGAAGAGCAAGGAGAAGACAAATCTGAACCTATTTTGGCACAGTATGTAAGGAGACATCACAAGCCTAAGAAAATCATTAGAGATAAAGAAACTGGAGTTCTGACCAGAAGTAAGTTGAAAAACTCTACATGTTTATTATGTGAATTTGAGCCTAAGACAACAAAGGAGGCATTAGAAAATGAAGACTAGATTCAAGCTATGAATGAGGAGATAGATCAAATAGAAAAGAATGATACCTAGACTCTGGTGCTAAGACCAAAAAGAAAAAATGTCATTGGAACAAAATGGATATTCATAAATAAACTTAATGAACATGGACAAATCACAAGGAACAAATCAAGGCTAGTATGCAAAGGTTATGCACAAGAAGAAGGAATAGACTATCGGGAGATGTTTTCCCCTGTACCAAGATTAGAAGGAGTGAGAACTCTACATGCATATGTTGCTTACAAATATTTCAAGGTATACCAAATGGATGTCAAGTCTACATTTTTAAATGGTATATTAGAAGAAGAAATTTACATTAAGCAACCTGAAGGATTTGTTGATCCAAACAAGAGACACATGGTTTTCAAATTGAATAAGGTAGTCTATGGATTGAAGCAAGCATTTAGAGCATGGTATGAGAGGCTACACAATTACTTGATATAGATTGGATTCTCAAGGACAAATGACACCAGCAATTTGTATATGAAAGATGAAGAAGGTAAAGGAATCTTGTTAGCTAAGATTTTTGTAGATGATATCATGTTTGGAGGAGAAGATGACCTGTGTAAGAAATTTTCAAATGAGATGCAAACTTATTTTGAAATTTCTATGTTAGGTGAGATAAAATTCTTTGTTGGTTTACAAGTCTATCAGATGGAGAAATTTATTTTTACAACATAGTCTAAATATGTCAAAGAGATACTGAAAACCTTTGGAATGGAGGATTCAAGGCTAGTGAGTACTCCCATGGCTAATGGATAGAAACTGTCTAAAAATGATGATACTACTGAAGTAAGCCAAACTCTATATAGATCCATGATTGGAAAGCTGTAATATATTGCTCACAGTAGACCAGATATTGCTCTAGCAATTAGGATTGTGGCAAGATTCTCTGCCAATCCTAAGGAAAGTCATATGACGGTTGTGAAAATAATAATGAGATATTTGAAAGGGACAGAAGATTATGGACTGTACTATAAGAAGCATGAGAGATTTTAATTGAGAGTCTATACTGATGCAGATTGGGTAGGAAATGCCGATGACAAAAAAGTACTAGTGGTGGAGCTTTCTTTCTTGGACAGAGATTAGTTTCCTGGACAAACAAGAAACAAAATTGCATTTCCCAATCTACAGTTGAAGCCGAGTATGTAGCAGCTACAGTGAATTATTCAAACTTGATATGGATTAAGCAATTGTTGAAAGACATGAAAGAGGAGTTCACTAAACCAGTTGTGATATATTGTGACAACACAAGTGCTATCAACATATCTAATTGTTAGAAAGTAAAGATCCCCAAGATAACTGAGAGGGGGGGGGTGAATCAGTTATCAGATAATTTATCCATTCAAAAACTTTAAACAATATAATCAATGTATTGATCAACCATAGAAAGATAATCATACACAATTGCACAATAACACAAGATATGTTAACTAGGGAACCTCTTGAAAAGAGTAAACCCCAGTGGGAATGATGCACTAATATGAAAGTTCCTTGTTAGAGGATGGACCCTGTTAGGAGTCTTATGAAATACATTCAGTACATATGAATACCTGTTAGGAGATTTTGAATCCCTGTTAAAAGATTCTAACCCGGTTAAGAGTTTATGGAAGACAGAAGGACCCACTGCCCAAACAGCTTCAAGGCAAGATCTCTGAACCCACTGTCCAAAAGATCTTAGAATTATTCAATAGAATAATATGAAATATGTTACCTCCTTCACACTATGCCAAACTGCACTCTCGACTACACAAGATCACAATTCCAGATCTCTGTACTCACAAGTCTTCCTTCATCACTGAATTAGCTCTTTTCTTCACTTCATGCATATATTCACATCACAATCTTCATAGTACACACTAAAATAAGGAAAACATTCTTTCTAATATACCAAACTCAAATAATTACAAATAAGTCAGTCCTCAAATACCAAATAATAAATTCTACATGCTACACACAGAATTCACATAAAACTGTCAGCTTCCAGTTACTGTAACTTTCTCCAAACATGTCCTCGAAGTCTACATTATGAACCACATCATCATTAATGAGTCTCCAACATCCCTTTAACTACGCAAAATTAGATTCCATCCCAACTAAGAGATATCCTCCGATTTCCAAACATCGCTACACAGAAACACTGTCTAAACACTAGTTTCACCAAAATGCTCATAACTCTTACAAATGAATAAATTTATTTTTGTGTTGTTAACCATAGGTTAATAACACACCAAAGAACATACCATCAACTGTGCAAAATCCAATCTTCAATACAACATGTGCACAAAACAAAATTGTACCTACTTTCCTGCTAATATCCAGAATATCACTGTGTTGACATCAATGACAATCCAAGTTATGAATGCAACAACAACTGCTATAGAATGACTGCCAAAACACTTTTCATTCATTCCTAACAATCTCCCCCATTGGCATTAATGGAAACATAGATGAAAAACATCCAATGTTCCAAAAATCCAATATTGCAACATCACTACAAAATATCAAATCAAATCTTGCTTCGTTTTCCTATTCAGCTCTCTCATACAATCCACAATGTTTTTCATGTATATTTCTCCCCCATTGACATCAATGACATAAATTCCATCACTAAGTCAACAACAACTTAATGTCAAAAGACACTTTTCAGAAAAATACAATAACAAGAGTCCTCATGACTCAGCTCATAAACTCCCCCATAGAGGAAGTTCCAACATCCAATCCAGAGGAAAGATAGGGCCCATATACCACTGGATGGATGCAATCATCTGCATCAATTCTCAAAAATAGGTTGGGGCATAACCCCAAGCATACCTCTTAGATACACAAATGTATCCTTAGGTAAAGGCTTTGTAAATATATCTGCTATCTTCTCCTTTGTACTTATGTACTCCAATCTTACTTCTTTTTCTGCAACTTTCTCTCTTACAACATGATACTTGATCTCAATATGTTTAGTCTTAGAATGTAAAATAGGATTTTTTGACATACTCACTATACTGGTGTTATCACAATGTATAACAATAGGCTCATCAAACTTTATTCCAATATCTTTTAACATCTACTTCATCCAAATAATCTGATTACAATTATTTGCTGATGCAACATATTCTGCTTCTGTTGTGCTTTGTGAAGTACAATACTGCTTCTTACTTAGCCAAGAGACCAATTTTCCTCCAAGAAAAAAGGCTCCACCACTGGTGCTTTTCTTGTCATCAACGTTGCCTCCCCAATCTACATCAGTATAGGCACATAAGGTAAAATCATCAGAATTCTCATACCATAATCCATAATCCATTGTTCCTTTCAGATATCTCAGTATCCTCTTTACTGCTACATAATGTGATTCTCTAGGTTCTGCTTGAAATCTTGCTACAATCCCCACTGAATGTGCTATATTAGGTCTTGTATGTGTCAAGTACTACAATCCTTCAATCATAGATCTGTACTTTTTCTGCTCAACTGTTGGTGTCTCATCTTTGCTAGATAACTTATGTCCGATTACCATAGGTGTTCCAACAGGTTTAGAATCTTCCATTCCAAATCTTTTCAATAATTCATTTAAATACTTAGTCTGACTTACAAATATACCTTCCTTGCTTTGTGTTATCTGTAATCCCAAAAAATATTTCATTTCTCCAATCATGCTCATCTCAAATTCAGTCTTCATTTCATTTGCAAATTTGTCACTAGTTTCATCTTCTCCTCCAAAGATAATATCATCAACAAATATAACTATAACCAACAAACCATTCTCAATTTCTTTTGTGTATAAGTTACTATTTGTTGTTCCTTTTATAAATCCCAATTTTAATAAATACTTATCCAATCTTGCATACTAGGTTCTAGGTGCTTGTTTTAATCCATATAAAGCTTTTTTTAACTTACATACCATATCTCCTTCTTGTGTCAAAGGAAAACCTTCAGGTTGCTCAATGTAGACTTCTTCTTCCAATTCACCATTCAAAAATGCTGACTTCACATCCATCTGATACACTCTAAATTTCTTGTAAGTTGCATATGCTAGAAACATTCAAACTGCTTCAAGTCTGGCCACAGGTGCAAAAGTTTCTTCATAGTCAATTCCTTCTTGTTGTGAATATCCTTTACATACCAATGTTGTTTTGTTTCTTATCACTTCTCCTTGTTCATTCATCTTGTTTTTGAATACCCATTTTGTTCCAATCACATTCTTGTCTTTAGGTCTAGGGACCAATTCCCATGTCTTGTTTTTTTCAATCTGCTCTAGTTCTTCTTTCATAACATTGATCCAATGTTCATCTTCATAGGCTTCATTAGTAGTCTTAGGTTCAATTTGAGAAATCAAACATAAATGTACTTTATTCTGAGTCAAAACTCCTCTATCTAAACTTCCAATAACTTGCTCAATAGGGTGATGTCTTGAAGTATACCTGTTAGGTGTCATAGTTACTGATCTTGTTCCAATTGTAGATTCTTCTCTGCTTTCTTATCTATTTTCTTCTATTTTTTCTTCTCTTTTCTCTTCTTTGTCTTCTTTAGTAGTACTTTCATTCAACAAATCACTATTAGTTTCAAAAAATAATTCTGCATTTTCAATGTTAGGCTAAGGTTGTGCTTCTCCATCAGATTCATAATCAAACATTCTTTCCTGAATTTTAAACTTCTCATCAACTTTTACATTTGCACTTTAAACAATAGTCTTAGTTCTTTTGTTATAACATCTATATGCTTTTCTTTTTAAAGAATATCCAAGAAATATACCTTCATCACTTCTAGGATCAAACTTTCCTATATCATCATCTCTCTTTATATAACATTTACTACCAAAAATTCTAAAATACTTAACTGAGGGTGTATATCCAAACCATAATTCATAAGGTGTCTTGTTGTATCTGCTCTGATTTGTACTTTGTTCATAGTGTATACTGCTATGTTCACTGCTTCTCTCCAAAAAGTTTTAGCCAAATCATTTTCAAACAACATAGCTCTTGCTGCTTCAGTTATTAACCTGTTTCTTCTTTCTACAATACCATTTTGTTCTAGTGTTCTAAGGGCTGAAAGTTGTCTCTTAATACCATTCATTTCACAAAAGGTGTTAAACTCTCTAGATGTAAATTCACCACCTCTATCAGATCTTAGACACTTAATCTTCATTCTAGATTCATTCTCAATTTTGCTTTTCATGATTTTAAATTTATCAAATGCTTCAGATTTTTCTTTCAAAAATGCAATCCACATCATTCTTGTAAAATCATCAACAAGAATCATAAAATACCTTTCACCATAGAATCCTCTAGTCCTAGTAGGACCACTCAAGTCTGTATGAACAATCTCCAACTTCTCTGCCGAAGTGAACTTCTTATTGGGAAATGAACTCCTTTTCTACTTTGCCATCATACATTCTTTGTAAATCATGTTAGTAGGTTTCATAATTCTAGGTAAATCTCTTACTGCAAGTGTAGTGCTCACCTTGACAATATTATCAAAGTTTATTTGACAAAACCTTTTATGCCTTAACCAACTGTCATCAATCCTAGTTATCAAACATGTTATCTCAGTAGGATTCAACTGAAATACATTACCTCTACTTCTGGATCCTTTTCCAATCAGATTTCCATCTTTGTCTTTTATCCCACAAGTTTTCTCAGAAAACCAAACTTGATAACCCTTATCAAGTAATTGTCCAACACTTAGTAGATTATGTCTTAATCTATCAAAAAAGTAAACATCATCAGTGTTAGTCTTTCCATCAAGAGTAATAGATCCTATACCCTTAATCAAACAAGGTGCATTGTTACCAACCCTAACAATTCCTCCATCATAATTATCTAACTTAACAAACTTTCTTTTATCTCCAGTCATATGATGTGAACAACCACTATCTATAATCCAATCAAATTTCTTTTCAACTTGTGAAACTAATGTTTTTTCTTCCCTTTTATTAGATTCAAAACTTTCATCTTTAATTGCTACAAATCCTATTTCCTCAAAGTTATCATTATCACTGTCACTTAAATGTTTTTCAATTCCTGCTTCAAAATCTTCATCATTTGCATAATAACATTCTTTAGATCTCCTAGGTTTAAAGTTGCTTCTATACTTCTTAACTCTTTTAGGTCGTTTAGATGCAAAATGACCATATTCTTGACAAGTCCAACATTTAAAGATTTTCTTACCATTTGGTTCTCTTTTTACAAGTAATGCAATACCTTCTTCAATCTTCTTATCTTCGGTAGATCTGCTACTGCTGGCATAATCTCCATTCACACTAGTACTTCTTGTAGGTCTGATGCTAAGAGCACTGAATGCTATCTCCATTCTAGGTAGCTCTCCTGATAATCTCAAGTTCATCTTTGTTGTTTCTAATCTTCCAAGAAGAGTCTCTCTTGAAAAGTTTTATGTACAAGGTATCACTTGTTCAATCATCTGCGTTGTCTACTTGAATACTGATGTCAAAGTTCTCAAAATTTTCCATATCACTTCATTCTCTATCTTATCACCTCCACAAGACTTTATTCCTATCACAATCTCAGACATCCTACCAATATAGCTTCTAATAGATTCATCTTCCATCATTCTAATATCTTCAAATGCACAAATCCAATTATGTAATCTAGCCTTCTTTGCATGTTCATCACCTTCAAAAGTAGAATGTAAAGCTTTCCAAATTGCATGAGATGTTTTCAAACATCTTACCTGACTATATTCATTCTCTGATAGTGCTGACAAAAGTGCTTCTCTTGCAAGTATGTTACACATGAATAGATCTAGTTCATCTTTAGTTCCTGTATTAGAGTAGGGTTTCAACATTGGAACCTTTAGACCCATTACGTTTCAACTCATCTAACTTAACCTATTGTGTAGGATTCTTGTTGTCACACGAGCTGGCCGGCGAGGCTGAGGTTGTAGAGATGCATGAGTCAGTGCAGAACAAGGAGGTGGACCACCACCGCCACCTCCACCACCTCCACCACCACCTCCTCCCCCACCAGACCCTAATCAGGCTATCATGGATGCCCTTCAAAATTTGATTGGGGTAATTCAATAGAGATTACCACATGTAGATCATCAGCAAGAGCCTTAGACTCCTTTATATCTCCATATGTAGTGGAGCATTGCGGGCTGGTGGTAGTTAGATAGGATGTTAGTTGGGAGCTCGAGTTAGCCTCAGGAGCTAGGGTGTTTGTTGGTTCCTTAGTTCACAGTTGTCAGATTTAGATGGGAGACTTAATCACAATGTCTGATCTCCGCATTACCCCTCTAGGTTCTTATGATGTAGTCCTTGGCATGGATTGGCTATATGCCACATCGCCAAGATGGATTGTTGATAGAAGAGGGTTGAGTGCGTTGATGATCATGGTACTTCTATAGTGATGTTTGGAGTAGAGAGACCTATATCCCTTCGCATGATTTCCACTATGCAACTTAGGCGGTGTGTGTGGAAGGGGTGTCAATTATTTTCCATCAACATTAGTGATAGAAAGGAGGATTCAGAAGGGGAGCCTTTGCTTGAGGACTACCCTGTTCTTCAAGAGTTTGCAGATGTATTTCCTACCGAGCTACCTGGTATGCCTCCACCTAGGGTAGTTGATTTTCATATAGACCTTGTACTAGGAGCCAAGCCCGTATCTAGAGCACCTTACAGGATGACCACACATGAGCTCAAGATTTAGTTAGAAGAGCTCTTGGAGAAAGGGCATATTCGACCTAGTGTATCACCTTGGGGTGCACCAGTAATTTTTGTGAAGAAGAAGGATGGATCACTTAGATTGTGCATTGATTATCGGTAGTTGAATAAAGTAACAATTAAGAATCGATACCCACTTCCCAGGATCGATGATTTATTTGATCAGTTATAGGGTGCCCAAGTATTCTCAAAGATAGATCTAAAGTCGGGTTACCATCAGTTGTGGATTATGGAGAGTGATATCCACAAGACTGCTTTTCGTATGAGGTATGGTCACTATGAGTTCACAGTGGTGCCATTTGGCCTCACGAATGCTCTAGCTATGTTCATGAGCCTCACGAATGGGGTATTTCATACATGCTTGGATAATTTTGTGGTAGTGTTCCTTGATGATATACTGATCTATTCCCGTAATGAGGAGGAGAATGAAGAGCACCTAAGATAGGTTTTGCAGCATTTGAGAGAGAATCAGCTATATGGTAGCTTGTCAAAATGTGCCTTCTTTAGATCTGAGGTGCATTATCTTGGTCATGTTATATCCGGCAATGGGATCTCTATAGATCCATCAAAGATTAGAGCCATTATGGATTGGCCAGCACCCACTAGTGTCACCGAGGTCAGGAGTTTTATGGGCTTAGCAGGTTATTACAGGTGCTTTGTGGCAGGATTTTCTAGGATAGCTCATCCCATCACTTCCCTTCAGAGAAAGGGAAAGAAATATGAATGGATGGAGAAGTGTGAGAGAGATTTTCAGGAGTTCAAGAGAGCCCTCACTAGTGCTCTGATCTTAGTAGTGTCAGATCCTTCAGCAGACTTTGTGGTGTGCACTGATGCTTCCTTGGATGGATTAGGAGCAGTTCTTATGCAGGATGGTCATCCTATAGCTTTCTAGTCCAGGAAGATGAAGACCCATGAACTCAACTATCCTACTCATGACCTAGAGCTCGCAGCAATAGTTCATGCCTTGGTGAGATGGTGACACTTTCTTCTAGGTCACCGATTTGAGCTCCATTCAGATCACCAGAGTCTTTAGTACATCTTTTCATAGCCCAATCTTAATGCTAGGTAGAGGAGATGGATGGAGTTTTTGTGTGAGTATGATTTTGATGTCCATTACATCAAAGGAAAAGAGAATGTAGTTGCAGATGCCTTGGGTAGGAGGCAGCACGAGCTCTCCTCTATAAGTACTAGTACAGATATGAGGGAGCGTATTTTGCATCACTTGTTAGAAGATGGATTTTATGTAGAGGTTTTTCAGGCTATCCATTCTCAGAGACCCCTTGAGGGAAGATTTTTTGAGTATTCCTTAGAGTCCGATGGACTTTTACGTCATAGAGGGTGCATTTATGTACCCTCTACGGGGGAATTACGAGATTTTATTGTGCTCGAGGCTCACAAAGCACCTTATGCAGCTCATCCAAGAGTTAAGAAGTTGCATGCCGATCTGAGACAGCTGTATCACTACCCAGGTATGAGATTGCAGATTGCCAGCATAGTGGCTAGATGCCTAGAGTGTTAGAGAGTCAAGGCTGAGCATAGCCATCCAGGTGGGCTCCTACAGCCACATGAGATTGTCGAGTGGAAGTGGGATTTTATATCCATGGACTTCATTGTTGGTCTCCCTATGTCTTCTCACCGCCATGATGCCATCTTGGTGATGGTTGACACGTTGACCAAGGTTGCCCACTTCTCACCCGTGTGTACTACATTCATAGCATGAGATGTAACTCAGCTGTTTTTGTAAGATATTTTCAGACTTCATGGCATTCCCTTTAAGATCATCTCAGATAGAGACTCCTTGTTCACATCATCTTTTTGGAGAGAGTTACAGGTAGCATTGGGCACCAAGCTCAATTTTAGTACAGCGTATCACCCTCAGACAGATGGACAAATAGAGAGGGTTAACCAGGTATTGGAGGATATGTTACATATGTATGTGATGGACCATCAGGTCAAATGGGAGGAATACCTACATCTAGTAGAGTTTGCCTATAATAATGGGCATCATTCTTCTATTGGTATGCCACCATATCAGGCCTTGTATGGTAGACCTTGTAGGACACCACTAAGTTGGGATAGAATCGATGACAGGGTATCTATTGGACCTCAGTTGGTCAAGGATATGGAGTAGCAAGTGATCTTAATTAGGGAGCGCCTTAGAGAGGCCTAGGATCGACAAAAGAAGTATGCAGATGCAAAGAGGGTAGACTGTGAGTATATGGTTGGTGATAGGGTCTTCTTGAGAGTGCATCCACATAAGAGTCCAATTCATTTTGGAAAGGGCTCTAAGTTAGCACCTCATTTTCTTGGACCTTTGAGATATTGGAGAGGATAGGGCCAGTTGCCTACCGTTTAGCCTTGCCACCCAGCCTGTCGCGCATCCACAATGTATTTCATGTATCTATATTGTGAAAGTATATTTATGATGAGTCTCACATTATAGATTGGGATGCTTTGCAGGTCGAGTCAGACGAACAGATAGCCTTGGAGCCATTCGCATTTTGGGCCAACGGACCCTGGCACTTCGAGGTAGAGAGCTGGACCAAGTTAGGGTCCAGTGGGATTGTTATGATGAGGTCACGGCTTCATGGGAGGATGCAGCACGGATGAGATCACAGTACCCATACCTTTTGATGAACTCCAGGAGGAAGTTCATGCCTAGGGGGGGAGGATGTGAGGCCTCACCCTGACCCATCATAGCACCTTGTTCTATCTGCATTTTGATACATTGGTGCACTTGTTGATTTATTCTGATAGAGACTCAAGATAATATATTTTGATGATGATTACTATGCCATGTGGATCACCTTATGATGTGCATTAGAATTTAGAGCATGTTGAGATTTTGATTATGCATATTTAGTAGTGTGATTTTGATAGAAATAATGGATCTTGTTTAAATTTGATTTCCCCATAGGTGACATGTCATGATGATTATGTAAGTGTGATGCTTAAACACTTTGAATGGAAAATTTAGATTCTTCATATAGCAATTAGAATTGAATATGTATATTTCATGTAATGTTATCATCTTGAACTATTGATGCTCGATGTGCAGTGTGCAGGTAAGAGAACCATAGAAATTAATCAGAGAACCAAGGTTAAACATATGTGAATTGAGTAAGCCAAAGCTTAATCTGATATGCGATTAAAAGCCTCATTGTAATGTGAACTCCTTGTAAATGTGGATTTTTGCATGTGTGTTATTTGTTAATTTCTTGTTGTCATCTAAGACGTGACTTTGAGTATGTAATGTGTAATTGTTAGTGTCACTTGACACTTGTTATGTGCATGTTTTAGTTCTTCTTTGTTCTAGTCACTTTTAGAGACCAATAAGGGGTTCTAAGGGTCATTTTTGGCATAATTTAAGTACCTAATTGACAAGGGCATGGGTTAGGGAAGTTTTGAGCATGTCTAGAAATTCCTAGTGACCTTGGTAACCCACTTTATGACCCATTTACCCTTAACTTCGAAATTTGATAAGTCGTGATCTCTACCCAACTCCACCCCCTTTCTTTCAATCAAGCATTTATTATGGGGGGACAAGGAAAGACAACAAGGCCATAGAGTCAAGTCTACATTTATGGATGGTGGGTGGGTAGAAATTTAGAGGCCTTTTTAGGGGCCCTTAGGAGATTTAGTGGGTGTTCACCCACTCTCTACATTTGGAGACATTAGGGTTTGGATTGAGGAAGGATAAGTGGATAAGCTCTTCTCAAATTTCCATTTCCATCACACTTGTGGAGGTTGGTTACTATGCTCATGGAAGCCTTTCTTCTTGTTCATTAGATTAGCTTGTATTTTGCTCTCTCATGCATATGAATCTTGGTTCTTGTTGTGATAATGTGTTGTAATGGAGGGATTTTGGGTTTTGATTTCATGGTTTGATCTTGTTTTTTTTTGCTTGATTGAGGGAGTTCTTGTTTATGGGTGTGAGGCATTACTCACCCTTTGGGAAGGGGAGAAGTGGCCTATGGGTGGAGGGGTTAGTTGGGCTCTCCATGAGGTGAGAGTCTCTTCTCTTGGAGAAGGGGGATAAGTCCATGGTGTATGGGCACCATGGAAGCCATTGTATCCTTGTATTTTGTGGATATTGATAAGCAAAGTATGTGTATGGAGATATTGGTTACATAGCCTTGAAGAGGCAAAAAAAAATGCTCATGTTGAGAAATTAGTATGTGTATGAAGATATTGGTTATATAGCCTTGAAGAGGCAACAAAATGCTCATGTTGAGAAATTAGTATGCAATGGAAATCTCCCCTTGGAAAAGCCCACCTCCACCCTCTTCAATGAGTTTGTAAGACTCATTTGTGTAGCCTTGGGAGGGAGTAATTTGTTGTATGCATGTTTGTGTAACTTTTTTTGTGAGCATCTTGTTGATCTTGTTGCATACCCATTTAGCCTTGGTTCTCCAAGCTCGGGGGTGGTCTCATAAGAGACCTAGGATGCAAAAATGGTCACACCTTAAGAGTAGCCTAGAGTTGTGAAAAGTATAGCAAAGCTATAATCAGTCATAAGCAAGATGACAGAGGGAGAAACATTGTTACTGAACTGACAAGATGACATCTACATCTAAAAGATGCAAGTCCTAGATGCTTCTTTGGCATTATTATCAAAGAGGGAGAGATTCAGAGATGAAACACAAGATGAGATGAAAATAGATAAAATAAAAAGATGAGAGATTTAGAGATAAAGAAAGAGGGAGAGAATTGGAATCAGAGGAAGAGAGACACACAAAATATTTAGAGGAAGTAACTGTGTAGACAGTCAAGCAAGCTAGGCTAAGAGATTCAGAATAAGAATGAAGTTAAGGCTATTACAAATGTTTCTGATACAAAGACAAGTTTTGGATTGGTTGGTGAATCATGTGTTATTCATATGGTGTCACCAGCAATGCCAAAGAGGGAGATTGTTGGAAACTGCAATTGAAGCAATTGTTGTATTGTCATTGATGTCAAACCTTAACTAGTAAGACTATTGCTATCTAATAAAGTACTATATCTATTGAGTGATGAGAAGGATTAGGGTAAGGGTGATAATAATAGAACCTAGAGAAAGGTTGAGTTATTTGATACTTCAATGAGTACTTGATTATGTGGTACAATGATAAGATAATGTATTTTTTATCTAAGTAAGAAGCAAGACTGAACAAGTAGGCTTAACTGAGAAAAAGTAAAGAAATCTAGTTTAAGCTTAGTGATGTTAGAGTCGACCGAGCTAGTGTATGCCAAGTAAATTTAGTGTTGACTGAACATCAGTATATTACCGAGAGAGATAGCATTAGTCGAGGGAAACAGTTTGAAGAGATGATCGAGCTATGTAGTGATGACCAAGGAGTTGAACACAGTATTAACTGAGCATCAATAATTTACATTTGAGGAAGAATTCAGATTCCTAGCCAACTTGTTTGAATTCTTGGATTATGTAAATCATGTTGACTTTATTAATTGGCTATATAGAGCATTTAATGCACATTAAACCATTTTATTATGATTCCAATAAAGAGATTAAATATGTTTCTAGAAGGATGGATGAAGAACATAATGTTGGAAGAATTCAATGAATCTATCCTAATCCTAAGATCTATGGAGGAGATTAAGTGGCAAAAGATGGATCTACCTATCGAAGAGGTATTAAGGGAACCTAAGAAAGAGGTTGAGATATGATGCTGGAGTTGTTTTTATTGACTAAATAAGTAGAAAGGCTGAAGGAGAAGGAGTTGATCAAAGTTGTGATTTCTTGAAGGAATTTCTGAGAAGATCAATGATGGAGATGGAAATGGAACTCAGTCAGTAAGCCAACATATATGTAAGAATTGGATCTATTATTTGCAAAGTGAGTTGTATGTTTTTAGATCAAGTATTACTGTTACTTTGTAACTATTGTATCAGTCAAAATCTTTTAATCAAGGTTAACCTAATAGTCATTTTATAAATCCTTTAATCAAGGTTGCATTCTAATATAATGTACTTAAGTCCTTTAATAAGGTGCACTCCTTATAGGGTGGTTGAAATCCTTTAATAGGGTCACACCTAGCAATGTGTTCGTAAGCCTTTGATAGGGTTGGATTTTCATAGAGCTCACTTTAGAAGAGTGAAAATATCAATAACATGATACAAAGTGGTTTTTCCCAAATTGGGTTTCCACTATAAATCCTGGTGTTAATACTTGTGTGAATGTTTTGGTCTGAACATTTCTATGGTTTGCAAGTTAAATACTGTTGGATAGTGGACTACGATGTTATATGTTTTTGGTATACATTCAGTAGTGACTGAGTAGTGTTGGTTATTAGATCTAAGTTGTTGAAGTTTTTAAAAGTTTTAATTGATACATCTAGACCTAAGAATAACTGATTCACCCCCCCCCCCTCTGTTGTTCTAAATCATATTAATAGTTTCTACATACCTTTCCTCTTCTTATGAATCATCTTTCATTGCAAATACTACCTCAAAATCATCATTAGTGTCGGTGTGAGTGTCATCATCATCATCAATAAGGTAACTAGCCATCTTATCTTTGTCTCTATAATTTTGGTTGTCTTTGTTGCACTATCAGTTTCCTCTATTATTCTAGTTGTTGTTCCTTCTACCAAATTTTCCATCATTAGTTCGGTGTTTTTCTTCTTCTTTCCTATTAGGACATCTTGCACCAATATGGCCAACTTCTTTACAATTAAAACAAGCTAAAGGTAACTTTCTCTTATATCTTCCTTTACCTTTCTATAGTCTCTGGACCATTAGAGCTTCAAGTTCATCCAGCTCATCATCAGTGTTATTGTTACTTTCATTCTTTATATTATGCTTGCTGCTAGATTTACTAATGCAGGAGCATCTTGGGTCCTTGGCAATCCTGTGTCACCAAAAAGATGTTTGAAGTTTGTCTGTGTTGCTTGGTTCCTTCTTTGACCAAGTTGGTTTGGTGTTTCTTAGTTTTCCTTTGTTGATCAAGTTGGTTGGTCACTCTCTAGTGCTTGGTTATTTCGTTGGCGCTCAGTGATGCTTGTCTGGCACTTGGTTATCCTTGTTTACCGAGTTGTTTATTTTGAGTTCATGTTGAGGCCGACTCTTGCAATTAATTTTGGTCATAGATTTAATGCTGATATCTATCATTGGGAA
Organism: Chamaecyparis obtusa; assembly: GCA_027943335.1. Taxonomy (NCBI): domain Eukaryota; kingdom Viridiplantae; phylum Streptophyta; class Pinopsida; order Cupressales; family Cupressaceae; genus Chamaecyparis; species Chamaecyparis obtusa. Next base: position 349,473 of record BSBK01008424.1, on the reverse strand, counting down.
GCGTGTGGACCTAGATCTGGTCATTCCTTTCATTAATTATGGATTTGAAGGCCAACTCAGTTTGGTAGCCTCTTGTATAAATGTAGTTGTTTGGTTGTAGTCTAGGAAGCTTAGTCAGGAGAGTGAGGAGATAGACCGAGAAGATTAGGGACTGTTTTGTAGATCCTCACATGTTGGATGACTTATATATTTAATTATAATATCTGGCCTAAACTGGGAAGGCATTATAGCCCAACATGTATGAATCAAATTGAGCTAATATATGAAAGTATCTTGTATTTCTCTCTCCCATTTATGTTGTTGTTGCTTTTGCATGTGGTTCTGCAAGGTGGATCTAGTTAGGGTGTGCCTTTGGCCCCTCACTGCATCCCTCCTTGCATCAGGTGGTATCAGAGCCAAGTTAGATCTAGATCTAGGTTTTTGAATCTAGGTTTGAGGGTTCCTTCTTGTTAAACCATAGTTGAATTGTTGTGGGGTAGCATATTTTAATCTGACCTACAATTGCAGAGGGTTTCAAGATGGTTCATGGGAGGTAAGATGTGGATCCGGAATTGCCAAAAATGTTAAGATAAGTTGTTGCTAGATTAGAAGTGGTTGAAATGACCCAGAGAAGAGGAAGACATCTTGAAGATGTTCGTGGTGATGAAGTCTAGGAAGAACAAGCCAATGTAGAACCTACACCTGTGATGGATCAAGGTGAGGAAATATTATTGAAGGCTTTGACAAATCTAAAGTCTACACCACATTTCAATCCTCCTGAGTATAGTGGAAAATTGGATTCTGATGAATTGATGGACTAGATCACCGAGATGGAAAAGTACTTTGAATATGAAAATGTACCTGAGGAAAAGAAGGTGAAAATTATAGGCACAAAGTTGAAAAGTCATGCATCCTTGTGGTGGGAACTTTTGCAATTGGATAGAAAGAGGAAAGGTAAAGACAAAATTAAGGTATGAAATAAGATGGTGAATAAATTGAAAGAAAAATTATTACCTTGTGATTATCAGATTAACCTAGTTAGGCGAATGCAAAGTTTGAGGCAAAAAGTAAGCTTGGTAAAAGAATACACTGAGGAATTCTATAGATTAGATATTTGATCTAGACATGATGAAGATGATGTGGAAAGGATTGCTAGGTACCTGAATGGATTGAGATTTTCCATCCAAGAAGAAATTATTTTGGTTAAATTGGAGAACATTGAAGAGGTTTATCAATTTTCATTGAAAGCTGAGGAGAAATTGAACAAGAAACATGAGTAGAGACAAAGAGGTAGAGGTGGTAGGTTCCCTAGAGGAAGAGGTAGATCTTATGGTGAAAATAGTAGATCTTGACCAGAAAAGACAAATCTGGATAAAGGCAAGACCGACTGGAAAGGTGAAAGTTCACCTAGAGGTAGAGGCATTAACTACTGAGGTGGTTATAGCAGAGGTGGTTTCCAAGGAACTTGTTACAATTGTGGAGAAGAATGACATAGATCATTTGAGTGTACACATGCAAATAAGAAAGTCAATAGCAGTAGAAATGCTTTGGTACAAGAAGAATCACTGAATGAACCTAAGAAGGAAAAGAACTTGATGGTAAGGAGAGCACTTTGGAGTGAAAGTAATAAGGAAGATCTTGTAAGGAAAAGTTTGTTCAAGACCATATGTAGAGTTTCTGATGAAGTTTGGAATGTAATCATTGATATTGGTAGCTCGAAGAATGTGGCATTTGAGGAAATGATCACAAAGCTGCAGTTCAAAAGGTTGCAACATCCAAAGCCCTATGAGATTTCATGGATCAAAGATGAGCATACACTCTTGGTAAGTGAACAATGTTATGTGAATTTGAAAATTGGATAGTATTATGATAAGGTGTTGTGTGATGTCATGCCTATGGATTGTTGTCATATTTTGTTGGGTAGACCTTGACAATATGATAGACATGCTATATATGATGGAAGATTGGATAAATATACTATTTGAGCTTATGGAAGGAAACAAATCTTGTTACCTTTGATTGAAGAACCTGTTAGTAATGTTTGTACATCTATGAAAGCTTTCTTTATGGAAGGAATAAATTTTGTTAAGGACTTGAAAATAATTATGTATGTTTTGTTGTGATTCCTAACAAATCAAGTAAGAAAATATAAGATAGTATCCCTGAAGAGATTGATAAGTTATTCACTGAGTATAGTAAAATTATTTCTAATAATGTACCTAATGGTTTTCTACCAAAGAGAAGCATTGATCATTCTATGGATCTAATTCCTGGAGCTAGTTTACCAAATAAGGCACCTCGTCAATTAACACCTACTGAGAATCAAGAATTGAATCAATAGATTCAAGAATTGTTGCAGAAAGGTTTGATCAGAGAAAGTTTGAGTCATTGTGCAATACCTACTGTATTGGCACCTAAGAAGAATGGAGAATGGAAAATGTGCATAGATTCCAGAGCAATCAACAAGATAACAATGAAGTGTAGGTTTCCTATACTAAGAATGGATGATATAATGGACAGTTTGACTGGAGCAAAGTATTTTACCAAAATTAATTTGAAAAGTGGGTATCATGAGATTATAATTAGAGAAGGTGATGAGTGGAAGACTACTTTCAAGACAAAAGAAAGTTTGTATGAGTGGTCGGTTATGCCTTTTGGTTTATCTAATGCAATGAGTACTTTTATGAGATTGCTGAATGAAGTTGTGAATAGAAGCTTGGGTAATCTTTTGAGATGTTTAGTTAGAGACACACCAAGTATTTGGGATTCTATGTTGGCATAAGAAAATTTTGCATACAATAATTTAGTAAATAGGAGTACGGGAAAAACACCTTTTGAGATTGTAAATTGCATACAACTGAGAGGTATATCAGATTTGAGAGATGTTGCTGATGAGAGAAAGAGAAGTGTTGAAGGAGTAAAGTTTGTTGAATACATCAAGACATTGCATGAAGATGTGAAATACAAGTTAGTGAAAAGTAATCAGAAATACAAAGACAAAGCTAATAGATCAAGAAGACATAAGACCTTTGATGTTGGTGATGAAGTGATGGTTCATTTGAAGAAAGGCAGATTTCCTATTGGAACATATGGGACGTTGAAAATGAAGAAGTTTGGACCTTGCAAGATTTTAAGGAAATTTGATAGTGAAAATGCATATGAGATTGAGTTACCTGAGGATATGGATATATCACTGATATTCAACATTGCTGATTTGTATGAATACCATGAGCCTGATGAAGACATGACAATATTGATGGATTATCCTAAGAAACAAATAGAAGAAGTTGAGCATATTTTGGAACAAAGAATTTTCAAAAGTACAAGGGGTAAATAATATATGGAATATCTAGTAAAATGAAAGAATAGACCGATTGAAAATAGTTCATGGATTTCACAATCTGAATTAGATTTAGCTCAGGTTGTACCTACTTCATTATTTAGAGAATCATTCACAAATAACCTCAAGTGTCTGATGCAGGAGCATCTCGGGTCCTTGGTAATCCTATGTCACCAAAAAGATGTTTGAAGTTTGTCTGTGTTTCTCAGTTCCTTCTTTGACCAAGTTGGTTCAATGTTGCTTGGTTTTCCTTTGTTGATCAAGTTGGTTGGTCACCTCTCTAGTGCTCAATTATTTCCCTAGAGCTTGGTAATGCTTGTCTAGCACTCAATTATCCTTGTTTACCAAGTTTTTTATTTTGAGTTCCTATTGAGGCAGAATCTTGCAATTAATTTTGGTTGTAGATGTAATGTTGATAGCCATAATTGGGAAGTGTGTGGACCTAGATTTGGTCATTCCTTCTGTTAATTATGGATCTAAAGGCCGACTCAATTTGGTAGCCTCTTGTATAAATATAGTTGTTTGGTTGTAGTCTAGGTATCTCAGTCAGGAGAGTGAGGAGATAGACAGAGAAGACTAGGGATTGTTCTGTAGATCCTCATATGTTGGAGGACTTTTATACTTAACTGCAATATCTAGCCTAAACTAGGAAGGCCTTACATCCCAGCATGTATGAATCAAATTGAGCTAATATATGAAAGTATCCTGCATTTCTCTCTCCCACTTGTGTTGTTGTTGCTTCTGTGTGTGGTTCTGAGAGGTGGATCTGGTTAGGGTGTGCCTTTGGTCCCTCACTGCATCCCTCCTTATGTCATTTACCAATCTTAAGAGTTGACATAAATGCATATTCAACACTCGATACAACACTATTATCAAAATTATTCAGCTCAAAAGTAGTTAACTTTCCAATCAGACTATCAAGAGTAAGAGTGTTATTAGGTGCAGATCTCATTTCATGAATAGCAGATATTCTGATTGCATAAATAGGTAACAAGGTTCTCAATATCTTACTTATCACAGTTTCTTCATCAATAATTCCTCTAGTTCCTCAAATAGCATTGACTACCACTTTGATTCAGTTTCAGTATTGTGTGATGTTCGTGTCATCAAATCAGCCTCTCAAGCTTTCAGCCCTAGCTCTCATCACATTCACATCACCACCATGAACTAGAGAAAATTTATGTTAGAATAACTAAAAGGAGGGTGAATCAGTTATCCACCGTCCCAATTACAAAATGTACCACTTAAACAAATTTAGCTAAATTCTCCCACTCAGTAAAACAAAAATACTAAATTGTCTATGACTTTACCGATTACCAGTTAATTTCTCATAGTGATTACCGACCAAATCAAATATGAAACATGTAAAGTATGATATCCAAACAATCACAACATAAACACATAACAAAAGAGATTTAACATGGAAACCCTGCAAAGGGAAAAACCACCTGGGACCGGTAACCCAAAATATTTTCACTCTTCTGGAGTGAGCTCAGTGAAGAGCCAACCCTATTAAAGGTTAAAAAATACACTGTAAGGTGTGACCTTGTTAGAGGATTTAACACTAATAGTTATCATCCAACTAGCATTCACTATGGGGTTGACAAGATAACAATGTACATTCTATGAATGACATATAAGAATTTCAAGTCCACTCAGTTAAGATATTTTATCTAATTACAATGGTTAAACTGTAACAGTAGGTGATCTGAATACATTACAACTTGATTTATAGATGTTCAGATCTATTCTTAAGTCCATACAAATCCTCTTATCATTATTTCTATTCAATTCATCAACATTCAATAACTTACTATCTCTCGGTAAAAACTCTCTGACACTCGGTTAACTCTACAATTTGGTTCTTCTTCAACCAGTTTGATTAGGCAAGCATGAAGCAATGTTCACATGATATCTCTGCAATCTCCTTCCTTTGGCATAAGTTTCAGTATGAAACCCTAGTCTCTTAAATAGACAAGTAAACTATTTTCTTCTCATCCATCAAATTTTCCTACTTAATCACCTTCGTTGATTTTGCCGCTTTAACCTTCCTCGTCTAATGTGTAGTAACACATTTTGATTCCATCCATCAAATCTTCTTCAAATTTTGTTATTCATTGATCTTGTAACAAACTTTATCTTTCCACCTTGAAATCATACACTTTACAACTCATCAATTTATATCGGCTAAACTGATCATTTAGTTCTTTTGTCCATACTCGGTTAACAAAGAAATATATTGATGAACACAAGCTCGGTTGATACTATCATTCGGTATACACTACTCTTTCTCAGTGTATACTAGAATGCTTCATTAATTGACCACACTGCTTTGTAACATTTTCCTTCCAAATTCATAATAGATTAATGCAACATAATCAAGTCAACAATATGAAGCCATAGACTCATCAATAAGTTACCATGAGTATTCCTTAACCTCATCTGTCATATCCATCTTCCTCAATGTAGATATCTTGGTTCTACATCTTTTTTCCTCTTTACAGATGTTTAGACATTTGCAACTAACATGATAAGTATTGTCAAAACTAGTTGACATCAATGACAACATAAAAACTAATTCAATTATATTACATAACATTTCAGTGCTCAATGATCTCTAATCCCTTGAAGTTCATCAATCAGGTTCTCAATCAGTTGTAGTTCATCAATCTCTCCCTTTGGCATTGATGGCAACTCAAACATATGAAATATACCATACACACAACAAACATGTATTCTACAACTATGTAAGAAATGTTGTAAGCTCTCCCTAGCTTAATATGTTTAATCACTACGTTACATGACAACATTATATGTGTAGACTATCTTTTGTAGATTTGACCTTTAGTAGCTCTTAGATTCCTTATGTTCAATACTCTCCCTTTCTTATATTTCATTGACTTCTCTCCCTTTGACAACAATGCCAAAGAAACACAAAATATATAGCTTTGTATTAGCCATGTGACTTTCTATTGTCTGGTTCCTATACTATATCTTTGTATCTCAGTATAGCGATATGCAAATCTATGTTCTAACTCCTCAAATATTCCACAACCTTAGATAGAATCCAAAGTGTGAACTATGCTACATCAACATGAATGATCTTCTGATAAGATTAGGCTAATACAACCTCTAGATCACATTAGTGATCGGTAGACAGGGGATGGACCCTGATTCTAGTCCTCAAGTATTCAAAAGTTTCCTTCGATAGAGGCTTGGTAAATATGTCAACAAGTTTCTCTTTTGATGTAACATATTCCAATTTAACTTGCTTCTCCTATACTTGTTCTCTTAAGTAGTGATACTTAATAGAGATGTGCTTGGTCTTTGAGTGCATTATAGGATTCTTAGAAATGTTTATTGCACTTGTGTTGTCACAATATATAATCACCAACTCATTGATTACCTCATTCATACCTTCCAATACTTGCTTGATATAGGCAATGTTTGAACAGTTTGTAGCAGTAGCAACATACTCTTCTTCAGCAATAGACTAAGAAATACAAGGTTGTTTCTTACTTGTCTAAGTAACAAGTCTTTCACCAAAGAAAAATGCTCCTTCGGTGGTACTCTTCATGTCATCTATATTTCTAGCCCAATCTGTGTCAATATAGACTCTTAGTTCAAACTTCCCTTCCTTAGGATACCATATTCCATAGTCCTCAGCTTTCTTCAAGTATCTTAAGATTATTTTTGTAGAAACCATGTGTGACTCCCTAGGATTTGTATAAAATCTAGCAACTATCCCCATAGCATGTGCAATGTATGGTCTACTATGCACTGTATACATCAATTTACCAATCATTGATCGGTAATGTGTCTGGTTCACCTCTATAGTTTCATCCTCTTTAGTCAATTTGCCGCTTGTGACCATCAGTGTTCCAACTGGTTTAGCATCTTCCATGCCAAATGTTCTTAGTATTTCCTTTATGTACTTGGATTGTGTGATGAATATTCCATCATTTTGTTGAATAACCTACAAGCCTAGAAAGAACTTAATCTCTCAAAACATAGACATTTCAAATTCTTTTCTCATCTCATTAGAAAATGATTTACATATATGATCTTGTCCTCCAAAAATAATATCATCCACAAATATTTCAGCAATCAAAATAGTATCATCAGAATCTCTTTTCACATACAGATTGTTGTTCTCACTAGTTCTAGTAAAACCAATTCTTAAAAAATAATTATGCAGCCTTTCATACCAAGATCTAGGTGCTTGCTTTAAACCATATAAATCTTTATGTAGTCTACATACCATGTCTTTCTTGTCTAAATCAACAAACCATTCTATTTTTTCTATGTAGACTTCCTCTTCTAGTATCCCATTCAGAAATGCAGACTTAACGTCCTGATGTAAGAGCCCTTGGTAAGTGGTGACCAGTTGACTGATTTTATTAACTCTTTGTATAGAGTATAAAATCTCTGACTCTCACACCTTTAAATAAATGTATTTAAATTCACATGACATTCCCCATGTACCCAAGAGTGGCAGGTTTCCAAGATGGGCCCATAGAATAGATAGCCTATGAGGATCCTAGTTTCTACCCTAGATGTGATTCACTAGTTTAGCAACACTCCTAGAATCCATGTGGTTGTGAGGAGAATAGAATTTGACTTGATTTGGAAACTACACCATTGTTTTAGTTTCTAAGTGTATTTAGCAAATTTAACCAATGAAAAGGCTAATGGCCCTGTCGTGACACCAGTAGGCTTTGTCCAAGACAATCCTCATGCAACTTGAGATCGGGTTCTAGACTGAACTCACAATTTAAATACATTAAGTCCCAAGAGACACCAAAACTCAAAGGATTGTTCAATCTCAGGAACAGACAATTTTAAGAATTCTTACAAATGTGAGGAAACTAGGTTGAAGGTTGTCCCGAGTACCCACATAAATTGTTTGTGCCCCCTTAATGTATTGTGTGCTTTAAATCATGAACGGCTACCAATCTGGTGTTATAATGCTAGTCAATATCAATTGAGAGACTTCAAACAATACATGGATCAGTTTAGATGTAAATACCAGATTTGAGGACACCTCTGTTCACCATGTAATCATCGTTTAGAATGCCACCACTAGTTGATGATCGGCCAATATAGTCAGGCCGAGGGGTGACTTAGTTTCCTTTGAAGAAGGAACATACATCGATGATGATGCCTCCTCACTGGTTTGATTTGGGCATCGTGAGAAAGTTCTGATGACCCTAACTCTAAGCTTGGGGCCACATGAATGGACTGTTATCAAGTCATGCACTCAGCCATATTCACTGACTAGCACACACCCAATGAAGCAAATGCTCAACCCGGCGGTGTTTTCCACCGATTCCAACAGGATGCATAGAGGGCATTTAAACAATGCCAATCCCCAGTTTGGGGAAGTCTTGGTGTTTAGCTAATTGAGGAACATGTGGGGATTCAAACCCTAATAACTAATGCTATGGGTAATTATTATGCCTCAAACTTGATGCATTTGGAGACTAAGGTCCCACTTTGTTTAATTAACTGATTACATCCAATTTCACAGCAACATGAAACTATGCAGTTCATTGGTAATCCAAGGATTGTAGGAAAATGGTTAACTTTTATTGATTGAGAAAAAATATTACATCTTTTTTGCCTTCCATCTTCCTATGGGGCTATGAAGGCCTTCCCCAATGGCTTCACACTAGTTTCCAACTGTCTAGCCGATTGGGGGAATTATAATTAGTATAAACAATATAGTTGCCATTTAGAAATAGTTGTAAACATGTAACTCAAAAGCAATATGGCTCAACACAAACTTAAGAATTTCAAACTTAAGTTTCCTTATTTGAAAAACAATCCTAAACAACTAGCTATCCTAGGAACAATCACTCTTTGATCCCAATAACCATAGTGCAGCAAGTGGCTTATAAATTGCCAAACTTGTGACCAGGTCTTACATTTGGATCTAAAAGATGAACAACTCTAATCATCTAAACTATAAGATTCCTTGGACTCCTTAGGGTCAAGGGTACATTGGATTCATGAAGAGTTGTCAATCTTGAAGAGCTATTCATGTGGTAGAGGGTGCTCCTACACCATACTCCCCATGAGAAATAGAGCTCAAGTTCCCACTTGAGTCAAGGAGATCTAGGGTGGATCCATGGGCTTTGATCTGATCCTCTATCATCCATGTGGCATCTATATCCAAAATTCCCTTCCACTTAACCAAATACTACATGTAGATCTTCTTACAAGTCTTCTTCCATTCTCTAGTTGCAAGGATCTTGTCTAGTTGAGCCAGTGTGCTTGGTGGAAGGTTAGTAACATAGGTATCATCTAGAGTGTCACCAAAATCTATCTAAATCATAGAAGAACCTACATCATCTTTAACAAGAGTCAAATCTGCAACATTAAAAATAGGAGAAATAGAAAGTGTAGGGGGAAGAGATATCTCATATGCATTTTCACCCATCTTATGCAAGACTGTACATGGGCCTACTTTCTTCATATGGAGCTTGGTATGCTGCCCCTTTGAAAGTCTTTCTAGTCTAAGATAAGCCCATACTTTATCCCCTATCTGAAAGTGAACTTCCCTTCTTCTTTTATCAGCATTTGTCTTATACTTGAGAGTGGTGTGTTCAAGTTTTTGTTTTACTTCCTTGTGAATTTGTGAGATAAAATCTACAAAGTCTTCTCTCTGGGAACTGATTTTGAAATCAGAAGGTAGATCAGTGAGGTCCAATGGTCCTTTAGGATGTACTCCATAGACTATTTGGAAAGGAGTCTTGCCACTAGACCTATTGATGGAATCATTGAATGCAAACTCTGCCTGGGGCAAGATGACATCCCAACTCTGTGAGTGTTGCTTGGTGAGGCATCGTAATAGATTTCCCAAAGATCTATTTAATACCTCTATTTGGCCATCCATTTGAGGATTATATGTTGAATTGTATGTCAGATTTGTGCCCAATTTCTTGAGGAGTGTTCTCCAAAAGTGTTCTTGGAACTTAACATCTCTGTCTGAAACTATAGTCTTAGGCAGTCCATGAAGTCGAAAAACTTCCTTAAAGAAGAGTTGTGCAATGTGAGAAGCATCATTGGTTCTCTTACAAGGGATGAAGTGTGCCATCTTACTGAATCTATCCACAATTACAAAAATATTGTCAAATCCCTACTTGGTTCTCGGTAAACCCATGACAAAGTCCATGGATATTGACTCCCATGGCCTAGAAGGTATCAGTAAAGGCTGGTAGAGTCCTTGATTTGTAGTGACTCCTTTGGCTTGTTGGTAGATTGTACAAGACTAAAAAAACTTCTTAATGTCAACAATCATCTTAGGCCAATGGTAACTCCTCTTGAACAATTCTATGGTCTTGTCTATGCCAAAGTGACTGCACATACCTCCACAATGTTTCTCCTTTATGATATTAGTTCTCATAGAAAATTTTAGGATACAAATTTGGGCACCTTTAAACAAAAGGCCATCTTGGATCAAATATTCTATGAAATCAGTATGGTACCTGTCAAAAGAGTATTGCAAGCCTTGTGGGCTTCACCAAAATCTAAATCATCTAGATATAAGTGTTTCAAAGAATCAATTCCCATGCTTGAGAACTGAACTTCTTCTACCAAACCCACTGTTCTGCTGAGAGCATCTGCAACTTTGTTTGCTTGTCCTTTCTTATTCTTTATTGTGAAGGTATAAGACTACAACTGCTCCATCCATTTGATATGTTTAACACTAAGCTTCTCTTGAGAATTTAGGAAACTCAAAGCATGGTTGTCCATGTAGACAACAAATTCCTTAGGGAGGAGGTAGTGCCTCCATTTCTTGAGGGCCTGTACTACAGCATACAACTCAAGATCATAAGTAGAGTACCATTTCTTTGCATCATTTAACTTTTTAGAAAAGAATGCTATGGATTTCCCTTCTTGACTCAGGACAACACCAATTGCTAGGTTACTTGCATCCATTTCCACAGTGAAAACCTTCTTGAAATTAGGAAAAGTTAGGATAGGATATTGTGCTACTCTATTTTTCAAATATTGAAAAGTATCATCAGCCTCTTTAGTCCAAAAAAATTTAGTTTTCCTACCCCCTTTGATTGTATCCAACATTGGAGCACATACATGACTGAAGTTCTTAATGAACTTTCTATAAAATGTAGCAAGACCATGAAAAATTTTCACATCACCTTGGGTTTTAGGAGTTGGCCAACTTACAATTGCCTCTACTTTGTCCGAATCCATTTTTAGCATTCCTTTGGATATGACAAATCCCAAGAAGGTGAGTTCCTTTTCATAAATGTGTACTTCTCCAAATTGATGATCAACTTGTGATCATGAAGTCTTCTCAATACCTACTCCAAGTGGTCCAAATGCTGCTCTCTGCTACTGCTAAAAGTTAGAATATCATCCAGATAAATAACAACAAATTTGAAAATAAAATTAGAGAATATTTCATTCATGATTCTCATGAATGTACTAGGCACATTGCTCAGTCCAAATGGCATTACAAGCCACTCATATAAGCCTTTGGTTTTCTTAAAGGTGGTCTTCCATTCATCTCTTGGTCTTATTCTAATTTGATGATAACCAAATTTGAGATCTATCTTTGAAAAGTAACCAGCATTTCCAAGTTGATCTAGTAAGTCTTCTATCCTTGGAATAGGGAATCTATATCTGATTGTTATTTTATTAATGTCTCTACTATCCATGTAAAGACTCCATTTCCCATCCTTTTTAGGTGCTAGGACTGATGGGACAACACAAGGGCTTAAGCTCTTTTGTATCAATCCCTTCTCTAACATCTCCTTGATTTGTCTAGAGATTTCAGCATTCTAATCAGGGGTTAGTTTGTAAGGTGCCTTGTTAGGTAGTGAAGCACCTGGCATGAGGTCTATTTGATGGGTAACATCTCTCAAGAGAGGGAGGGTAGAGGGAAGTTCATTTGTGGCTACATCTTTGTATTTATCTAGCAGTCCCTTCACTTCACTTGGCATGGCTTCTATCTCTCTAGAGACTTCATTATCTTTGGGTTTGAAAACCAACACATACCCTTCACTATCTGATTCCCTCAATGTTCTTTCCATCTCTTTCCTATTGACAACTACCATAGTGGACTCTTTGCTGGCTTTTTGATCCGATAATGGTTTCATAGTGTAGGTGACTCCTTTTATTATGGTGTAACTATTCTTCCTACAGTTATGTGTGGCATCCACATCATACTTCCATGGCCTTCCTAACAAGAGGTGGCAAGCATCCATTTCAATGACATCACACAAGACTTTGTCTTTATAGTCACCTAAGGACAATTCTACTAATGCTTGTTTAGTCACCAAGGTTTTTTGTCCTTTGGTAAGCCAAGATACATAATAAGGACATGGATGAGGGATTCTATTCAAATTCAACTTTTGTGTCATTTCCCTAGAAACCATATTTTCAGTTGAACTAGAATCAATAAGTAAATTGCATACCTTTCCTTGGCACTTTATCTTTGTCCAGAATAAGTTCTTTCTTTGGGATGGCTCCATGGTCTGTGGTACTTGCAAGAAGGTTTGTCTCATCATCAGACTTATGCCCTCTTCTGGATCTAGATCTCTTGGATTTGGATTGCTACCTTGGTTGTCTTCATGAATCAATTGAGTTCTCCTTTCTCCCTGATTACTGTGCCCCTTCTCAGGACATCTTCCAGCATGGTGTCCAAGCTGATTGCAATGGTGACATCTTAAGGGACCATTCCCTCTTCCTCTGCCAAAGGGTCTTCTACCTCTGGAGTTTCCTCTAGCATTGTTCTCATTCCTCTCTAATTAATTTTGCTAAGGGGGTTTGCTGCTATTACTAGACTATCCTCTATTCCAAGAGTTACCTCTACCTCTAAAACTTTTATTAAAGTTATTGTTGTTGTTGTTGCCCCTGCCCCTATTTCCTTGTTCTTGTTTTCTCTTGAACTTCTCCTCTACTTTCAATGCTAACTGAAAACATTGTTGTACTATTTTAGGACTAATTAGGCTCAAATCATCTTGAATGGAGATCTTCAAACCTTGCATGTACCTTGCAAGTTTTACACATTCTAGCTCTGTCATCTATCTTCATGATGAGCCTCTGAAATTCTTCTATATGTGATGAGACATTCATCTCCTTCTGTCTCAAAATCATCCTCCTTTTATGGATTTGGACTTCATAGTCCATAGGGACATATGCTTCCCTGATTTTTCTGACCATCTTATTCCAAGTGGTGATCTGCTACTTTCCACTCTTCACTCTATCACCTTGGGTGAAGTTCCACCACATAAGTGCAGAGCCCTTGAGTTTTGACTTGGCCATCTTGATCCTCTGATTCTCATGGATATCTTCATAATCAAAGATACTTGAGAGGGAATCCACCCACTCCATAATAGCATCAGGATCCATCTTCCCATCATAAGTGGGTAGGTCAAGCTTAGAGTCCATGGTTCTCCTCTCCATGGATTTGAGAGTCTTCACTAGCAGCCTCTAATCTACAGGAACTTCTTCTTCTTCCTATTGAAGGGGTTCTTCCTTACTCCCTTCCTCAGCATTCTCAAAGTTACCACTAGTCTTCTTGTGAAGCTCTTCCTTAAGCATTTGTACTTCATCCATTACTTGTTGCATCTCTCCGTCTCTCTATGTATCCTGCCTTAGTCTTTGTTCTCTCAAGTATCTGACAATCTTTGCATTGGTCATCCTTGAAGATAACCCTCCTTCTTCATCTCCTGATATGGTGGCTAGCAATCCTCTGCCCCAAAATACCTTGGGTGCTCTGATACCACTTGATGTAAGAGCCCTTGGTAAGTGGTGACCAATTGACTAATTTTGTTAACTCTTTGTATAGAGTATACAATCTCTGACTCTCACACCTTTAAACAAATATATTTACATTCACATGACATTCCCGACTTACCCAAGAGTGGCAAGTTTCTAGGATGGGCCCATAGAATAGATAGCCTATGAGGATCCTAGTTTCTACCCTAGATGTGATTCACTGGTTTAGTAACACTCTTGGAATCCCTGTGGTTGTGAGGAGAATAGAATTTGATCTAATTTGGCACCTACACTACTATTGCAGTTTCTAAGTGTATTCATGAAATTTAACCGGTGAAAAGGCTAATGGCCCTGTCATGACACCAGTAGGATTTTTCCAAGACAATCCTCATGCAACTTGAGATTGGGTTTTAGACTGAACTCACAATTTAAAGACATTAAGTTCCAAGAGACACCAAAACTCAAAGAAATTTTCAATGCTGGGAACGGGCAATTTTTAGAAGTCTTACAAATGTGAGGAAACTAGGTTGAAGGTTGTCCTGAGTACCCACATAAATTGTTTGTGCCCCCTTAACATATTTTGTGCTTTAAATCATGAACAGCTACTAGTCTAGTGTTATAATGCCAGTTAATATCAATTGAGAGACTTCAAACAACACATGGATCAATTTAGATGTAAATACAAGATTCGAGGATGCCTCTGTTCACCACGTAATCACCGTTTAGAATTCCACCGCTAGTTGATGATCAGCCAATATAGTTAGGCCAAGGGGTGACTTAGTTTCCTTCGAATAAGGAACATACATCGATGATGATGCCTCCTCCCTGGTTTGATTTGGGCACCGTGAGAAAGTTCTTACGACCCTAACTCTGAGCTTGGGGTCATAGGAATGGACTGTTATCATGTCATGCACTCGGCCATATTCACCAACTAGTGCACACCCAATGAAACAAATGCTCGACCTGGTGGTGTTTTCCCCCGATTCCAACAGGATGCGTAGAGGGCATCAGAACAATGCCAATCCCTAGTTTGGGGAAGTCTTGGTGTTCGGCTAATTGAGGAACACGTGCTAGCATGCAACTTTATAGTGGCACACACATGGAGTATCCACCTAGGGCTTTCTCATGCGGCCATCTCCCTGCCTTCCCACACTAGCTACTTGCATAGTCTTCAAGAACATACTAAGGGGAACTGTTCCACCAGGAATCAAAAGAGTTTCATGGTAGAAACCTCTCAACCCATAGAAACAATGTGAGAGTCTTAGAAGGAACCCAAAATGTAGATTGTGGGGATTCAAACCCTAATAAATAATGCTATGGGCAATGATTCTACCTCAGACTTGATGCATTTGGAGACTAAGGTCCCACTCTATTTAATTAACTGATTACATCCAATTTCATAGCAACATGAAACTATGCAGTTCGCTGGTAATTGAAGGAGTGCAAGAAAATGGTTAACTTTTATTGATTGAGAAAAAATATTACATCTTTGTTGCCTTCCATCTACTTGTGGGGCTATGAAGGCCTTCCCCAATGGCTTCACACTAGTTTCCAACTGTCTAGTTGGTTGGGGGAATTATAATTAGTATAAATAATGTAGTTGTCATTTAGCAATAGTTGTAAACATGTAGCTCGTGAGCAATATGGCTCAGCACAAACTTAAGAATTTCAAACTTAAGTTTCCTTATTTGAAAAACAATCCTAAACAACTAGCTATCCTAGGAACAATCACTCTTTGATCCCAATGACCATAGTGCAGCAAGCGGCTTATAAATTGCCAAACTTGTGACCAGGTCTTACATTTGGATCTAAAAGATGAACAACTCTAATCATCTAAACTATAAGATTCCTTGGACTCCTTAGGGTTAAGGGTACATTGGATTCATGAAGAGTTGTCAATCTCAAAGAGCTATTCATGTGGTAGAGGGTGCTCCTGCACCACGTCCATTTGATAAACTTTAAATTTCTTATGTGCTGCATAGGCCAGTAACATTCGAACTCCTTCTATTCTAGCAATAGGTGAAAATTTTTCACCATAATCTATTCCTTCCTCTTGTGCATACCCCTTGAAAACTAGTCTAGCTTTATTTCTTGTAACCTCTCCATTTTCATTCAAGTTGTTCCTGAAAATCCATTTAGTACCGATAACATTCTTATCTTTAGGTCTAGGTACTAAGGTCCATGTCTTGTTTTCCTCTATCTATTCTATCTCTTCATTCATTTCATTTACCCATTCTTCATTCTCCAATGCAACTTTAACATTTTTCATTTCAAACTCACAAACTAAGCATGTACCTTGTCTTGATTTAGTTCTTGTCTGCATGCCAGCTTACTTGTTGCCAATGATTTGGTTCTCAGGATGATGTCTTCTGACAAATCTTGCCAACACATGATCTCTTCTTTGTTGTTCATCCTGTTCAGGTTCATTCACTTCCTCGGTAGCCCCTTCCTGATCATCAATTTCTCTTTCTTGTTCCTCGATATTGTTTTCTTGATGCCTAGTTGACACAGTCTATGGCTTTGGTAGGTGCTCTGGATGTTCAGTTTAAGTGAATCTATCGTAGTCTTTTGGATCCCTAGTGCTTTCTTCACTATTTTTAGTGTCAAACTCATCAACCTTGACATTAGTACTTTCAATCATTTTATTAGTAACTTTATTTGGACACTTATATGCTTTTCTTTTAGTGGAATATCCAAGAAATATCCCTTCATCCCCTTTAGAGTCAAATTTTCCATTTCTTTCATCTTTCAGAATAAAGCATTTGCTACCAAAAATTTTGAAGTAACTTATTGTTGATTTGTGACCAAACCATAGCTTATAGGGTGTTTTGTTTGTGTCCTTCAATTCTACTCAGTTCAAAACATAAATAGTTGTGCTGACTACTTCTCTCTAGTATGTCTGAGCCACATTCTTTTCTATCATCAGTGTCCTTGCACTATCTATAATTGATCTATTCCTCCTTTCAGAAATCCAATTTTGTTGAGATGTCCTGGGTGTTGAAACCTATCTTTTAATACCATGCCCATTACAATAGTTAGTAAATTCATCAAAAATAAATTCACCACCTCTGTCAGACCTTAAGCATTTAAATTCCTTCCCAGTTTCCTTTTCTACTTTTTCTTTATACCATTTAAACATCTTGAATGCTTCTGATTTTTCTCTTAAGAACATCACAGTCATCAATCTAGTGTAATCATCAACAAATAGAATAAAATATCTATCTCCATAATAGTTTTTTGTTCTCATGGGACCACATAGGTCGGTGTGAACTAGTTCCAAAATTCTCTTTTTTGAGTAATCTTTACTCTTAAAACTAGATTTTGTCATCTTACCTTTCTGACATTGATGACACATTACATGATCAGGCTTAGCTAGGCTAGGTAGATCTCTAACCTTTTTATTTTTACTTATCTTGATCATATTATCAAAGTTTATATGGCATAATCTTTTATGCCACAGCCATGCATCCTCATCTTTCATCATTAAACAAGAATACTTAGCATTGTCAAGATAAAATAAGTTACCTTTTGTTTGTGCTCCTGTTCAAACAAGATTTCCTCCATCATCAAATATCTTTACCTTCTTGCTCTCAAAAGCTACTCGGTGACCTGAATTGTTAAGTTGTGCCACACTTAGCAGATTATAGTTTAGTCCTTCTACCCAATAAGCATTAACATGCTAAAGGTAATTTACCTCTATATCTACCTTTACCTTTAGGTAATCTCCTAGCCATAAGAGCTTCAAGCTCATCAAGCTCATCATTAGAATTGCTATCATTATCATCATTATTACTTCTACTACTAGACTTAACAATCTTCAAAGAAGTCATGAAAGAAGATTCAACAAATGGTACTACACTATTATCAAAGTTGTCTAGTTCAAAAGTTGTTAGCTTACCGATCAGATTGTCAAGAGTGAGAGTATTGTTAGGTGCATACCTCATTTCATGTATTGCATAAATTTTGATTGCATAAACTGGCAATAAGGTTCTCAAGATTTTACTTACCACTGTATCTTCTTCAATAACTCCACCGGATCCTCTAATAGCATTGACTACTTCCTTTATTCAATTTTTGTACTGCACAATGTTTTCTCCTTCTTTCATTTTCATATCATCAAATCTCCCTCTTAAACTTTCAGCTCTAGCTCTTCTGACATTATCATCGCCACTATAAACTTGAGTAAGTTTATCCCACATGTCCTTAGAAGTGAGGTAATCCTTGACATCTTCAAACTGGGCATTTGATAGAGCAATAGCAATCTCCATTATAGTAATATTATGCTCATGTCTATCTCTTAATTGATCAAGAGTCAAGGGACCAGTAGACGGTGCAATGTAGGCATTGTCCAATAGGTTGAGGGTAGAATTCCCAAACCTAGATATATGAAGTCTCATTCGGCTTTGCCATATTGTGAAGTTATCCTTATTTAGCTTTGGCACTTCCCTCTTATACATTTTATGATCTTTATGCTAAATTCCTTAAAAATTTGTTCCAAGAAACCAATATTCTCTGATACCAATTGTTAGAATAACTAAGAGGGGGGTGAATCAATTATCCACAGTCCTAATTACAAAATGTACCACTTAAAAATAATTCAACTAAATTCTGCAGCTTGGTAAAAGAAAAATACTAAACTGTCTGTGACTTTACTGATTACCAGTTAATTTCTCATAGTGACTACTGACCAAATCAAATATGCAACATGCAAAGTATGATATCCAAACAATCACAACATAAACACATAACACAAGAGATTTAACGTGGAAACCCTGCAAAGGGAAAAACCACCTGGGACTAGTAACCCAAAATATTTTCTCTTCTGGAGTGAGCTCAGTGCAGAGCCAACCCTGTTAAAGGTTACAAAACACACTGTAAGGTGTGACCTTGTTAGAGGATTTAACACTAACAGTTATCGTCCAACTAGCATTCACTATGGGGTTGACAAGATAACAATGTACATTCTATGAATGACATATAAGATTTTCAAGTCCACTCAGTTAAGATATTTTATCTGATTACAATGGTTAACTATAATAGTAGGTGATTTGAATACAATACAACTTGATTTGCAGATGTTCAGATCTATTCTTAAGTCCACACAAATCCTCTGATCATTATTTCTATTTAGTTCATCAACATTCAATAACTTACTGTCTCTTGGTAAAATCTCTCTGACGCTCGATTAACTCTACAGTTTGGTTCTTCTTCAACCAGTTTGATCAGGAAAGCATGAAGCAATGTTCACACGATATCTTTGTAGTCTCCTTCCTCCAGAATAAGTTTTAGTATGAAACCCTAGTCTCTTAAATAGACAAGTAAACTATTTTCTTCTCATCCATTAGATTTTACCACTTAATCACCTTTGTTGATTTTGTCACTTAAACCTTCCTCAACTGATGTGTTAGTAACACATTTTGATTCCATCCATCAGATTTTCATTGAATTTATTTAGTCATTGATCTCGTAACAAACTTTATCTTTCTATCTTGAAATCATACACTTTACAGCTCATCAATTTTGGTTGGCTAAACTAATCATTTAGTTCTTTTGTCCATACTTGGTTAAAAAAGAAATGCATCAGTGAACACAAGCTTAGTTGATATTATCGCTCAGTATACACTACTCTTGCTTGGTGTATACTAGAATGCTTCATTAACTGACCACACTACTTTGTAACATTTTCCTTCCAACTTCATAATAGATTAATGCAACATAATCAACAATATGAAGTCATAGACTCATCAATAAGTCATCAAGAGTATTCCTTATCCTCATCTGTCATATCCATCTTCCACAATGTAGATATCTCAGTTCTGTATGCACCCTAAAATGGTCGCCTAGACTTTGGGCCCCATTTATTTGATTTATCAATCCTGAATCATTTTGATCAATAATCAATATTTTCAACATTATCAATCTCTTGATCAAATCTTAATTTCGATCATATATTGGATTTTTATCCTTGGGCTAACCATTTATCCTAAGTCTTTATTTAATTAAAAGGAATATTTCCTCCCCTTTCAATTAAATAAAAAAGCCCCCACTTTCCTCTTATCCTAAGTTGCACAAATAAAGCATTATTCTTATTTTATAAAAAGGGAAAAAGCACTTTTTGTCTCACATGAGGCTCAAAAGTCAACACTTCACTCTCATTGGAGGATACTTGTGCACATGGATTTCTCCTCTTTCAAGCTCCACCGTTGATTAAGACTTTTTGCCTCTTAATCTCCATGGTCCATTTCACCTCATTTCTTATAAAAGGAGAGCTCTCTCCTTCATTTGCATACCCACATTTTATGCTATTGTTATGCTGCAGGTTTTCTAGGTACATTTGGAGCTTTTTGAAGACATTGAAGACTTGTTGCTTTCATCATTCTTAGTTGCCTTTCATAATAGTTTTGCTTTCATAATTGCATTCATGGCATTCTTAGTGTAGATTTCCTTTTATGCAATCTCACATAGTCTAAATAGGAAGGATTTGTAATCCATTGCTATTTCCTTTCATAGTTTAGTTTGCACTTCCTTTCATAGATTAGATTTCTTTTCAAGCATTGCATTGTTATCATTTAGCTTAGGTTTGCATTCTCATATAGTTTGCATTGCATTTCCATTTAGATTCTTGGAGATATTGGCATTGTTGCCCTTGTCTTCATTGTGAATCTCTCATTGTGTGGTTGACTAGCAAGGTCATGAGTTTATAGCTCTAGCTGAGAGCAATCTTCAATCTTGCAACTCCATGCATAGAGAGCTATGAGCCGCTTTGTGAGGCCTCATTCTTGAGCAACCTTGCATGTAATGGTTCATAGAAGTGCATATTTTAGTGTGTACATTTCTGGCGCCCACCGTGGGGCAGAGTAGATAGCTTTGTCCTTTTATTTGATGCATTTTTCGTCATTTTCGGATTAACTGTCGGAAAAATCTGTGTCTCTGGTTTTCTGTCTCAGATTATCGCGCGACACTTCTCAGAAATATCGCGCGATATACTTCCTGTCTTGGCGCGATACTTCACTCGGAAAAAGTATCGCACGCATATAGCGAAGTCTATCGCCTGGCATCGGGCGAAGTATCGCCTGGCATCGTGCGAAGTATCGCCCGACTGGGGAAGTATCGCCCGACTATAGGAAACTGTGTCGCGCGATACTGTTGGAGACTGAGAAATATCGCCTGATCTGGCAGAGACTTGCACTTTCAGTTTTTTTTGTCCGAATTCGACTATTTTAGCTTGTTGTTCTGTTTTACTTTGTTTAAATAGGTCTAACCTGCATTTTTTTAGCTTGAATCCATTAGATTATTGCACATTTACATTGAGATTTTGATTTTGCTAACATTGTGTGCCTAACAAGTTGTGTTTGTAGGTGCTCTCCTTTGCTTCAAAATTGCCAAAAACGCATGTCAAAGAGGGCTACTAACAGTTTTTGCAGGGCTGCCCAAGCATAAAAACAAAAAAAAAAATTTCATTTCTTGCTTATTGTTATTTTCCTTTCATTTGTGGCATTTACTAATTGTATTAGGAATCTTAATACCTTGTGAAAGGGATTTTGAGGTGGTAGGAGAAGTATGCTCTTCACCTTTAGGTGAATCAGAAAATCTTGACCCATCTTAAGGTTTTGGAAGCAAGGGGGTAATTGATTTCTTTGTTTGGTGTGTTTGGGAAAAATTTTTGAGATAGGGGAGTATGCTCTTCACCCTTGTGGTGAATCAAAAACCTTGAACCTCAAGTTTTGATCCATTTTGTTTAGTTTAGGAATCCTTTAGAGGGCCTGCTCTTGAGCAATCAAGAGGAACGACTCAAGTGGGGACAACCTTGTCATCATTCTCCTTGGTGGCAAGTGATTCCAACTCACTATAATCTCAAGGCTATCAAGGACACCAAAAACCTTGATAGACATAACACTTGTCTTCGCTTGATGTAAGTACTTGTGGGATTGTGACCATGAGGAAAACATTGAGCAAGAATGCTTAAGGTACTCTTGAGGCCGCGAGGTCCTAGTCCTTTATGAGGAGCAAGAGGGGTGTTGTGAATGGAAATCCTTATTAAGAACCGTTAGATAGAAGCCACCCTTTTTTAGCCGCTTATCTTCTTAGTGCAAGGATTGATCCAAGTGGTTTACCCGGATCACCTTAAGATACTCACCATATGTGTCCCTTTGGTTGTGTCATTTTGACATTTCCATGACAAAGCCAATATCTCTTGTGGGCAACCACTTGGTGTGAGGCAAGGGGGCATCAAGTTGTGGGCTAAGTTGGTAAGTATTGAGCCTTGTCTTGTAGGTAGCAATTGCTTGAATTGTCTTCGATTGTGTGATACCAGTGTAAACGTTCTCAACATACAAACAATCGGTAGCATTCATAGGGTGCTTTTTCAATTTTGATATCACAAGTGTTTGTCTTGGCAAGGTTGCTTTTGCCCTTGTTTCAAGTGTTTGAAGACATGTTTGATCCTTTACTGTTTGCAAACCTGTCCGAATGCTGTTGAATCTGTGACTGAAATCGAAAACATTAACCCTCAGACTGAAAATTTTGACCAAACAGACCTGAAAAACGCAAATTTCACACAATTCTGGTCGAGAGTTGAATAATTCTGTAACAGTATCGCACCCTGTAAGGCGAAGTATCGTGCGATACTTCGCACATGCTATAAATATCGCCCCCTTTGAAGAGAAATATCGCGCGATAGTTCGCCCCTGACGGACTATCGCCCTGCCTGCCTGGGGTATATCGCCCTATAGTATTAAGAAGTATCGCCTGTCTTAGGGCGAAGTATCGCACGGGTAGAGGTTTATCGCCCCAGTAGCCTGGAGTATATCGCCTGGTTCATTTTTGTCATGCTTAAATTTTGGTCAGTTTCAGTTGCTGTCAATTAGGCCAGGTCTTAGAACAGGCTTCTCACCCTGACGTTTGAGATCTGTCTTGACTCCAAATCTCTGGTTCTTAGTTCTTTGGGATAGCATCATTTGGTTTACAAAGTCACTTTGGAATAATTGTCAAGTTAGAAAGCCATTCTTGGTGCCAAGGTTCATCTTTAAAAGTGTTAGCTATATTCTGGGAAAATTTCAGTTCTCTTATTGTCCAAATCGCTTTCATTTTTAATTATCTTTTGGCCCAGTCCAACCTCCTGATTCAAAATTGCAAGGGTAGTCACCCTTTGATTTGAAGCACCTCTTTGACAGTGTTGGTAAAGCCCCCTTTCTTTCATCTTTCTTTGGACAATAGAGGATTTCGATTATCCTAGTTTGGTGTGGACACTTTGAAAGGTCACCTTATCATTGAGAATATCTCTCTTTCATGTCAGTTACGACAAGGTACCAAGTTAATCAAGGGAAGCGACCCCCTGTTGCCTTTAGCCAGTTACCACCTATCAAGACCCGTCGACAACCTAAGGGAAAAGGACCCTTTTTTGACCAATCTCCTAAGAGTGAATCCGAGGTTTGTTTCAATCCGGGATCTAACCCTAGTGAAGTGAGCACCTCTTTCATACCACTTTCATCAAGCATGGACATGAGTTACACTTTCACCCGGCAACAAAGAGAAGCCATGAATCAAACTCTCGAGGATATCTTTCAACGACACAGAGGAGAGTATGGTGGTTCTTCTCATGCCAGTCCACCCGGGTCACCTCCTAACAACGCGAGGTATTTTGATGCTCAACAACGAGCTGAAAGACAGCATAAGTCAGCCCACTCAGATTCAGGGTCACAACACGAAGACCAGAACAACGAATCTAGTGATCACCACATCAACGCAGCTAATGCAATAAGGCATTCAAGACAAACCTCCCCACTTAAGGACACTTCTCGATATGCAAATACAAGATTAAGAAGCATTGAGAGAGAGAAGCAAGCCTACTTAGATGAACAGGCTGCAAAAAAGGAAAAATTCCGACAACTAGAGGAAGAGGAACGTGCATTGTTGGATATATAGAAAAGAGTCGCCCAAGAAGAAGAAGATAGACTCTATGCACAACAACTCCAAAATCGATCTAACAGGAGGGGAGCCAATAGTGGGACCAACTCGCCCCCATCTACCCCTTCCCCTAGCCCTCGAAGAAGATCAAAGACACCCTCACGATCCCCAAGTCCTAGAGGAAGAAGGACTTCAAGATATGACCATCATAGGAGACAATCGTCTCATAGACATTCAAAGCAACCCTCCCAACGAGCACATCATGGCTCACAACATGGAGGCAGTTATGCTAAATCCGATCATATGGACTTCATGACTATGCAACAAGAACCATCCTTTCAAGCCTATGTGGAGCAATACGTGGAACAAAACAAAGACCAATTTTTGGAAAGTCTTATCAACAAAGGCGCTAAAGTTCCATATAACTTTGATGTTCACCAAAAAATCAAGAAACAGAATCCTTCAACTGATGAGTTAATCTTACAAATGCAAAAGGATATAGACAGAATGAAGGCTCCCAAGAGTACATTTCATTTGGACTCCATATGTCCTAATCCCATTGACAAAAGTGTGGTGATGGTAGAATTTCCTAAGAAAGTTGAATTCCCAACATATGACAAATATGATGGCACGGGTGACCCTCATGACCATGTTCGACAATTCTACATAATGAGCTTTTCCTTTCACCACGAAGACTCCTACTTGCTGAGATTATTCCCAAGGAGTTTAAAAGGTCAAGCCATGGAGTGGTTCACCAACCTTTCCCCTCCAGTAAAGACATTTAGAGAACTTGTCCAAAGATTTGTACAACATTTTGCTTACAATTTATCTAGGTCGGTCACCATGCTTGATTTGTGTAAACTTAAGCAAAATCAAGGGGAATCTTTTGTCACCTTTTTGCAACGATGGAGGCGATTGTGTTCGAAATACCCAAGGACAATCCCTGAAGAAGAGAGAATTGATATCATTGTGAACAATCTAATACCAGAACTCAAGTATGAAGTCAAGAAAATTCCATTTAATTCTTTTGATACTATGGTAGAGGTGGCATGTCGCATTGAGGATGTCCTAAAAGAACAAGGAATTTTGGCTAAACCAACAAATAACAACAATAGCCAAAATAACAATACTAATGGTAACAAGGACAAAAAGAACTCTTATTGGAACAAAAACAAGCAAGTCGTCAACGACGGAGTTGTTGATTCATCTCAGGTCAAAAATGAAGGAGTTCTTAATCTCTCTCATGCAGTTCAAGCTATGAAGTTGCAAACATCATCAACGCAACAAGACAAACCTCAGTATCAAAAGAGATCTAAAACGGAGAAAAGACAATTCACTAAATTGGGAGAATCCTATGCAGATGTTTTTAAGACACTAGTTGCTCATAATCTGGCGCACCCACAGGATCCTACAAAACATCGAATACCAGATCCTTTACCTCATTGGTGGGATGCTAAGGCCTTTTGTGTTTTCCATAATGGGATTGGACACGACATAGAAAATTGTTTCAAACTCAAGCATCTTGTCCAAGACCTTATTGAGAAAGGACAATTACAAGTGGATGGGTTAACTACTAATGCGGACCATAAAGCCTTTAAAGAGCCCTTGCCTAAATATGAAAAAGGAGAGAATTCTAGTAAGAATGGCAAGGCGGCTATTAACTATACATACACACATGCTGATAATGTGATTAACATGCTTGAAGTGGCTGACGATAATAACAACATGGTGAGAAAGAAAGATCCTTATGGACATAATGTGGACTCAATTCCTATGACTAATGAAAGACCCGCTGTGGTGATAAGAGGTCCTCACACACAAGGAATGCCCCGGTCCCTCAATGTTGTCACTAGGGGTCAGGCTCAAGCACCCATTATCATCAAAGGTCCTAGCACTAGCAAGTCTAAACAACCCATGTCCAAAGGTGCTCCTCCAAAACCTGTCGTTGGTCCTGATTCCAATTATAACCTTATTGACCAACTACAACGAACACCCGCTCAGATATCCATTTTTGAGCTTTTAGAATTATCTCCTAAGCACAAGCGCGTCCTCGAGGATGCCTTGCGAGCAGCCAATGTCCCTAATAACTTAGATATCGACCAATTCCAAAACATGGTCAACCATTTGGCTAGCCCTCATTTCTTCACCTTCTCAGAAGAAGATGACAAATCCATTAGTCACCCACATAATTTGGCCTTACACATCGAGGTCATGATTCATAAAACCCGTGTTAGGCGTGTACTGATAGATGGGGGTGCGGGGCTCAATATTTGTACTCTGAGTTTGCTGCTAGCTCTAGGGTATTCTGAGAACGTCATTGACACAAAGAAAAGAATCACAATCAAAGCATATGATGAAGCAGAAAGAAGTTCTAAGGGATTGGCTGTTTTGCCTATTCGTATCGGTCCTGTAGAAAGAGACATATTGTTCCAAATTGTTGATGTTGGACCTCTCGCCTACAACATTTTGCTAGGTAGGCCATGGATTCATGAAATGCAGGCAGTCCCATCGACATATCACCAGTGTGTTAAGTTCCCCCATAATGGTGTAGAAATTTGCATCCCGGGAGACAGTGCTCTATCAGTTAATACCATTTCTGCAGGATCACATGTACCTTTGAATCGAGAAGCTGACAATCCTAGTAGTTCACTTGAACAATGCAAGCAGAAATTCAAGACCATGGACCTTGGGATGGGAGATTATAAGATTGATTCTTTTACAAAAATGCCAATCTCTCCTAGGTCTTATGGGAGACCCTCCCCAAATGTGAAGCCTTCATCATCAGCAATGACGTTATTTGGGAAATTTGTTGAGTCTTCGGTCCCCATTCAAGAAGAGAAAGAGGAAGTTGTTGTAAGGAACTGGATATATCACGAAGAGAAATACAAACATAATGAGAATTTTGCTCCTTCACCTGAAACTTATGGGAAAGGATATACACTGGTCAAAAATATGGGATATCCGGGATTTGGTCCCCTTAGTCATAGGCTGGACGCTAAAGCTGAGCCTCTTGATCATGCTCTTTTTGGACGCAAAAATAAGTCCACGATTGGCCTAGGTTTTGAGAATAAGAAGAAGAAACGTATCCCTGTCCCAATTGCAACGGACAGTGATAGTGATGCAGATTATACACTCGATCTCTCCAACCAACAAGATGTGTCTGATGATTGGGTGCCCTCAACGAATCTCCTTTAGGGAGATTCCACAAATTTGATGCTTAATAATCCTACTATCCCAGCTGCGACGGATAGTGATTGTGTGACTTCTAGATCGACAAAGGAAAGTGTTACTGTCCTAGCTGCGACGGATAGTACCAATACTAGCACTAGAGAGGGGGAAACCCTTCCTAACCTTGAGGCTTCTACATCACGAGGCCTAAATGATGACTCAGAGATAGACTCCCATGAATATGAATGGGATTCGCTTTCAGATGCAACAATTGATCTAGATGTAGATATTATCCACGCCTATAGTACCCAACCCGATGCAACTAACGATCCTAGTGTCAGACTAGAGGATTGCCCTCCTCAAATCGCCTTAGTAGACGATGCTTCGTTTGATAGGATGAGCCCCAATTCAGGTATCTTAGGAGAAGACTTGACGAGCTCCGATTATATGGTCACCAGAGATGACACCTTTCACATTCACAACATCGAACCTACCATTGACTTGCCCCTTGTCCACTTTGACCTGATTGACTGGCCCCAGCGCCACCACGAGCCCACATTCCTCACATTTCGCAACGATTACAAAATTGCTTGCTATCTGAATGCTCTCGAACCCGTGGCTTCTTCCACCAGTGAACCAACAACCAGCATGACGGAGCCTGATATTAAGTACCTCATTCTCAAAACAAAAGAGAAAAAGAAAAATAGGTCTGATGGCGAAAACCACTTTGTGGCGGTGTCAGAACCAAAAATAGTAAAAAGAAATGACGCATCCAAAGGTGAAAACCTCTTTGAGGCACCTAAGGATGGGGTACTTAATAACTTGCCGAGTTATTTCCAGGATAGATCATCAATCTTGATTGAACCAACAAAGCCGGTCAATCTAAACACAGAAGAAAATCCTCAGGTAGTCCATCTTGCTCAGTCTTTATCAGAGGAAGAGACCAAGGCATATGTACAGTTTTTACAGAAAAAGAAAATTAATTTTGCATGGACCTACTCAGACATGCCAGGGCTTGACACAAATCTCATAATGCATCACTTATCTATAGCTCCAGGAGTCAAGCCAGTCAAACAAAGACTAAGAAAAATGCATCCACATATAGCTCTACTTGTCAAAGGAGAATTAGAAAAGCTTTTGAAAGCTGGATTTATTAGAGCCATCGATTATGCAGAATGGATCTCAAACATAGTACCGGTATCCAAACATGATGGGTCCATTCGTGTCTACACAGATTTTAGAGATCTAAACAAAGCATGCCCAAAGGATGACTTTCCACTTCCAAAAATTGACATGATAGTGGACATGACGGCGGGCTATGACATATATTCCCTAATGGATGGTTTCTCGGGGTATAATCAAATCAAAATAGCTCCTGAAGACCAAGAGAAAACAGCCTTTACATGCGCATGGGGAACCTATTGTTGGAACGTCATGCCATTCGGGTTAAAGAATGCAGGAGCAACCTACCAAAGAGCTATGACAACTATCTTTCATGATATGATGCACAAAAATATGGAAGATTATGTGGATGATACCCTGGCAAAATCAAGAAAAAGGGACACACACCTCAATGATCTGGAAGTAATTCTAGATCGTATGGAACAATTTCAACTCAGATTGAATCCAAAGAAGTGCGCATTTGGCGTCACCTCAGGCAAACTTTTAGGATTCATAATATCAGCAAAAGGTATCGAGGTTGATCCCGAAAAGGTCCAAGAAATCCTAGATATGCCACCTCCTCGAAATATCAGCCAAATGAGAAGTCTTCAAGGACGTCTTCAATCAATTAGGAGGTTTATTTCTCAGCTTGCAGATAGAGCGCAACCCTTCAACAAGACATTGCATAAGGGTGCTTCTTGTGTTTGGAACGAGGATTGTCAAAAGAGCCTAGATCAAATCAAACAATACTTGGCTAATCCTCCGATCTTAATGCCTCCTATTTCAGGGAAACTATTGCTTCTATATATCTCAGCTACAGACACTTCCCTGGGGGCATTATTGGCTCAAACAGATGATACTGGGAAAGAACGGGCCATCTACTATATCAGTCGTACTCTAGTCTCTTATGAGATCAATTACAATAATATTGAGAAGTCTTGTCTCGCGGTGGTGTTTGCTTCTCAAAAGTTGCGCCACTACATGCTTGCTCATACCATACACTTGATTGCCAAAATTGATCCCCTTAAATATTTGCTTGGTAAGGCTGCCCTGACGGGTAGACTTGCTAAATGGATGATGGTCCTCACTGAATTTGACATAGAGTACGTTGAAAGGAAGGCAATAAAAGGGCAAGCTATTGCTGACCAATTAGCTGATTTTCCAATCCAGGATAGTATGCCAGTCCAAGTGGAATTCCCAGATGAACACATCTTATATACCACTACTCGCACTTGGACAATGTTCTTTGATGGCTCCCGCATGCAAAATGGGTCAGGTGCTGGAGTGTTATTTGTTTCTCCACATGGGTACAACATTCCGAAGTCTTATAAACTATTATTCCCATGTACCAATAATATTGCAGAATATGAAGCATTAACTAATGGCTTGAAAATGGCTATAGAATGGAATATCACAGAATTACATGTCTTTGGGGATTCTCAGCTAATCATCAACCAAGTCAATGAGGAGTATCAAACCAAGGATGACAAATTGATACCCTATAAAAAGATGGTTGATTCTTTGAAACGCTATTTCACATTTGTGACGTTTCAACAAATCCCTAGGATGGAGAACAAAGCTGCAGACGCCATGGCCACATTAGCTTCACTTCTTCAGTTGGAGACACATGAATCCAGATTTGAATTCCTGGTGGAAGAGCTACACCATCTCATCTTTGACTCATCTGAAAGCCGTGTCATTTGTGCCATTATCACACACGAGTCTTCTCGATATGGTGCTATCTATTCATATCTTCGTGATGGCATCATCCCTGACACATTCACCCGCTCCGAACGCCGAAACCTCATCCGTAACGCCTCTCGCCACACCCTCATCTCTGGTGACTTATATAGAAGAGGTTTAGATGGGACACTCCTTAGGTGCTTGGAAAAGGAGGAATCCAACCGAGCGTTAGCTGACATCCACGAGGGCATTTGTGGTGGGCATTCTAACGGTCTTGCCATGGCCCGAAGGTTGCTTAGGGCGGGATATTATTGGCCCACAATGCAGATAGACGCAGTCACCTTTGCTAAGTCATGTGAAAAATGTCAGAAACACGGCAACCTGATTCATGCTCCGGGTAGGGAACTAATCCCTTCTATTTCTCATTGGCCATTTCAGCGCTGGGCCTTTGATCTGGTTGGGCAAATTCACCCCAACTCATCAGGTGGACACAAGTTCATTATTACTGCCACTGACTACTTCACAAAATGGGTGGAGGCCGTACCACTTTCTGTTGCTTCAGGAAGGACCATTTCTTTGTTCATCTTGAACCATATCATTTGCCGATTTGGAGTGCCTTCTGAGATCATTACTGACAATGGAGGTCAATTTAAGAATAAAGACCTAAAGCACCTATGCAAAAAGTTTAAAATCAAGCAACATTGGTCCTCCATATATTTCCCACAAGGAAACGGACAGGCAGAAGCTTCTAACAAAACCATTCTTAAGATTCTTCATAGAACAGTACACAAGAATGGTAGGGATTGGCACTTACAAATCAATCCAGCACTATGGGCTTACCGAACAAGTATTCGTACACCTACAGGAGCCACTCCTTTCTCTCTCACCTATGGCGCTGAAGCAATACTACCTTTAGAAGTCGAGATACCATCCCTCAGAGTCTCACTCAAAGGTTTGATTACAGATGAGGATTACCGTGCCATGAGGTTTCAAGAACTAGAACTTCTAGATGAGAAGCGTAAGGCTTCCTTTGATCATATGAGAGCGTATCAGAAACGTATGTCCAAAGCATTCAACAAGAAGGTTCGCCCTAGAGAATTTCAAATAGGTGATCTTATTTTACGAGAAAACCCTAAGAACCAGCAAAACAGAGAGCAAAAGGGCAAGTTTGAACCTAACTGGCTTGGACCATATGTCATCACAGCTGCTTTTGGTACTGGTGCGTATTTACTGTCAGATCCTGATGGAGAACAGCTCCCTGATCCCATCAACATTGTGCACCTTAAGAAGTTCTATCCTTGATGCCCGTTCTGTCTGGGGGCATCTTTTGTATATATTTTATTGGTCCTAAAAAAAATTCCAAAAAAATTCATATATGATGCTGAAAAAATCCTAAAAAGCATAAAAAGTCCTGAAAAAACTACAAAAAAAATCAAAAAAAATTCAAAAATTCAAAAAAATAGAAAAAGTGCCTTGGTGAAAACCTAGCAATAGGCGCCTTGGTAGCAAAAATACAAAAAAATCAAAAAAAAAAAAAAAAAATCAAAATCAAAAAAATGAAAAAATGAAAAAAATGATTCCAAGTGGTGAAAACCTGGAAACAGGCGCTACTTGAGGCCTTTGTACCCCTATTTGTTAGCATGCGTCCTCGACACTTAACCACTTTCCATCATGCCTTGACCTTATTTGGCCTAGTCTGGAATTGGTCTTTGTCTTTGTCTAGGGGGCATAACTGTTCGCATAGGTCCTTTTGGTGCGTTTGTCTCTTGGGGCATTTCATAACAGGTGTTTTTCAACACCACCCCAAACAGTGTTTTTTTCAACACTACCCTTGCGTCGAGTGTTTCTTAACACTTATCAGATGTCTTACCCAATAGTCCACAGTATGATGCGATATTTCCCATTTGCAGATATGATACTCAGAAATTGACTCTATGACCAACACACACGCACTTAAACAATCAACTCGCTGGCGATATGATGACTTTATTTTTCTTTGTGTGCTGTCTATGAGGATTTCTTTTGATGAGTGATCTCTCCCTGAGAAGTTTTCGATGATGCATAGCTAGAAGACTGAGGGAATGAGAACATGTTTTCTTTCTTTATCTGCTTGTGGGTATATTTTGTTGGTCCTAACTGTCATGAGCATTTATGCTGGTCCTACTTGACACTATGGATTGACAAGGTATTATCCTTGACTGTTTTGCGAGTGCATGCTTTTAGCTATCCTGACTTTCATGTGTCCTGATACAAGCATAATCTCGCCATATCAAACTTAGGTAATCTTACTGCATTAGTCATCTTGACCTATATGTCTTTGATGCCTAGGTAAGATTTCCACATTTCTATCTGATAAAGATCATATTCATATCCGCATAGTAATGCTAGTGTGCATTGTATGATCTTACGACGCTACCAATAACGCTCGATGATGATAATTAGATGTCTATAAGCGTTGTGACCTTGCAAGTCAACCACTTTCATAGTAGCTTGCATTTTTAGGGTCATGTTAGTCTAGTCTTGCATCTTGCACATGGAGAGAGCTCTCCTTTTCATCCTACATGGACCTGTTAGTCAACTGCGCTCACCTTCTCTTCTTCTTGATCATGTCTTTCGCTCCTTGTCTTTTTCATCTCGAACCTGTTCCTATTCATCACAAGGGGTTAATCACATCATCATATCTATATTACAAACCGTCATTTTCAAAAAACATAAGTCTACATCATACATATGAGAATTAAACATACAACTATGAGAGAGAACATACATAAGCACATACATAAGCATTTTGAGCAAAATGACAAGACAATATACATAAACTGATACATCCATCATAAGTGAGACAAATACACATGATATACCGAACATCCAGTAATCTCATAAATCAATAAATGTCATGATATACAATATGAGATCCCAAAATCTGGATCAAAAGTCTCAAAATATGTCCAAACAACCTAAGACCTAACCCTAAGACTCGCTACCACCCTCGTGAGGAGCTCGTGGTGGTGGAGGAGGCATAGCTCTCCTATCAAAAGCCACGTCTGATACCCCTGCCCGCTGAGAGTATGATGGTGCTCTCTCACCCTCTGGGACGGCCTGCAGATATAATCCGTGATAGTAAGCAGCCCTCGCTGACTCCCGTCGGAGCTCCAGTGCCTCGGTCTGTGCCATCGCCTCACCGCGTGCTATCTCTGCTCTGAGATCAGCTATCTGCTGATCCCGCTCTGCCCTCAGATCCAGGAGCTGCTGATCTCTCACAGCTATGGTGGTCCGCAGCTGCTGTATCTCGGTCTCCCGAGCCTGTATCTGGGCTCTCAGATCCTCTCCCCCCGCAGGCTGCTCCTGCTGTACCTCCACCTGCCGGCGAGCTGGTCTCACCTCCTCCTCAGGAGTGGCTGATCTCTGTCCCCGTGACCATTTTCGGCCACCTGATCCCGACCCCTCTCCTCTCTCCATCCTCCTCCCTCTCCCCCTCCTGCCATCTCCTCCATCTCCTCCCTCCTCTCCTCCGTCCCCTCCGTCTCCTCCGTCCCCTCCCTCTCCTCCCTCTCCTCCCGGCGCTAGCACCTGAGCATCTGGTACTGTAAATCGAGGGAATGGTACCCTCCGCCACTCTGCTTTGTAGGCTCCATCAGCCCCTGCGTCTGCCACATCTGGGAAATAATCCCAAGGCTCGCTCCTGATAGCTGCTGTCTCTGCGACAGCCTGCTGATAATCCAGCATGGGTAGCCACCCATGTCCCTCCTCATCCCTGGCTCTGGCATAAGTAGTAGTCTCTGTCGAGACTCGCTGCTGCCTCCCGAACTGCCGCCACACCCGACTGATGCAAAATCTCTCTATGATATCTGCATATCGACCTACCAGTGGCCGACTGCACAGCATATAGCTCAGCTCCTCTGCAGCATCCCCCCAAACCTCCACCTCCCTGTATGGCCTCCATGTGAATGAGGCTATCTCATCCAGAATCCGCCGATAGTAGGTCACATCCCCTGAATGGGCATGTGATATAAATCCGATGTACCTATAAATGAATGGGTACCTCCTCTCCCTCGGCTGAACCCTAGGACGCACTACAGCAATGTGCTCCCATGCCCATACCTGTGCCAGGATGGCACCACACGTCCATGTCCGGCCGTCCCTGTAGACGATCTCATGCAGCTCATGATACATCTCTGCTAAGATCGCAGGCCCCCATGCCATCCGTCGAGGCCTGCCTACCAAGTCTACCAGTAGTCTGCCCCATCCGAGCGGGAATCCCTTCTGACTGCGATCAGTCATCAGGATCTGTGAAATGATCGATGCCACAATACATGGCACCGGATAGTCTCGGCCGAAGTCATCAAGCAGTCGCTCCCAGCTGACATGCCTGTCTAGGATGGTCACATCCTGAAACATCTCCTGAATCAACCGGCGCCCCTCAGTGACGTCCTGATCATAGTATACCTGTGACAAAAAACAAATCATGTTAGTTTTCATCACATGGAAACATTACATTTATGATTATATATCAAAACATGATTATACTTACAGGCTCTCCATGGCATGGCACTCGTAAGATCCTGTAGACGTCCTCCAAAGTGATCGACGCCTCTCCAGTAGGCAGATGGAAGGTGTTGTGCTCACTATGCCATCTCTCGGCAAGAGCAGTCAACAACCCATGGTCTGCTCGGATATATGGGTATCTCAGCAGATACCGGAATCCCATAGCCCTGATATCGGCATTGCCCGGATCATCCAGATCTCGGACACACCGCAACCCAGTCACCTTCGGCGCTCTAATAATGAGCGCCGGAAAAACCTCCTGCAAGCCAAAACCAAACCCGTTGTTAGTACATATCAAAATGGATGTCCAAAAAAAACTCAGTATAAAACATCTTAAGAACGTAACATTGTCTAGACCCATGTCATTTTTGCTCAAAAAATGCATTAAATATCAAAATTTTCAACTGGGCGATATTCTTTTTCAGAGAAGTATCGTGCGATACTTCTCCCTATAGTAGGGCGATAAACCTTATGTCGGGCGATACTTCGCCCGCTATCGCGCGATCTTTCACCCAGTATCGTGCGATACTGATGCCCAAAGCGTGCGATACTTTTGGGGCACGCGAAGTGTCGCGCGATACTTCTCCCCAAAGCGAGCGATACTTCTAAAGTATCGCGCGATATTTCGCACAACCAAAAATTTTGAAATTTAAAATTTGAAAAAAAACGTGCTAAAAAAGCTATTAAATGCTAGAAATGATCAAAAAGCTTGAGTTTTTCGAAAACATACCGGGGCAGGATAGTGTGGTGGCCGGTTATGCAACCGGGCGCGCTCGAATCGATGCCTGTGGACGGGAACTCCTGCTTGCTGAGCCATTTTCTCTCTCTAAAGCTCTGAAATTCTCAAATCACTAAAAGACAAATGATTTTTGAAAATGACATTTTGACCCCTTTTATAGCATTTTGACTTTTTGACCTAATTTTCAAAACACCTCGGAATTGCGCGAAAATTGCACCCCTAGCTAATTTCGACGTCCTGGATCCATTTTCGGACTCGAAATCGAAATCCAAGGTCATCTTCATAGTCAAAACCGCGTTTCAAATTCTTTCCCCCCTTCTGCGCAGTTGGCTGACTTTTTGAGGCATAATTTGATTTTCAGTGGAATTTCTTCCTTTTCATGTCTCTCAATTTTCTAGTCTTTCATTCACCCTGTCTATTTTCTTCTAGCTCATCGCTGGGGCATGTTTCATTGCCTAATGGTTAACCTATTGACCCTTACCTTCGATTGTGATTTCATTCTGATTTGATCAAATCCTTATCAATTCGCTGTTCTCCTCTACCTGATTTCGATTTCGATTCCGAGGGGGCAGTACCTATGGGATTCTCATCCCCAATTGCTTGATTCTCTTGATTCAGACATCTTTTGTGAGCTTTTGCTCAAATTTGAGACTCTTATCTCCCATTTTTAGACATTGATTATTGCCTAGCAGCGACGGTGATAGTTTTGTCTAAAGCTTGATTTGCACCTAGCAGCGACGGTGTTGGTCTAAGCTTTTGTCTATGTTTGACCAGATGTGATCTCGAATCGACCTCATATCTGAGTTGTTTTGTGATCCCAAATCGATCTCACATTTCAATTCTTCTTTGACTGCATGTGTTCCCAAATCGATCACACATTAGTCAAAGAGGGGCAAATGTATGCACCCTAAAATAGTCGCCTAGACTTTGGGCCCCATTTATTTGATTTATCAATCCTGAATCATTTTGATCAATAATCAATATTTTCAACATTATCAATCTCTTGATCAAATCTTAATTTCGATCATATATTGGATTTTTATCCTTGGGCTAACCATTTATCCTAAGTCTTTATTTAATTAAAAGGAATATTTCCTCCCCTTTCAATTAAATAAAAAAGCCCCCACTTTCCTCTTATCCTAAGTTGCACAAATAAAGCATTATTCTTATTTTATAAAAAGGGAAAAAGCACTTTTTGTCTCACATGAGGCTCAAAAGTCAACACTTCACTCTCATTGGAGGATACTTGTGCACATGGATTGCTCCTCTTTCAAGCTCCACCGTTGATTAAGACTTTTTGCCTCTTAATCTCCATGGTCCATTTCACCTCATTTCTTATAAAAGGAGAGCTCTCTCCTTCATTTGCATACCCACATTTTATGCTATTGTTATGCTGCAGGTTTTCTAGGTACATTTGGAGCTTTTTGAAGACATTGAAGACTTGTTGCTTTCATCATTCTTAGTTGCCTTTCATAATAGTTTTGCTTTCATAATTGCATTCATGGCATTCTTAGTGTAGATTTCCTTTTATGCAATCTCACATAGTCTAAATAGGAAGGATTTGTAATCCATTGCTATTTCCTTTCATAGTTTAGTTTGCACTTCCTTTCATAGATTAGATTTCTTTTCAAGCATTGCATTGTTATCATTTAGCTTAGGTTTGCATTCTCATATAGTTTGCATTGCATTTCCATTTAGATTCTTGGAGATATTGGCATTGTTGCCCTTGTCTTCATTGTGAATCTCTCATTGTGTGGTTGACTAGCAAGGTCATGAGTTTATA
This sequence comes from Chamaecyparis obtusa, assembly GCA_027943335.1. NCBI lineage: Eukaryota > Viridiplantae > Streptophyta > Pinopsida > Cupressales > Cupressaceae > Chamaecyparis > Chamaecyparis obtusa. Next base: position 312,417 of record BSBK01008424.1, on the reverse strand, counting down.
GCTCTAGCTGAGAGCAATCTTCAATCTTGCAACTCCATGCATAGAGAGCTATGAGCCGCTTTGTGAGGCCTCATTCTTGAGCAACCTTGCATGTAATGGTTCATAGAAGTGCATATTTTAGTGTGTACAAGTTCTACATCTTTTCACCTCTTATAGATGTTTAGATATTTTCAACTAACATGATAAGTATTGTCAAAACTAGTTGACATCAATGACAACATAAAAACTAATTCAATTATCTTACATAAAAGTTCAGTTCTCAGTGATCTCTAATCCCTTGAAGTTCATTAATCAGTTTCTCAATCAATTGTAGTTCATCAGTTTATCCCACATTTGCTTTGTTGTAGTGAAATCTTTTACATCCTCAAATTCAGCATTAGATAGAGCAGCAGCAATCTCTATCATAGTAATGTTGCGTTCATGTCTGTCTTTCAATTGATCAAGAGTTAGAGGTCCAACATTTGGTTGTATGTAGCCATGATCTATTAAATGTGATGCAAAATCTCTAATTCCATATATGTGAAGTCTCATCCAACATTTACATGTAGTAAAGTTGTCCTTGTTCAGCTTTGGCACTTCCCTCTTATACATCTTGTGATCTTTCTTCTCAAGTCCTTAAAACTTTCTTCCAAGAAACCAATATAGTTGTGATACCAATTGTTAGAATAACTAAGAGGGGGGGTGAATTAGTTAGATTAGTTATCTTACAGTCTCAAATATAAAGATGTACTTCACAAAATAATTTAACCAAAATATGTAGCTCGGTAACATATAATTTCAATCTATCTGTTCACTTTACCAATTATCAATAAATATTCAAATGTGATTACTGACTAAATCAATTATGCAGTATGAAAATTATGATAGCAAAACAATCATAACAAGTAACACATAACGCAATGATTTAATGTGGAAACCTTGTTAAGGGAAAAACCACCTAGGACTGGTAACCCAAAATATTTCACTCTTCTGAAGTGAGCTCGGTGAAGAGCCAACCCTGTTAAAGGTTATAATACACACTGTTAAGTGTGACCTTGTTAGAGGATTTATCACTAACCATTCACTTTTGACTAGCATTCACTATGGGATCAACAAGATAACACTTTACATTCAATAGAATGTCATAGGGTAGAACATAAGAATGTCAAGTCCTCTTGGTTAAGAGATTTTCTAAATCAATGGTTAAACTGATACAGTAATGATCTGATTCAATTACAACTCAATTATAGATATTTAGATCTATGCTAAGCCCCTATAAATAATCCTCTGATCATTAAAAAATTCACTTCCTTCAATATCTCAACTTACTTTCACTCGGTAAATGGTTTTCTGACACTCGATAAAACTCTACAACTCGGTTCTTCAATAACCAATTTGATCAGGTATGCATGAAAACAATCTTCAAGTGAATTCTCTACAGTCTTCTTCTTCCGGTATAGTTTCATCAATGAAACTCATGTCTCTTATATAGACAGGTAAAAAGAATTCTTATCAACCATCATATTTTTCTGCTAATCTCCATCATTCATTTTGCCACTTAAACCTTCCTCAGTAGATGTGTTCATAACACATTTCAATCTCATCCTTTAGATTATCTTCAAATTTTGTCAGTCATGGATCTCATAACAAACTTCATCCTTAACCTCAAAATCATAACAATATCTAGCTCATCATATTCTATCAGCTAATATTAGCATTTAATGTTTTCATCCATACTCGGTTAATATAGAAATGTGTCAATGATAACTAGTTAGACTATCTCAGTTAATAATGTCACTCGATATACACTGCACTGGCTTGGTGTATATAGAAAACTTCAATTACCAACCACATTGACTTGTTCAATTTCAAATATCTTCTTCAAGATAGATTAATGCAACATGCTCAAGTCAACAATATACAGTCATAGCCTTATCAAATAAGTTACCCAATGTTTACCATTTCCTTCTCTGTCATATTCATCTTTTCCTCATGTAGATATCTATGTTCTCAATCTTTTCTTCTTCAACAGATGTTCAAATGTTTGTAACCAACATATTAACTAATTTAATCATCTTACATATCATTTCAGTACTCGGTGATCTCTAATCATAGTTCTTTAGTTCATCTCAGATATTCAATCAGTTGTAGTTCATCAGAAGGTGAGTTATATAAGAAAATAGATGCCAAATGGAAATATACACTTACTACTGAAAAAGTGATGAGAGAGATATCACTTGCAATCACAATACTAGATTTGATGAAGAGAGGAATAAAATATACACTCAATGAATATTCAGCATGAAATCTGGTAAAGGGAAGAGCTTTAAGTATAGTGGTCGATCAATTAGAAGAAGTACAAAAAGACACTGGTGATTTTTAGAGGAATATCTTTTCCATTGACCAACCAAATATTGAAGATGTAATAGATCAAGAGGATAAATCCAAGCCATTTTGATTGATAACAAATCGGGAAGAAGTAATCATAGAAGACATTACCAAACAAGATCCTGATGACATAGTTAAAGAAGGTGAAAATGTCATGGCAAACAAGGCCATAGAATTAGAAGCTATGGATATAGATGATTCAACTACTACAATATTATTGACAAAAGAGCCTGTAATTATTCAAGTTTTAGATATTTTGGAGATAGAGGTGACTAGTGATGCACCTACAGAAGATGATAATCCTAACAAGCTAGAAAAGGATAATGAACCAAAAGAGACCAAGGAGAAGACTACTAAGACCAAATCTACTCAAGGTTAGAACACAAAATTGGTGACCCCCATTGAGACTAGAGAAATAGAAGGAAAATGTAGTAGAAAAGAAAAAAGGAAATAGTAGAAAAGAAAGAATAAATTGTAGAGAAGAAGGAAGAGAAGAAATTAGAAGAACAAAAGAAGGAGAAGGAAGATAAAACTAATGAGACTTCAACTCAATCAGATGCAAAGAAGACATCAAGCTCAAAGGAAAAGTCTAAGAAGAGAAAAGTATAAAAAGAGGTAGATATCAATGAAGTCATTGTAATAACGAAGGTTGATTAGACAACTATGAGCCCTAAGGAGCTCTCTAATTTTGGTGACTTATTAAAAAGGAAATCTCGACAAGATAAGCTCATAGCTAAAAAGAAGAAAATAGATGTGTTGGAGATGATTAAGAGAATTTTTAATGAAATTTTTCATGAGGCTACCATAAATGATAAAGCATATATATACAGTCAATTGAAAGAACTTGTCAGCCAAATCAATCAACTAGGAACTAACACAACCGAGTATATGATGAAAGTTTAAAAGAGAGATATGGAGACCACGGTGATTGAAGAAGTTATTCAATTAGTTGCATTAGACAAGGTAACTCTTTCAGAGTTAATCAATGGATTAGAACAAGAAATTCAATCTATTCTTTCTTTATTTCAAAATATTTGTTTGATATCTAATTTTACAAAGGAGATCAAAGAAAAAGACAATAATGTGGAGAAAGAGCTCACCGAGCTATTATCAAAGATTTCCACCAAATGAAAGACAATTAAAAAAATAGTATAAGAAGTTGAAGCACTTGATGGGAGTGCAATATGAATTAAGAAATGAGGATAACCAGATAAGGATGGGTCTATTAGAACTCCAAACCATTTTGCTACTGAATATAGAGTCACTATAGAGGCAAATACAAAGAGGCTAAAGACTTAGTTAGCACTCCAGATGTGAGTGATATGGATAGCATCATTAGTCTTACAACTGATATCATTGAGAAGATAATAGTGTTCAAGACACTACAAGATACCTGGAGGCATCATTCAAGGATGCACAGGAGAAGTATAAAGGCAATTTTGATAAGATTCCCAAACCAAATAAAAATTAAGTATTTTGGTATTTTTATTAGAAAAGGGGGAATATACATATAAGTAAAAAAACAAGAATACAATACATATAAGATTTTGTTTTTTAAAGAAAAGGGGGAATATATATAAGGGAATGTATAGAAGATTATGTATATAGTAGGGATATTTACTAGATTATTACTTCAGGGGGAGTAATATGTTTTCTGAGGAAGAGAGACAGGGTAGGACAGAATTTTGATTAATGACTTTGAAGGTTTTAAAGGTTTTTAATAAACATACCAAACTAATGCCAAAGGGGGAGATTGATACTCCTAAGAGTTAATTTTGTTGTCATTACTTATAAGGAAGTTATTATGTTTATCAAAGTCATTTAGTTATGAAGTAAAGTCAAGTTAGTAAGGAAAGGAAACTCAATCGACAAAGGAATAAGTAAACAAGGAATTTTGGTAAAGAAGAAGCAAGTATAGGAACTAAGAAAGGAAGAACTGAGCATAGAGAACTAAGTTATACTAAGCACCTAATCGAGAAGAGAACTCAGTTATCGAGTTAAATAAAATGTGTTACCGAGCAAGACAAGCCAACACCAGATAAATTCTAAGTACATTGAACTTGGCCACTGATTAGAAAATGGTTTACCAATCTCAAGGAGATCGTATAACAAAACATTGGAGATTAAATTATAATGATTACAAATGATTATAGGGTATGATTAGACAATAATAATTAAGGATGATATATGCATTGGAAGTGTACCCAATACTAGCACCACTTGAAATGAAGATTCTAGAACATCTAGCACCACTTCAAAATTGTATATAAGAAGATCATAGTATGAAGGTCATTAACGTAGCATATGCATGCATGAAGAGAAATTGGATATTGCATGTATGAAGAAGATCAGAGAACAAGGTGAATAAGAAGTGAAGCTAACAAGTAATAGAGTATTGAGGAACATATTTAGAATTAAGCTACCAAGTACTAAATTGATTAGTGCGATGGATACATAGTATGAGGTAATGAATTGATGATCACATAAAGTCTTAATGTAAGTTTGGAAAAAAAAATTATTGTTACTAATTAAGGATTAATCATATTTTGTAAAGTCTCTTAACCTAGAAAATCCTAACAGATCGTAATTGTAAATCCTTTAACCAGGTTCAATTCTTAGATTAGAGTTGTGAAATCTCTTAACATAGTAGACTTAGAAGTCTTTAGAACTCTTTACCAGGTTAATACCTTTAATAGGGTAAGCTATCAAAAATTGCTAAGCATTTTAGCTCTAACTAAGAAAACTTTATTCTGCATTAGTTAAGTCTTGTGGGTGTCATCCACAACACAATTTTTATCCTCTAACAAGGATTTCTGCGATACCAAAATAATTGTGTTATGTGTTGATGATTACATATTTATTTATTTCATGTGATGCATGAAAATATTAATGAATCAGTAAATGAATGTGAAGATAAGTTTAAAAGTGTTTTAGAGTATGGATTCACCCCTCCCCTCTCAGCACTTACCTTTCCACACCTGAATCCAACACAAGCATAGTGGTAGCATGTTGGATATTATAGGATTATTGCTGAATAAATGTGTGCACTAGCTAGTCAAATGATTTAAGGGGAGGAGATAGTTTAGTGAACCACTCCATATCTTGACCACTAAGACTCCTAGGAAATATTCTCATAAGATATGTGGGTTCATGCAAGAATTCCATCCTTAGTGCAAAAAATATCTAATATGATCATGAGGATATCTACTACCATCATAATTTTTTACGCAAGGGCAGGGTCATAGGGGCCAAATAGTGGAACACCCTAATGATCTTGCCTGCTCAACAACATGTGGAAGCAATAATAACAAGAACAGTGAGAGAGAGAATGCCAGACCTTTCATTAATTTTCATCAAATAGATTCATACATGTCAGGTTGTAAGGTCTTCCCAGTTATGGCCAGATATTACAATGAATTATAGAAGTTCTCAAACATGTGAGGGTCTACCAACAATCTCTAATCTTCTATCTTCTTACTTCTATCCCCTAAAACTATCCCTAAACTACAACCAAACAACTACATTTGTACAAGATGCTACCAAACTGAGTCGGCCTTCAGATCCAAAATCAATGGAAGAAGCGGTCAGATTTGGGACCACACACTTCCCAATGATGGATACCATCATTAAATCTGTGACCCATAATCAATGCACAAGTCAACTTCAACATAAACTCAAAATAAACTACTTGGTAAGCAAGGATGACTGAGCAATAGGCAAGCATCATTGAGCGCCAGTGACACAACCGACCGCCCAAGAGATAACCGACCATACTCTATAACCAAAGGAAACTAACCAACTACCGAACCAACTCGGTCAAAGAAGGAACTAAGCAACACAAACAAAACTCAAAATCTTTTTGGTGACACAGGATTGCCAAGGACCCAAGATGCTCCTGCATCAGACACCTGGGGTTGTTTGAAATTATTCTCCAAATCATGAAATAGGTCTGATCTGAGTTGCATCCAATTCAAACTATGAAATCTATGAACTATCTTCAATCGGTCTATTCTTCCACTTTACCATATATTCTATATATTGTTTTCCTCTTGTTCTCTTACCAATTCTTTGCTCCAAAATGTGCTCAACTTCCTCTTTTTGCTTCGTAGGATATTTCATCGGTGCTGCCATGTCTTCATTGGGTTCATGATACTCATACAAATCGGTAATGTTAAAAATAGGTGATATGTCCATGTCATCAGGTAACTCAATCTCATATGCATTTCCACTATCAAATTTCCTCAAAATCTTGCAAGGTCCAAACTTCTTCATCTTCAGCGTCCCATATGTTCCAATAGGAAATCGACCTTTCTTCAAATGAACCATCACTTCATCACCAACATCAAAAGTCTTATGCATCCTTGATCTATCAACTCTTTCTCTATATTTCTGATTACTCTCTTCTAGCTTCAGCTTCACATCTTCAAGCAATGTCTTCATGTACTCAGCAAATTTTACTCCTTCAGCACTTCTCTTACTTTCATCAATAATATCCCTCAAATCAGATATACCTCTCGCCTGTATGCCACTCAAAATTTCAAATGGTGTTTTTCTAGTACTCTTATTCACTGAATTATTGTATGCAAACTCTGCTTGTGCCAACATAGAATCCCAATTACTCGGTGTGTCTCCAACTAAGCATCTCAAAATATTTCCCAAACTTCTGTTCACAACTTCTATATGTCCATTGATTTGTGGGTGAAATGTAGAACTATACTTCAACTCAGAACCAAAATTCTTCCAAAAGGTTTTCCAAAAGTATCCAACAAATTTACTATCTCAGTCAGAGATAATACTCCTCGGTAATCCATGTAATCTGACAATTTCCTTAAAGAAAAGATCTACTACATGTATTGCATCTGATGTATTTCTACAAGGTATAAAATGTGCCATCTTAGAAAATCTATCCACAACAAAAAATATAGAATCATTACCTCTTACTATCTTTGGTAAGCCAAGAAAAAAATCCATACTGATGTCAATCCAAGGTTTCTATATACAACAATCGGTATATACAATCCAGTATTCTGACTTACTTCTTTTGTAACTTGAAAAACTCTGCAACTTTTTACAAATTTCTGAACATCTTTATACAATTGGGGCCAAAATTATTTCTCCTTAAGAAAATTCCATGTCTTATTAATACCAAAGTGTCCAACCAAACCACTACTACATTTCTCCTTTATCAAATTAGTTCTCATTACTCCTCTTGGTATACACAATGGAATACCTTTAAACAACATACCTTCCTAAATAAAATATTCATCTCATTTAGTGTTCTTTTGATCTTGAATAAGTTCTCTTTACTTTCTCCATGGCTTAGAAAAATCAGGGTCAAACTCATAAGAATCTCTCATCTCATCAAAACCAAGAACTTCAATTTTCATCTTGGTCATCAAAGATCTTCTTCTACTTAATGCATCAGCAACTCAGTTAGTGACTCCACTCTTATGCTTTATCACAAATGTATAACTCTGCAAATACTCAACCCATTTCATATGTCTCTGATTCAACTTATTCTGACTACCCAAATACTGTAAAGCCTTATGATCAGTTTACAATACAAATTCACTCAGTATCAAATAATGTCTCCATTTCTTCAGTGCTTGAAAAATAGCATAGAATTATTGATCATACATAGAATATTTCCTTCTAGCATCATTCAAATTTTCACTAAAGAAAGCAATAGGTTTATCTTCTTGGCTCAACATAGCTCCAATTTCACTTCCACTTGCATCACATTCCACTTGAAATGCCTTACTGAAATCAAGCAATGCCAAAATAGCAATTCAGCAACGTTCTGCTTCAAAGTCTCAAAAATTTTATCAGCTCCATGTGTCCACTTGAATTCCCTTTTGTCTCATCTCATAGTCTCAATTATAGCATTACAAATTGAACTGAAATTTCTTATGAACTTTTAGTAAAAACTTTCCAAACCATGAAATGATCTTACCTCACTATCATTCATAGGTGTAGGCCAATTCAAAATAGCTTCAACCTTTTCAGGATCCATTTTCAAACCATCAACTGAGATTACAAATCCCAAATACACAATCTCCTCTTTCATGAAGGAACACTTTTTCAGATTTATCAGCAACTTTTCTTCTTTCAATCTCTGCAAAACTTGTCTAACATGCAACAAATGTTCTTCCCTGGTCTTACTGAATATCAAAATATCATTAAGATATACAATCACAAACTTACCCAAAAATTTCTTTAAAACTTCATTCATCAGCCTCATAAAAGTACTCGGTGCATTAGTTAAACCAAAAGGCATAACCAACCATTCATACAAACCTTCTTTTGTCTTGAAAGAAATCTTCCATTCATCACCTTCTCTAATTCTGATTTGATGATACCCACTTTTCAAATAAATTTTGTTAAAATACTTTGCTCCAATCAAACTATCCATTATATCATCCATTCTTGGTATAGGAAACCTATACTTCACTATTATCTTATTGATTGCTCTGGAATCAGTACACATTTTCCATTCTCCATTCTTCTTTGATGCCAATATAGTAGGTACTGCACAGGGACTCAAACTTTCTCTAATCAAACCTTTCTCCAGCAACTCTTGAATTTGTCGGTTCAATTCTTGATTCTCGATAGGTGTCAACTGATGAGGTGCTTTATTCAGTAAACTAGCTTGAGGGATTAGATCCATACAATGATCAATGCTTCTCTTCAGTGGTAAACCATTAGGTACATTATCAGAAATGATTTCACTATACTTGGTGAGTAACTTATCAATCTCCTTAGGGACATTATCCTTTGTTTTCTTACTCGATTTGTTAGGAATCATAGCAAAACATACATCACTCTTTTTCAAATCCTTAACAAACTTTCTTCCTTCCATCAAGCAAACTTTCACAGATGTTACTAACAGGTTCTTCCATCAAAGGTAACAAGATTTGTTTCTTTCCATCAGCCACAATAGTATACTTATGCAATCTCCCATCATAAATAGCATGTCTATCATATTGTCAAGGTCTACCCAACAAAATATGACAACAATCCATAGGCATGATATCACACAACACCTTATCATAGTACTTTCCAATCTTCAAATTCACATAACATTGTTCACTTACCAAGAGTATATGCTCATCTTTGATCCATGAAATCTGATAGGGCTTCAGATGTTCCAACCTTTTCAACTGCAACTTTGTGACCATTTCCTCATATGCCATATTTTTTGAGCTACCACTGTCAATGATTACCTTCCAAACTTTGTTAGAAACTCTACATCTAGTCTTGAACAAACTTTTCCTTATCGAATCTTCCTTTTTGCTTTCATTCCATAGTGCTCTTCTTACCATCAAGTTACTTTCCTTCTCAGGTTCATTTGGTGACTCTTCTTGCACTAAAGCATTTCTACTGCTACCAGCCTTCTTACTTGCATGTGTACATTCAAATGATATATGTCCTTCTCCGCAATTGTAACAAGTTCCCCGAAAACTTCCTCTGTTATAACCACCTTGGTAGTTACTATCTCTGCCTCTAGATGAACTTTCACCTTTCCACTCGGTCTTGCCTTTATCCAGATTTGTCTTTTCTGGTTCAGATCTACCATTTTCACCATGGGATCTACCTCTTCCTCTAGGGAATCTACCACCTCTACCTCTTTGTCTTTGCTCATGTCTCTTGTTCAATTTCTCCTCAGCTTTCAATGCAAATTGATAAGCCTCTTCAATGTTCTCCAATTTGACTAAACTAATTTCTTCTTGGATGGAAACTCTCAAACCGTTCAGGTATCTAGCAATTCTTTCCACATCATCTTCATCATGTCCAAATCTGATATCTAATATATAGAATTCCTCAATATATTCCTTTACCAAGCTATCTTTCTACCTTAGAATTTGCATTCACCTAACTAGGTTAATCTAATAATCACAAGGTAAGGACTTTCCTTTCAACTTATTCACCATTTTATTCCATACCTTTATTTTGTCTTTGCCTTTCCTCTTTCTATCTAGCTGTAGATGTTCCCACCATAAGAATGCATGGCTTTTCAACTTTGTGCTTGCAATTTTCACCTTCTTATCTTCAAGTACATTTTCATATTCGAAATACATTCCATTTCAGTGATCCAGTCCACCAATTCATCAGAATCTAGTTTTCCACCATACTCAGGAGGATTAAAATGTGGTGTAGACTTCAGACTTGTCAAAGACTTCAAGAATGTTTCTTCACCCTAGTCCATCATAGGTGCAAGTTCTACATTTGCCTGTTCTTCCTCAATTTCATCATCACTAACATCCTCAAGATGTATGCTCTTCTTTGGGCTATTTCAATAGCTTCTAATCTAGCAACAATTTATCTTAACATATCTGCCAATCCTGGATCCGCATCTCGCCTCCCACAAACCATCTTGAAAACCCTCTGCAATTGCAGGTCAGATCACAAACTATCACCCCACAAAAATTCAACTAGGGCTTCGTAAGAAGGAACCTATAAACCTAGATCCGCAAACCTAGATCTAGATCTCACCTCGCTCTGATACCACCTAACATAAGGGTAGGGTCATAGGGGCCAAACAATGGCACAACCTAATGATCTAACCTGCTCAACAACACGCGGAAGCAATAACAACAAGAGCAGTGAGAGAGAGAATGCTAGATCTTTCATTAATTTTCATCAAATAGATTCATAAATGTTAGGTTGTAAGGCCTTCCCAGTTACGGCCAAATATTACAATGAATTATAGAAGTTCTCAGACATGTGAGGGTCTACCAACAATCTCTAATCTTCTATCTTCTTACTTCTATCCCCCAAAATTGTCTGTAAACTACAACCAAACAACTACATTTATACAAGAGGCTACCGAATTGAGTCAGCCTTCAAATCCAAAATCAATAAAAGAAATAGTCAGATCTAGGATCACACGCTTCCCAATGATGGATACCAACATTAAATCCGTGACCCATAATCAATGCATAAGTCAGTCTCAACAAAAACTCAAAATAAACTACTCGGTAAGCAAGGATGACCGAGCAACAGACAAGCATCACCGAGCACCAGTGAAACAACCGATCACCCAAGAGATAACCAACCATACTTGGTAACAAAAGGAAACTAGCCAACTACTGAACCAACTCAGTCAAAGAAGGAACCAAGAAACACAGACAAAACTCAAAATCTTTTTGGTGACACAGGATTTCCAAGGACCCGAGATGCTCCTGCATCACTTTTTGTATTAGGAAATTCAAATTTTTGAGGAAAAGGAGGCATGTATAGATCTTTGTCAAAAGGAAATGAGCATATATCCTCAAGCGAAAAGGATGTGCTTGGTTGTTCCTATTCCTTTTTCAAGCATAACATTTTCTTCATCATTTCTTCCATCTGTTTGCTCATAATCTCCATTTTAGATGGTTCTTATTTCTTTATTAGAATGTCAATGTCAAATTTGTGAGGTCACCTGACCCCTTGTGATACTAAGAGAAAGAAGTATTTGTCTTTGTTTTGATTCAAGGTCAACTTCATAAGTCTTTGAAAGCATTCATCTTGTTGAAATTGCAAGATATCTCCCTCAATAATCTCATTATCTGAATCACCACCTTGTGAACCATGTGATATAGGTTTAGTATGTTGAGAGCCATTTTGTGAGCCATGTCTAGAGTTATGATGCTCTTGGTATTCTTGTCCAAAATTATTGTCACCCAATTATTTTAGGAATTCCTCATTCCTTTTGTTGCACTCTTCCATGATTGGAGTGTAAGAAACACTATGTGCCAACCTAGGAGATGATAATATAGATTCGCTATAGATATTAACAAAAGGTTTAAAACCTTAAGATACAGGATCTTATTTATATAATTTGTCAAGGGTATCTTTGTATTTCTTTCCTTTGTAGATCTGAGATCTAGTTTTGACCAGCATGAAAGAAGCTTTTCAAATGCCAAATAGGATGAATTAGGTTGACTTCATTTTTAAGATAGGTTAGAAAAAGTGTTCACTTGTCCAAAGTGTAAAAGTGAAAAGGATATAGAAAAGCTAACTTTCCAGAAGATGTCCAATTTTTACATAGATCCTCGTGTATGACACTTGTGAACAAGCGAAGATATGATAGGGCATCAAAGAGAGGTGATCAAGAAGATGATGAACAAGTGAACATTCTACTAGCCAAGAATGTAGTCGACAGATCAAAGTAATCTTTTCTAGCTAGAGGCAATCCCTAACATGCTGGAATGTACCAAATAACAAGATAAGATAAGGATAACAATGAAGAAGCAATGTTGACAATGTTTGAGATTAGTCCAAAAGTTGGATTATAGAGGATTGCAAAGGGGTTAGTTGACAAGATTAAAGAATTTCTTAGATTGAGTTTGTTTTGAAAACAAGTAGTGTAAACAAGAAATAGTCTTCAAACAATCCAACAAGGGAAAAAGAAAGCTTGTGGATACAAGCATATGTGAGGTCTTGCAAGGTATAACAATTAGTCAAGTTTATCAAGTGTATGTTCCAAAAATGTTTTCACGGGTCTTAGCATATTAAAGAAGATCAAGAAAAACTACCTAAGGTCAAGAGGGAAGTGTTTCAACCTTCTCCCACAACTCGATGTTCTTAGCCCCACAATTAAGTGGTTGAATGGCCTTTCCTAGGACTATGAAAGTTATGGATAAATTGGAAGAGAACAATCTTCACATCACATATCTTTCCATATTTCCATATTCAAGCTTTTCATCCAAGGGAATACATATGGTGAGTATCTTGGGGTGATCTGAGTAAGTCCAGTTGGATCAATCCTTGCACAAAGAAGCCACATAGACAAAAGGTTAGCCTCTAAGTTCTAAGGTGTGTATGTTGGAAAGTTGACTATACCAATATATATGACTAGATATAGTGTTGTCATTATGGCAAAAAATTCATATAGCAGTTTGGAGTTAGTGCACTTGAAGTAAAGATCAGAATTCAGTGAAGTGTTGAAGACTGGATAGTGTACAGAGTTCTTGTAGCTTAGAGCATTAGTGCACATGCATACGGATGAATTATGGTATGCGTCCTAGAAGTTAAGCTAGTTAGACTATACTCATGCTTATTCTATGAGTGCATAAGCAGATATGAAAGGATGTGAAAGTTACAGTTAGTTGAAGTTGCATAGCCAGTGTGTGCCGGCAGAGAATAGAGCAAGCAGTCAATAGTTAGTATTTTGGTTTGTGGTCATAATGTAAAGTTGTGAAGGCTATGCACCCATTGTATTTAGGTTCCTGACATTTTTATATGTTTAATTGTAAGAGCGCTTAAGCCAATTCATTTGGAAGCATTGTTTGTAATAGGTCTAAGAGCTGACCTAGTTGTTTATTGTGTATGCGCATATAAATATAAGATGCGCCCATTGTAATTGGTATTGATGTTGATATAGAGTTGTGAGAAGCAAAGTGGAAGTATTCAAAGACAACATAAGATGTATTAGAGCTTTTCTAGAGTTCAAAGCATCAGCACACCAAAGGAACTGATCAAACAAGCAGTGTCACAGTAATAGTTTACCTGGAAGATATAGTGTGTATCTGATATCAGAAGGTTGTAGCCTTCACGATTTGAGCAGTGAGCTCTAGGATAGTGAGTCCACTCCCCTAACAGGGATCATTTTAAAATACTCTTAACAAGGTCCAACCCTTGACAAGGTCTACTATACTAAAAGTATTTTAAAGCTACTCCTAGCAAGGTAAAGGATCTTCTAACAAGGATCACAAAACACTAGTGCAAAATATTAGTGGGTGTCAATTCCCACCGGGGTTTTTACCTATTTGGGTTTCTCTGTAATCATATCGGTGTCATGTGTTGATTTCATGTTTATGTGAATGTTTAATTTAGTACTTAAGCATTTAAGTTCAATATAAAGATATAAGTGAAAAGATAAAATATAGTGAACAATGATTCACACCCCCCCTCTCAGTGTTCCCATTCCTAACAATTGGTATCAGAGCTCTAGTCCTTAGCATAGAAGTTTAACCACTTGAGGAGATCATGGATAAAGCAAAAATGAAACATCTGAAAAGAAATCTTGAAGCTACTCTTGAAGACCTAGACAATTTAGAAAGAGAAATTGAAGAACTGAAAGAAAAGGTCAGTGATGCTCAATTGGTTATCAAAAAACTAAGAAAGGATTTGAAAGAATGTTCCACCAGTGATTTGGGAATAATGGTCAAGAAGCTGAATGAAGAAAATGCATCCTTAAAAGATCAGATTGAAGAACTTGATGATAAACTGATTAACAATCGGGACATCTATAATGAACAAGTCAAGAAGAATCTTCAACTCAATGAAGAACTAAGACAGGAAAACATGGAAATCTTGGAGCTAAGGAATAGCAAAGAGAGTTTGGAATCTTAATTAAAAGAAGCAAAGAATCATATTGATAAATTACACACCAGTTTTCATTTAATAGAATCTCAGTTGTATGCAAGAAGAGCCAAAGGAGACACTAGCTGTATTGGTTACAATGAAGCACAAAATCAGATTGACAACATGCAAGCAAGAAAGGATTCACAAAAGGACTCTATTGATGCTAAGAAGACTGAAGATCAAACCAAAGAAAATGTTGAACCACTTAAGAATGAGTGCAAGCTTATTGACCGCACTTATTTTTCTTGTAACAAGCATGGACACATTGCCAAGAACTGTATAGAGGTAAGACCTTTTAATGGTTACTGTTATTCATGCAATAAGTTTGGTCATAAAGCTATGAATTGCAAGACTAGTAAGAAGAACAGGATTCAGCATAATCAAAGAAATTAGAATCAGAAAAATGTAAGAAGCTCTCAAAATGTTACATGCCAAATATGTAACTATAATGGTCATTCATCGAAACAATGCAAAATGATGACTCATGTCAATGCGCTGAGGAATACAAGACCTCCAATCATTTGTCACTCTTGTAACAAGGCTAGACATATCTCTAGGTTCTATAAATCATGGATGCAAGGTCAGAAAAGCCCCTAAAAGGTCGAAGAACCAGTTCTGGATCTTGAAAGAGAAGTTAATTTTGTCAAAGCCTCAGATAATGCGAGCATGATTTGGTTAGAGAAAAAGAAGGATAAAGTTGTTGAGAATGTTTTGGATGCATCCATAGTGGACGCACCCTCTACATCTAGATGAATGGCCCTCAGGGTCATAGGGGGAGCTAATTTAACTCTAAACATCTACGTGGCTGGTATACTCATTCTTAGAGTATGCACCCTTGGACTTAAGCTTTTGAAGTGTAAAGGAACCTTCGTTCAAGAGTGCACATGCTGATTGTTAGTAGAACTTGATTTAGAAATTTTGAAGTGACAATGGCGGAATTCTCACTTTAAATTCATAGAAAGTTATTTGATTGCTCATTGCATTCATATTCTGAGCAATTGAAGAGTAGAAGAACCTTGGAAGCTATTGTGAAGAATTGAAGATTCATCTATCAGTGATTACAGTGCATTTGATCAATTGCAGAAACCCTAGCTTGTTGCGCTGATTTGGAAACATTCAGAGTATCGAGGAGGTCAATTGGAAAGTGTTTAACAAGTCATGGCCACTCCCATAGTTTTTTATTTTGTTGAGAAGAAGAGATACATATTCAAATAGCACCCATTCAAATCTACCCTAGATGATTTAGAAGGAGCATTCTCCCGCACGCTCATGGGCATCATGCATGTGGAAGACATAAGGGCTTACATTTATTGCAAGAAAGAACTAGTTGGGTTAGATAGGTTAAGGGCGCACATTGATACCATGTTGAAACCAAATAAAACATTCATGGATGAATATTTCAAATGGAATGATCACCCTATTGTTGAGTATGCTATGGCATATGAATTCTATGAGACAGAATGGATAAAGATCTTATTGAGTAGAATTCACGATGACTTGTATTGGATTGGAGATGTACTAGTAAGAATCACCAGTGACCTTATACATGAGATGACAATCCTTTCTAGGATAGGCACCATCCTTACTGTGGGAAAGGATGTCAGAAAAATGGTTGAGCAAACATGTAAGTCAAGGAGTGATAGGCACGGCATGACAATTGAGCCTATAGAGCAAGCAGACATCAAATTGATGTCTATGATACTTGGATACAGATTTCATCACACCAGCAGGGTGAATAGTGTGTCTGTAGGCACAATTCTAGCTGCCATCAGACTTGTGAAGGAAGATGGAGAGTTCAACTTATGTGAGATCTTGCGCACATAGTTGATTGATAATATCGAGGCCATCAAGCATGATAAGACAAAGATATTCAAGTTTGGGTCATTAATCATTTATATGTACCTTCATATAGTTGGGAAAGTATTAGATTTGTATTTGGACAAGTCCATTCCAACCATGCCACAGATATCCCTCAAGGCATCCACTAAAAGCACATTAAGAGATTATATCACATTGGAATTGAAGACCTTTAGGGTCAAGATGCAAATGAGGTACAGGATTCCAGAGAGCATTATGGAAAAGTAAAAAGATACAATTTTTTTTATGGTGGAAACTGATACAACTTGTATGGAAGTTGTTGAACCAAGAACTAAGTGGATTCATCCACTTGGATATGAGGTAGAGGAACAAGTCCTTGAAGCATATGCGTAGGTACTTATATCAGCCCCCAAAGATCCTAATGAACCTAGGTGGGGAACCTATGAGGAGAAGATAAGAGAAGTAGATGCAAAGTTAAACAGCGTAGCAACAAAAAGAAAGGTTGCTAAAGTCACGTCAGAAATCTTGAAAATACATGGTGTGTCTCAAGCAGACCTTGACAAGGCAAGCGAAGAAAAGATTGCTTTGGAATTAAAGAGCGTAGCAAAAGAAGAAGGACAAGAAGATCCTAAGATGAAGAAGATAAAAATTGAAAAAGATGATAGTCAGAAGGATATGACTGATGACACTCCTTTTGCGCCCAAAGAAACCAATGATCCTATTGCTCCTTCGAAGTATAAACCAATAATCAAGAGAAATAAAGAAGTTAGCACTAGTCATCCACCATCGTGAGCATTAAGGAGCAAGAAAAACATTCAAGCACCTCCTAAGGCAAGATTCAGACCAAGTCTTAAAGCTTTGAGCACAAGAATTATTGATGAGGGTAGAATTGATCGAGTAGGAAAGTTCTATAAAACATATAGTGAGATTGAAAAATTAGAAATACATGGTATGATTATCAAACACATGATAAAGTTCAAAAATATAGTTCTTGAATTGAAAACAGCAATTCCAGATAAGGTATAAGAGATAATGGATACATTAAAAAGACAAGCCACTGAAGAAGAGCTCAGAATAAGGGAACAAATTCTTGATTCCACTCTTCTAGTATGATCTATTGAAGAAAGGTCACTGTTACTGAATTTGGTGAAGCCTCACTTAAGGACAAAGATGAGAACACTACACCTCATGAACAAAGACTATGAGCTGATATCTCAAGAAATAGAGAAGGATTTTGAGAAGGTAATCTTAGAATAGAACATGAAACCTAAGTTTGTGCCCATCACTCAAGCACTTAATGAAGAAGACAAAGTAGCAGAGATCATCAAGACACAATCTACAGGTCCTCAAGATTCAGCGCCTATAGTGGAAGCACAAACAAAGTTAGACAAGTCTACGCCCATGTCAAAGTCACTCAAGGACAACACCATTATCATTAATAATGTTAAGATAACTATGGCAGCCACTGACATTGAGTTAGACAAGTTTGAGGAAGCTTTTGTGAGCACACAAGAAGCTGAGATGTTATGTAGCAACTCACCTCCCACTCATCAAGGAGAAGTGCATATTGAATACATATCTGATGAGAAAGAAGATAAGATAGCAGAAGAAGAGGTATTGATTGAAAATATAACAGATAAAGAAGAAGAAGATAAGATGGAAGGAAAAGAACAAGAGAAAGGTGAAACTTCTGTTGAACTAGCCAGGGTAAAACTAGAAGTGATGGACAGCACTCCCTCCTCAGCACTGTTGTCAAGTTTGACACCTAACACAACTAGTTTGGACTCCTGGAAAGAAGAATACCTAATTAAGTTTAGCGTCTTGGCTACGGAGAAGGTAAAGGAGAAACAAGTGATGAGAAATCCTCTCCTTGTGGAATCAGTGAACATATTGAATAGTTTGTTGCCTACAGACAAAAAGGTGTCCAAGGTACATTCAGTTGATGATGTGAGTACAGTCATCTCACAGTTCAAAAGTAATTTTTCAAGCCTAGAAGAATCTGCATCCAAAGTTGCGGAAAAGAATTATCTGAAGAAGAGATTAAATGAGTTGATGAGCAACTTTGCACTAGATTTGAATTCACTCAAGATAGGACAAGCATCTTTGAAATAATTCACTGATCAAGGAAGGAAATTCATTACAGACTCCATGGATTAGGATAAGCTCACTGATGCCCATCTTAAGAAAATAAAATAGGTTGAGGCTATGATTGACCAAGTAAAGAGTTCAGTGCTAGACACATCCACTGATGTGAACATGTGTAACAATGTCTATCAAGGTCAGTTAGACAAAATTGAGAAGGCAGAAAAAGAGATGGAAAAGATAAGATCTAGACAGACTCAGTTGAGGAATGCTCTTGCACCCTCACTAGAAATTCTCAGTCAGAACATAAAGGAGATTGATGCGACCATGATAACCTATGATCAAGGTCTAAGCACATATTTGCAGAAGATGGAGAAGCTTCAATATGCATTATGCGCCCATCTCTAGATAGTCAACTCCTTGATAACTTTTTGAAAGAAGGAGATCCAAAACCTCAAGATAGCATATCTAGATGTTTTCCCTTAGTGAGTGTATGTTAATATAGTTTTTTGATACACCTTTGTCATTAATTTCAAAGGGGGAGTTGTGTGTAGAATATGGAGTATAATATGTATAGGGAGATATAAGAGTATGTATAAGATATGTATAAAAGAAAAAAGTTTTTTGTAGTAAGGATAGTTAGCAACTTGGCCATATTTCTTTGTTTCCATCAATGACAAAGGGGGAGATTGTTGGCAAGTTGACTATACTAATGTATATGACTAGATATAGTGTTGTCATTATGGAAACAAAGTCATATAGCAGTTTGGAGTTAGCGCACTTGAAGTAAAGATCAAAATTCAATTAAGTGTTGAAGACTGGACAGTGTACAGAGTTCCTGCAGGTCAGAGCATCAGCGCACATGCGTACGGATGAATTATGGTATGCTCCCTAAAATTTAAGTTAGTTAGACTATACTCATGCTTAGTCTATGAGCACATAAGAAGATATGCAAGGATGTGAAAGTTACAGTCAATTGAAGTTGCACAGCTAGTGTGTGCCAGCAGAGAACAGAGCAAGCAACCGACAGTTAGTATTTTGGTTTGCGATCATAATGTAAAGTTGTAAAAGCTATGCACCCATTGTATTTAGGTTGCTGACTTTTTTATATGTTTAATTGTAAGAGTGATTAAGACGATTCATTTGGAAGCATTGTTTGTAATAGGTTTAAGGGCCGACCTAGTTGTTTATTGTGTATGCGCATATAAATATAAGATGCACCCATTGTAATTGGTATGGATGTTGATAGAGAGTTGTGAGAAGAAGAGAAGAAGTATGTGAAGATAGCATAAGATGTATTAGAGCTTTGGTAGAGGTCAAAGCATTAGCGCATCAAAGGAACTAATTAGACAAGAAGTGTCACAGTAACAGTTCACCTAGAAAATATAGTGTGTATCTGATATCAGAAGGTTGTAGCCTTCACCATTTGAGCAGTGAGCTCTAGGACAGTGAGTCCACTCCCCTAACAGGGATCATTGTAAAAGACTCCTAACAAGGTCCGACCCTTGACAAGGTCTACTATACTAAAAGTATTGTAAATCTATCTTCTAACAAAGATCACAAAACACTAGTGCAGAATATTAGTGGGTGTCAATTCCCACCGGGGTTTTTACCTATTTGGGTTTCCCCGTAATCATATTGGTGTCATGTGTTGATTTCATGTTTATGTGAATGTTTAATTTAGTACTTAAGCATTTAAGTTTAGTATAAAGATATAAGTGAAAAGATAAAATACAGTGAACACTGATTCACCCCCCCCCCCCCCCTTTCAATGTTCCCATTCCTAACAGTTTAGTGAGGGTCTTCATTCATGACTACTCCTTGTAGTTTCACAAGTGAAATTGAGGCCTATAGCCCTACAAGAACTCAAATTTTATAGTCTCGCAAGCAAGATTTCAACCTTTCAACCCTGTACAAAGTGAATGTACTCCCCTTGTATTCTTGTAAACAAGATTGGGACCAAGAAGGCCCTACAAGCACCTAATCAAGTGTAGTCTTGCTTAGGAAGAATGAGATAACTAGGCCCTACACAAAAAGAAGCATTAGGAATAGAAACTAGCCAAGTATTCTCTCTCTTTAGATTTAAAGAAGCTTTTGATTATAGTGGGATATAATTATCTAGGTTCTCTTATTCCCCACTTGGATCATTACCAAAAGATTGTTCTCTTGGTAGGCCCTCTAAAGGTAAATGCATGAAAGAAAATGGATAGCTAGTGGAGGTCTAGATTTCATATTTTCCATGAGGAAAAGAGCATACTCTCCTACTCCACAGTGTCTCCCAAACACATCAAGCACATGTTCATTTACCCAAAACTCTT
This sequence comes from Chamaecyparis obtusa, assembly GCA_027943335.1. Taxonomy (NCBI): domain Eukaryota; kingdom Viridiplantae; phylum Streptophyta; class Pinopsida; order Cupressales; family Cupressaceae; genus Chamaecyparis; species Chamaecyparis obtusa. The sequence goes on along the minus strand of BSBK01008424.1, from coordinate 291,484 downwards.
TGGAAGTGATCAACTAAGTACGTCAAGATTTTTGATTTTCCAAAAGGAAAAGAGCATACTCTCCTACTACTCAACTAATCACAAGAAAGAACCCTTCTAATTAAGATAGATTCCTAGAAAACCAAATGTAAGAAAACACAATGTTAATTTGTATCTCCAAGGCAATCTACAAGGAGAATATCATTAGTAGTTTCAAGATTGAGTCTTTCTCAAGAATCCTACATCACCAACCATTAGTAGTCATGAAAGTGTTGATCTCTATGACAAGAGAATCCTACAAAACCAAAAGTTAGGGAACACAAGATATGAAAATGAAAGCAATAATCTAGCAAGATCACTTGTTAGTTGCTATAAGAAAACTATAAAAACTAAAAATACAAGAAAGAACAAGAAAACTCAGCTAAAACCTTGGACTATGACAAAAACTAAATCTGAATGATACTTAATCAATCTATTAGAAAATCATATGATATACCTTAAAGAGGCTAGACGATATTTCAATGCAGATTGATATACCTCAGAGATATAGAATGATATTTCTCTGGGAAGGAGATGATATTTCTTAAAGAAGCAAAATAATATTCTAGAAACTGAGAAATTCCACCTGGTAGTATACTGGAATGTCATCCAGGTATGATATGAAATGTTGTACGATCCTCTGTCTTGAAAAAAAAAATTATGAACCTACGACACAAAAAAGTTGAAAGTGCAAGAAATGGAGATAAAAATTAAATTCTAGCCCCATGGTGGATGCCAAAAATGTGTGATCAAAGTGTGGCACACTTCTATAAACCATTACACTTGAGAGAATCCATGGAAGAGAAAATTTCAAGAAGCGAGCCATAGCTTCCTAGTTGACGTGAGTTTAATCCTTCTTATGTTGCTCATCAAATTGGAAGAGAGGATTAGTGACTTGACTACTCCAAAATGCAAGATTCAAATCTAATATGCAAGATTAAAGCTAGGATGAGAGATTAAGCTAGTATAAACACAAACAACTAGTAATCTATAATGAGTATGCAAGAGCTATACTATTGAAGAAATGCAAGAAAGGAAACTAGATTAACAATGCAAGATAAAAGCTAGAAATGAAGCTAAGCTAAAAAATGAGAACAACTAAGAGCTAAAAAATTTAAATTAGCAATATTACTCTAAAAATGCAAGAAAGCTAGAAATTAAAATGCAAATGATCAAGATTACCAATATGCAAGATTGAACCCTTGAGCCAAGGAAGAGATTCCTTTTAAAGGAATTGCCTCAAGAATGAAGGATGGAGATTAAGAGGCAAAACAATGAGTGATTGAGATTAAGAGGAAAAAGGAGAGTGACGGAGATGAAAATTTAGATAGAGATGAGTGGTAATTGCTAATTAATCAAGATTAAGTATGTGCACACATGTGAATGTGTTCTTTTAATAAAAGTGTAGGAACTTTATTTCAAAAGTAAGGTTATAGAAATTAAATAAATATGCAAGATCTAGAAATTAGACCATACTATAAGCTTGATATAACATTTTACATTTAGTTATGCGAAGGGGATTTTAAGGGTTACTCTACACAATTATGTCTAGTAAATATGCCTTTGAGATTTAGGATTCAATTTGAGGCAATTTGATCAAAAAGGGGGTTGAAGTTCTACTAAACCAATTTTAGGTGATTACAATCTATCCACCACAAAGAATATGCAATCCTTCCCTTGTGCCCTTAGGAGACCCGTGATGAAGTCCATTGAAATACCCTCCCACTTTTGTTTAGGAGTGGGCAGGGGTTGTAGAAAACCTACTGGAAAGGTATGCTCTACCTTATTCTACTAACAAATTAAGAACTCGCGATCATATTGTAGCACTTCATCCTTAAGACCTTTCCAAGAAAATCTTTCTCTAATCCTCTTGTAAGTTTTGAAGAAACCCAGATGCCCTACCATGGGAGTCTCGTATACAGTTTTCAAAATATTTTTCTTCAACTTGGACCCTGGTACAAGATATATTGTACCCTTATAGTATATTATATCTTCTAGCACAGTATATCTAGCATCATGCATCTTCTCATCTAGTATATCACAAGCCAAAGAATTCTTAGCATATTTGGCTAGCAGTTGTGATTTCCAATTACCCAAAACTTCTGTAAGCGAACAAAGAATAGGTTTCCTAGAAAGTGCATCAACCACCACATTTTTCTTTCATTTTATGTACTCCACCTCAAAATCATACTCATGAATCTTTCTCGCCCATTTTTTCTACCTCTCATTAAGATCCTTTAGCTCTAGAAAATATTTCAAACTATTATGATCAGTTCTAACAGTAAATTTAGCTCCCACTAAGTATTGTCTAAATTTAGCTAAAGCATGCATGATAGCCAACAACTCATTTTCATAGGTGGAGTATGTTATAATGATTTAGAACAATAGAGAGGGGGGTGAATTAGTTTTTCTCAGGTCCAAATGTACAAATTGAACTTTTTAGTACTTCAACAAACTCAAATCTAATCAACAATTCAACTCGGACTCTATAGTATATATCAGAAACATATAATATGCATTCCACTGTCCAAAAGTAATTAACTTGAAAAATATAAAGCTTTCAAAAATATCCACATAAAAATCATTCACACAAGTATAACACTAGAATTTATAGTGGAAACCCAATTTGGGAAAAACTACTTTGTAACATGCTACTGATTTTCACTCTTCTGAAGTGAGCTCTGTGAAAAGCCAACCCTGTTAAAGGTTAACATACACACTGTTAGGTGTGACCCCATTAAAGGATTTAAAACACTCTTCAAAAGTGACCTGGTTAAAAAGGGTTTAAGAACATTCCATTAGAATGTCACCTTGATTGAAGGATCTATACAATGATTGTTAGGTCAACCTTGATTAAAGGATTTAGACTAATACAATGGTTAGAAAGTAACAGTAGTTTCTGATCGGAAAAACATACATTCACTTTGTTAATATAGATCCACTTCATTCATATGCTAATTTACTACTGACCTTCATTTCCATCTCCATCTCTGATCTTCTTGAAATTCACTTCAAGCAATCACAACTCTATTCAGCTCCTTCACAATTTCACCTTCAACCTTCTACTTAGACTTATCAATCAATAACATCAACCTCTTCTCCACACATCATAACCTCACACTTAGGTTAATCTTATACCTCTTTGATTAGGTAGATCAATCTATTGTCACTTAATCTCCTCCGTAGATCTTAGGCTTAGGTTAGACTCATAGAATCCTTCCATAATTATGTTCTCCATCTTTTCCTTCTAGATACATCTCCAATATTCTCTTTGAATCCATAAGAAAATGATTTATCATGCATTAAATGCTCCATACAATTCATTAATAATGTCAACACTTTTTACATATCCGAAGAATTCAACTGTGTTGGCTAGGAGCCTCAATTATTTCTCCAAATGTAAATTACTGACACTCGGACAATACTATGTTCATCTCCTCAGTCATCAGTGTGTATCTCGGTCATCTCTACAAATTGTCTTCCTCAGAAAACATTGTCTTTTCTCAGTAATTTCCTGACACTCGGCATTTACTGATTTTTGGTCAACACTAGATTTACTCAATATATACTAGTGCTCGGTCAACACTAACATCACTCGGCTTAAACTAGATTTCTTCACTTTTGCTTGGTTAAGCTTACATTTCTAGTCTTTCTTCTTACTTATATAAACAACACAGTACCTTGTCAATGTGTCAACTAATCAAGTACCCATTGAAGTGTCACATAACTCAACCTTTCCTTAGGTTCTCTTTTTATCTCCTATTTTCACATCCTCTTCATCAATCAAAAGATATGGTACTATCCTAGATAGCAACTATCTTACCAGTTAAGGTTTGACATCAATGACAATATAACAATTGTTTCAATTGTAGTTTCCAACAATCTTCCTCTTTGGCATTGATGGAAACACCATATGAATTATAACACATGATTTACCAAACAATCCAAACTCGTTGTGCATCAGAATCAGATTTTTATTAATATCCTTAGCTTCATTATGATTCACAAATTTTTCCTTGCCTGCCTTCTTTCTCAATTACTCCCTCTAAATATTTTTTGTATCTCTCCCTTAGGTTTCATTTAATCTTCTCCCTTAGTGTTGTATCACTTCATTTTTTTCATTGAATCTTCTTCTTTGATAGCAATGCCAAAGCATATATCTATCACTTACATCTCTATTATGTAGTTGTCTTCATGGCAGTTTTGTATGTTGTATACTCCCTATGTCATCTTGCTTATGATTGATTAATATCTTTGCTTTACTTCTCACAACTCTAGGCAACTCCTAAAGTGTGACCTCTCCTGCATCAATTTGTCAAATACTCTAATTAGCACATTTGATGCAGTGCTCCTATTTTACTAGGTAGCCTCAATTAGGGGAATAACCCCTAGTTTATCTCCAATATATTCATTAGAATCTTAGGTAAATATTTTTTGAATATATCTACTAATTGTTCCATTGTATTCACATACTCCAATCTCACTTCTTTGTCTTGAACTAGCTCTCTCAAGTAAGGATACTTGATAGCAATATGCTTAGTCTTGGTGTGCATTGTTGGCTTCTTTGATATGTTAATAGCACTTGTGTTATCATAGAAAATAACAATTGGCTCAGTGATTTCTTCCTTCATACCTTTTAACAATTGTCTAATCCACACTAAATTTGAATAATTTACTGCAGCTACTACATACTTAGCTTCTATTGTAGATTGGGAAATGCAGTTTTGTTTCTTGCTTGTCCAGGAGACTAATCTCTGTTAGGAATAGTCCCAAGAGATAACTGAGAAGGGGGGGGTGAATCAATTATCTACAAGTTTCAATTCTTTATCCGATTAAGTATACTTAAATATAAGCATAAACACAATGAAAGAACACATGAACACAACACCAATATTTTGGTTACGGGGAAACCCAAATAGGTAAAAACTTCAGTGGGAATTGACACCCACTAATATTCTACACTAATGTATTATGATCCTTGTTAGAAGATCCTTAACCCTGTTAGGAGTTTCTTTACAATATATTTAGTACAATAGACCTGTTCAAGGGTCAGACCCTATTAGGATTCTTTTACAATAGTCCTTGTTAGGGGAGAGGATGCACTGTTTGAGAGCACACTACTCAAAGGGGTGAAGGCTACAACCTTTTGTTTAACAGATACACACTATATATGGATCTTGGTGAACTGTAATTTGACCTGCTATCTAGATCAGTTCCAATGTATACCAAAAATACTTTACTTAGTCACATAGACCTTCCTCTAATGGTTCAACTCTTCACACACTCTGGTCTACTCTTCTTGATCAACCATGAACCACACTCAAGCAATCACAAATGACTGCCTATAAATATCTATCCTCTAGATGATATAATCAAGTCAGCCTATTGGAACCACCTTGAAATCATAATAGAGAAACCATAACAAACTCCAATAACAATTCAGTCAGCTCTACTAAGCATGCAACACATTTTGGGACCTCTCTAATAAGATAATTGTAGACGCACGCTACACACTATCAACTCTACCAAAATAATTGAATATTTCTCCTCAAGCTGAATTACTTCATGTACTCTTAACCAAACATCACTAATTCTTCTCCAAGCTTAACTCCAAGGGTGCATACCAAAATGATAGGCGCAACTCCAGAACTAATGAAATCTCTGTTGACTCTTCTGAATAAACATAGGAAACTACTATTGACGAATAGAGATTGCATAACCTTACTTCTACTGAATATCAGACTATGTGTCCATAACTGAAACATCACTAATATGTCTTCAACATATATCCAAGTGCGCAAGGCTCCATGACAACTATATGGACAACCATACACAAAACACTGCCTGTTACTCTGTCAGGAACATTGTTGACACAAGCTGCTATATAATTGTCTGTACTAACAATTAACCTCTATGCCCATGATATCATGTTGATATCATGTCCATGTTATATATACAAAAAGATTACTTCATAAAACTTCAACGAATGCTACTTTCCATATGTTGTCATCAATGACAAACATATAGTCTGTACAGGCCCACTAGCAAATCTCCAACAATCTCCCCCTTTGGCATTGATGGAAACATGTGGAATGAAAAACCACCACCAACCCAAGTGAACATTTCTTTTATAACATTCTCCATTTCCTCTTCAAAACTCCCCCAAGGATGAATCCTTCATCTACTACAATATTTTCCAATATTCTCCATTTCCTCAACTAAACTGCTAAATACTACTCCCCCTTAGTATAATACTCCTTTGTTTTTCATGACTCTGTATATTACTCCCTCTTTGACATCAATGGCAAAGGGCACCATTCATTTTAAGCATCGGTACTACTCCTAAGGTAGAGTAGTCAAACTTCCATCAGTCCCTAAGGACTGATGTCTTTCCTTCTTTCTTCTAAGCAGAATCAGGGAAGGGAATTACTCCTAGCTTCTCCCTGAGAAACTCAAAAATATCCTTAGGCAAGGGCTTTGTGAAAATATCTGCCAACTGATCTTTAGTAATCACAAAGTCCAACTTGACTTCTTTCTCTGTCACTTTCTCTCGTAGGAAGTGATACTTGATCTCAATGTGCGTTGTCTTTGCATGCATCACAAGGTTCTTAGACATATTGATAGTGCTAGTGTTATCATAGTGAATAATAATATGATAATCAATTTAAATTCTAAAATCATTTATCATCTGTTTGATCAAAACAATTGTAGAAAAATTCAAGGCTGCTGCAACATACTCTGCTTCTGTTGTTGACTAAGAAATACAATTTTATTTCTTGCTTGTCCAAGTGACAAGTCTATCACCAAGAAACATTGCTCCACCTGATGTACTCTTTCTATCATCAATGCATCCTGCCCCATAAGCATTAGTATATACATGAAGCTCAACATTTTCTGAATTGGGATACCATAGACCATAGTCTATAGTGCCTTGCAAATATATGAATATTCTTTTTACTGCCATGAGGTGACTTTGTTTAGGTTCTATTGCAAATCTTCCAACTATGCCAACTGCATTGGAAATGTTAGGTCTAGTCTGGGTAAGATATATAAGTTTGTCAATCATAGATTTGTACAAAGTTATATGGATTTTTGTCTACGCCTGGTCTCAATTGTATTCTATTGATGGTATAGACTATTGTATTGACTGCATCTCTCCAATAGGTTTGTGCAACTTTTCCTTCAATCATGATGGTACGCGTTGTATCAAGGATGATCCTATTCCTTCTCTCTACAATTCTATTTTGCTAAGGAGTTCTAGGTGCACTCAACTATCTTTTTATGCCATGTTCTTTGCAGTACTCATAGAATCTGTCAAAGGTGAATTCTCCCCCTCTATCCGATCTCAAATATTTTATCTTTAGTCCAGATTCATTCTCAACCTTAGCTTTGAATATTTTGAATTTCTCAAATGCTTCTGACTTATCTTTCAAGAATGCAACCCACATCATCCTAGTATAATCATCAACAAACAAAATGAAATACCTTTCACCATAGTATGATCTTGTTTGAGTTGGACCACATAGGTCTGTATGAATCAAATCCAACTTGTTCTCTATAGAATTGTGCTTTCTCCTTAATGAGTTTTTCACATGCTTTCCCATCGCACATTCCTTGCATATAGTGTCAACTAGCTTTTCTATGCAAGGTAGATCTATTACTACCTTTACATTGCTTATCTTTACTATGTTATCAAAGTTGATATGACATAGGCTTTTATGCCACAACCAACTGTAATCAATTTTAGCAACAAAACAACTTGCTTCTAAATTGAGTTCGAAAACATTACCTTTAGTCTTTGAGCCTGATGCAATCATAACACCATCCTTGTTGTTAATGATGCATTTGTTATCTTTGAACTCCAACTGATAACCTTTTTCAAGTAACTATCCAACACTAAGAAGGTTATGTTTCAAACCATCAACATAGAGAACATCACCAATATTGTTCTTTCCATCCAATGTGATAGCTCCTCTACCAATGATAGGTTTGGGAGTGTTATCTCCAAATCTAACCATGCCACCATTGTATTTGTCTAGATGAACAAATCTGTCTTTATCACTTGTCATGTGATGTGGACAACCACTTTCTATAATCCAGTCTGTCCTTATATCAGCTTGTGAAATCAATGCTAGCTCATGACTCTCTTTCTTATTTTCATGAACTATCTTATTATTTATTTTGTCTACAATATAAATTAATATAATTTCTTCTTCACCTAATTCATCATCTAAAACTTCATCTCTAGCATAGTAGCATTCCTTAGAGTACTTAGGCTTGTAATCCTTTTTGAACTTTCTAGCTCTAGTAGGACACTTAGATGCAAAGTGACCGATCTTATTACATGAAAAGCACTTAAATGGAAATTGACCTTCATATTTTATTTTTCCTTTCTTTTCTCTTTTGGAAATCATAGCAATGAAATCATCTAGTGTTTTCTCTTCATCAATATCATCAAAATTATCAGAAGTGTTTGCAGATTTCTTACCATGGACTCTTGCTTTGAAGGTTGTCTCACTTTTAGGTTTTGTCTTCAATCTAGAAATCTCAAAAGCTAAGATTTTATTGATCAAGGTCTCTCTCTTGAAATTTGATGTAAGCTGCATGGTCTCATCAAGGATTTTGATCTTACTTTCATATTCTGTAGTGAGAGTAGTCATCAACTTGTCTATAATGTCTTCCTCTGAAATCTCTCCACCATTGTTCCTGATTCTAGCAACTGCTTCATTGATCCTTTGATTGTATGCTCTAATGTTTTCTTTAGGTAACATCTCTAATGCATTGTATCTTTTCTTCCATGTCTTTCTGCGCACATCCTTTGCTTGTTTATCTCCTTCAAACATGTCTTCAAGGTGCTTCCACATCTTGTGGGTGGTGTCTACTTTCTTTATTTCTGAAAACTCACTATCTGAGAGGGCGCTAATAAGGGATTCTTTGGCTATTTAATTTTGATGAAACAATTCCTTTTGTCTTTTAGTAGCATCATCCTTTGCAAGGTCTTCTAAGGTAGGAATCTTGGCTGCTTTGATAGTTACATCAAAAACTTCAAAAGCAATGCATTGCAAGTGGGTCACCATCTTGTTCTTCCAATCAAGATAATTCTCTCCATCAAACTTAGGACTTTCTTTCCTGAAGTATGCCATCTGATCAACTTCAAGTTGTTAAACTTTCTCTCTGAGGTACTTGGCTCTGATACCAATTGTTAGGAATAGTCCCAAGAGATAACTAAGAGGGGGGGGTGAATCATTTATCTACAAGTTTCAATTCTTTATCCAATTAATTATACTTAAATATAAGCATAAACATAATGAAAGAACACATGAACACAACACCAATATTTTGGTTACGGGGAAACCCAAATAGGTAAAAACCACGGTGGGAATTGACACCCACTAATATTTTTCACGAGTGCATTATGATCCTTGTTAGAAGATCTTTAACCTTGTTAGGAGTTGCTTTACAATATATTTAGTATAGTAGACCTGGTCAAGGGTCAAACCCTATTAGGGGAGAGGACACACTATCCGAGAGCACACTGCTCAAAGGGGTGAGGGCTACAACCTTCTGTTTAATAGATACACACTATATCTGGATCTTGGTGAACTGTACTTTGACCTGCTGTCTAGATCAATTCCAATGTATACCATAAATACTTTACTTGGTCACATAGACCTTCCTCTGATGGTTCAACTCTTCGCACACTCTTCTCTACTCTTCTTGATCAACCATGAACCACACTCAAGAAATCACAAATGACTGCTTATAAATATCTATCCTCTAGATGATATAATCAATTCAGCCTATTAGAACCACCTTGAAATCATAATAGAGAAACCATAACAAACTCCACTAGCAATTCAGTCAGCTCTACTAAGCATGCAACACATTCTGGGACCTATCTAATAAGATAACTATAGATGCACGCTACACACTGTCGACTCTACCAAAACAACTAAATCTTTCTCCTCAAGCTAAATTACTTCATGCACTCTTAACCAAACATCACTAATTCTTCTCCAAGCTTAACTCCAAGGGCACATACCAAAATGATAGGCGCAACTCTAGAACCAATGAAATCTATGTCGACTCTTCTGAATAAACATAGGAAACTGCTACTGACGAATAGCGATTGCATAACCTAACTTCTACTAATATCAAACTATGCGTCCATGACTGAAACATCACTAATATGTCTTCAACATATATCCAAGCGCGTAAGGTTCCATGACAACTGTACGGACAACCATACACAGAACACTGCATATTACTCTGTCAAGAACACTGCTGACACAAGCTACTATATAATTGTATGTACTAACAATTAACCTCTACGCCCATGATATCATGTTGATATCATGTCCATGCTACATATATAGAAAACTTAATGCATAAGACTTCCACGCATGCTACTTTCTATATGTTGTCATCAATGACAAATATATAGTCTGTACTGGCCTGCTAGCAAATCTCCAACAATCTCTTTCTTAGAAAGAATGATCCACCACTTGTACTTTTTTTTTCATCCACATTTCTAGACCAATCTGCATTAGTGTAAACTCTCAGTTCAAACTTGTCATTCTTCATGTAGTATAACCCATAATCCTTTGTCCCTTTCAAATATCTCAATATTCTTTTCACTACCATCATATGATTTTCCTTAAGATTGGTAGAAGATCTTTTCCACAATCCCAACTACTAGGGCAATATTCGGTCTACTATGAACAACATATTGTAGCTTTCCAATCATAGATCTATATAGGGTTTGATTCACTTTAGTAGTATCATTAGTTTTAGATAGTTTATGTCTAGTAGCCATAGGAGTACTTACTGGTCTGGAATCCTCCATACCCAAAATTTTTAGTATCTCTTTAACATATTTAGATTAAGTAATAAAGATACCTTTCTTCATCTGATAGACTTGAAAACCAACAAAAAATTTGATCTCACCAAATATAGATATTTTAAAATTCAGTTTGCATCTCATTTGTAAAGTTATGACATAGGGCATCTTTTCCTCCAAATATGATATCATCAAAAAATATTTTAGCTAACAAAATCCCTTTACCTTCTTCAGTCTTCATAAATAGATTGTTGTTGTCATTTGTTCTTACAAATTCAATCTTTATCAAGTAATTGTGTAGTCTCTCATACCATGCTCTAGAGGCTTGTTTTAATCCATACAACACCTTTTGCAACTTGCAAGCCATATTCTTCTTGCTAGGGTCAACAAATCTTTCTAGTTGTTCAATGTATACTTCTTCCAATATTCCATTCAGAAATGTAGATTTGACATCCATCTGATACACTTTGAATCATTTATGCACTGCATATGCAAGTAGAGTCCTTACTCCTTCTAATCTTGCAACAAGAGAAAATTTCTCCCCATTGTCAATTCCTTCTTCTTGTGCATACCCCTTACATACTAATTTGGCCTTGTTTCTTGTGACTTCTCCATGGTCATTTAGCTTATTTCTGAATACCCATTTTGTTCCAATTACATTATTATCTTCTGGTCTCGGCACTAGAGTCCAAGTATTATTCTTTTCTATCTGCTCTATTTATTCATTCATGGTTTGTATCCAGTCATCATTCTTTAAAGAATATTTTACTATTTTAGGCTTAAACTCACAAAATAAACATGTATGATCTTTCAACTTACTTCTTGTCATGACTCTAGATTCTTTATCTCTAATGATTTGCTTAGGATTATGATGTCTTCTTACATATTGTGCCAATGTAGGTTCAAATTTCTTTTCTACTTGTCCTGTATCTTTAGATTCATCTTGCAAATTTTTTGCTTCTTCTACTGATTGCTCGATAGCAACCTCCTGATGCTTGGCATTACCTATTTGTGACTCTATGTCTGGTTCAGGTGTATTATTTGCCTCTCCTTCTTCCATGTATACAAAATACCTATAATCTTCAAGTTCTTGCTTGCACTCAACTTCATTTCTTTCTACATATTCATTAACTCTAACATTTTCACTTTCCACAACTTTGTTAGTGTTAAAATTTAAACACTTATAAGCTTTTCTCTTACTAGAATATCTTAGGAATATGCCTTCATCACTTTTTGTATCAAATTTTCCATTCTTATTGTCTTTCAGTATATAGCATTTACTCACAAATACTCTAAGATATTTCACATTAGGTGCATAACCATGTCATAACTCAAAAGGTGTAGCATTTGTACCTTTCTTAATTTCTACTCAATTCAAGGTATAAACATATGTACTTATAGCTTCTCTCCAATACTTTTGTGCAACATTCTTCACAATAATCAGTGTTCTTTCACAATCCATAATTGATTTGTTTCTTCTTTTTGCTATACCATTATGTGGAGGTGTCCTCACTGTAGACATCTGTCTCTTTATCCATCTATCATTGCAGAACGGATTGAATTTATTTGATATAAACTCTCCACTTATGTCAGATCTTAAACATTTTAGGCTTCTACCTATTTATTTTTTAATTATTTCCAAATACCACTTAAAAACTAAAATGCATCAAATTTCTCTTTCAAAAACATTACAGTCATCATCTTGGAATAGTCATCAACAAACAGAATAAAATACTTATCACCACAATAACTTTGTACACCCATAGGTCCACAAAGGTCAATATGAACCATATCCAAAATATTGTCAGAAGTATATGTCTTGCTCTTAAAACTAGACTTTGTCATTTTTCCCAATTGACACTGTTTACATATCACATTATCAGGTTTCTTCAATCTCATCAAACCTCCAACTTTCTTCTTTTTACTAATATTTATCAGATTTTCAAAATTCACATGACACAGCCTCTTATGCCATAACCATACATTATAAAATTGTGCAAACACATGTTTCTTTAGATAGGTCTAGATAGAACAAGTTACCTCTTGTATGTTCTCCACTTCCAATTAATTCACGAGTGGCATCAAATATTTTAGCCTTTCTATGATGAAATTCCACTCTGTAGCCAGTGTTGTTCAATTGTGCAAGACTCAACAAGTTATAGTTAAAACCTTCAACCCAATATGCATTTTAATATTTGATCTTATCAATCAATCTAATTGATCTTTTTCCCTGCACAGGACATGGTGCATCATTACCAAACTTAACACTTCTACCTTTGTAATGATCTAAGGTCTCAAACTTACTTTTATCACTAGACATGTGAAGTGAGCAACCACTATCAATAATCTATTTGTCACATAGGAAATAAGTGCAATTTTCTCATCTTCATTAGAATCATCTTTCATAGCAACATAAACAACTTCTATATCACATTCATCAGATTCACTAGTGTCACTGTTAGTTTTCTCTTTAGCAATATAGCAATATTTCTTACCTTTGTCTTTGTAGTCTTTGTACCTTCGGTGATCTCTTTCATTTATCTTGTCCTTGTACTTTCTTTCTCTTCTCTCATCCTTGTTAGTCATGTCAAGGCATCTTGCTGCAATATGACCAACTTTGTTACATGAAAAATAGATTATAGGAAGTTTACTTTTATATTTTCCTTTTCTTCTCTTTATCCTTCTAGCCATAAATGCTTCAAGATCATCTAGATCTTCATCAGAAGTGTCACTATCACTGTCACTGTCACTATCACTTTTCACACACTTTTATTTTTCCCTCTTAGACTTATGCAGAACCATTTGAGACTTGAATGTAGATTCAACATTAGGAATAGTGTAGTTATCATAATTAGATAGCTCAAAAGTAGTAAGATTACCAACAAGACTTTCCAGAGTTAGAACATTACCAGGGTTACATCTTGATTCTTTTATTGCAGAAATTTTGATAGCATAGATAGGAAGAAGAGTTCTCATTAATTTACCAATAATGGTTTCATCATCAATGTTTCCATTAGCTCCTCTAATAGAATTCACTACCTCCTTGATTCTTCCACAATATTGAGCAATATTTTCACCTTCTTGCATTTTCATTTCATCAAACTTACCTCTCAAGCTTTCAAATTTGGCTCTAAGTACATTTTTATATCCGCCATAGATAGTTGCAAGAGTGTCCCACATTTCTTTGCATTAGTCCATTCCTTGATGTCTTCAAATTCAAGGTAGCTTAGGGCAAATGCAATCTCCAACATTGCTTGATTATGATCTTGTTTTGATTTCATATCCTCGGCAGTCAAAGGTGTGGTAGGTATAACATACTCATTTTTAAAATAGTACTTTGTTGAATCACCAATACCAGCTAGATGCAATTTCATCAGACATTGCCATCCAGGGAAGTTCTCTTTGTTTAGCTTTGATACGTCTTTTTTGTACATCTTGATCATTAGCTTCAAGTACCTGTAAACTTTTCTATGTAAGCACCAACAGCTCCGATACTAATTGTTAGAATGATTTAGAACAATAGAGAGGGGAGTGAATCATTTGTTCTCGGGTCTAGATGTACCAATTGAACTTTTCAATACTTCAACAAACTCAAATCTAATCAACAATTTAACTCGGTCTCTATAGTATATATCAGAAACATATAATATGCAGTCCACTGTCCAAAAGTAATTAACTTGCAAAATATAAAGCTTTCAATAACATCCATATCAAAATCATTCACACAAGTATAACACCAGGATTTATAGTGGAAACCCAATTTGTAACATGCTACTAATTTTCACTCTTCTGAAGTGAGCTCTGTGAAAAGTCAACCATGTTAAAGGTTTACATACACACTGTTAGGTGTGACCCTGTTAAAGGATTTAAAACACTCTATCAAAAGTGACCTAGTTAAAGGGTTTAAGAACATTTTGTTATAATGTCACCTTGATTAAAGGATTTATACAATGACTGTTAGGTCAACCTTGATTAAGGGATTTAGACTAATGCAATGGTTAGAAATTAACAGTAGTTTCTGATCTAAAAAACATACAACTCACTTTGCTAATATAGATCCACTTCATTCATATGTTGATTTACTAACTGACCTTCATTTCCATCTCCATCTCTGATCTGCTCGAAATTCGCTTCAAGCAATCACGACTCTATTCAGCTCCTTCACAATGTCACCTTCAGCCTTCTACTTAGACTTATCAAGCAATAACATCAACCTCTTCTCCACACACTATAACCTCATACTTAGGTTAATCTTATACCTCTTTGATCAGGTAGATCAATCTTTTTCTGCTTAATCTCCTTCGTAGATCTTAGGTTTAGGTTAGATTCATCAAATCCTTCCATCATTATGTTCTCCATCTTTTCCTTCTAGATACATCTCTAATCTTCTCTTTGAGTCCAGAGGAAAATGATTTACCAGGCATTAAATGATCCATACAATTCATTAATAATGTCAACATGTTTTACATATCCCAAGAATTCAACCATGTCGGTTGGGATCCTCAATTATTTCTCTAAATGTAAATTACTGACACTCAGTCAATACTGTGTTCATCTCTTGGATCATCACTATGTATCTCAATCATCTCGACAAACTGTCCTCCTCGGCAAACATTATCTTTTCTCGATAATTTCCTGTCGCTCAACATTTATTGATGTTCGGTCAACACTAGATTTACCCAGTATATACTAGCGCTCAATCGACACTAACATCACTTGGATTAAACTAGATTTCATCACTTTTACTCGGTTAAGCCTACATTTCCATTCTTTCTTCTTACTTAGATAAACAACACATTACCTTGTCAATGTGCCAACTGATCAAGTACCCATTGAAGTATCAAATAACTTAACCTTTCCTTAGGTTCTCTTGTTATCTCCTCTTTTCACATCCTCTTCATCAATCAAAAAATATGGTACTATCCTAGATAGAAATTGTCTTACGAGTTAAGGTTTGACATCAACGATAATATAACAATTGTTTCAATTGTAGTTTCCAACAGAGTATATTTTTTCTATATCTCTGAGCTTCCTTCTCTCAAACATAATAGGATGTCTATCATGCATCAATACTGCTACAATTTCTTGTCCTAAAGCATCACACTCCACAATGAAAGGCTTTGTAAAATCTGGTAGTGCTAACACTGGACATGTACTCATAATACCTTTGAGTTTCTTAAAGGTAACTTATTCTTCTATGGACCACTAAAAAATCCCTTTCTTTTTAAGATCAATCAATGGCAAAGCTAACTAGAAAAATCCTCATACAAAGCTCCTGTAATAGTAGCATAACCCCAAAAACCCCTTGAGATTAGAAATATTTTTAGGAATTGGCCACTCTTGGATTTCATGAATCTTCTCATGATGTAACTTTACCCTATCAATACCTATCACATGTCCTAAATAGAGAATTTATGACATTCCAAACTCACACTTAGAAGCTTTGGAAAATAATTATTGTTGTTCCATGATGCTTAGGACAATTTCTAAGTGTTACAAATGTTATTCCCATGTTTTATTGTATATTAGTATATCATCAAAAAATACTAATACAAACTTCATCAACTATTCGTGGAAAGCATGATTCATGCAAGAATGAAAAGTTGCACAAGCATTGGTCAAACCAAAGGGCATGACAAGAAATTCGAAGTGTCCATAATGACAACGGGGTCTTGTTTTCTATATATCTTTTTCCCTTACACTTATCTGATGGTAGTCAGACTATAGATCAATTTTGGAGAAGAAAACTGAGCCACGTAGTTCATCCATCAACTCGTCTATTCTAGGAATATGGTACCTTTTTCTTAATAGTTCTCTTATTCCATGCTTTTTATTCTATACACATCTGTAATGTGCCAACTTTCTTCTTGACCAGCACTACTGAAGAAGCAAATGGACTAGAGCTTGGTCGGATATAACCCATTTTCAACAACTCCTTAATTGTCTTTTCAATTTCCTCATTGAAGTGTCAAGGATGCTTGTAAGGGGTGATTATTACTAGTTTCAAGCCTTCTTCCATCTCAATTACATGCTTGAAACCTCTATCAAGAGGACGTCCTAGTGGAACATATCTAAACATTGCACCATGTTTGTCTAAAAGAGATTGTAAATCAATATGGTAGGTTGGTTCCTTTTCTATAACAACTGTTAGAAACTAAAGTCCACCAAGATAATTGAGAGGGGGGGGGGGATGAATCAATTATCAAATAAATACAACTTTTATCACTATTAACAAATTTTAACCATATAAGCAATGTAAGCAACAACCATACAAAGATAAACATACACAGCAACGCAATAACACAAGATATGTTGACTAGGGAACCTCTTGATCAGAGAGTAAACCCAAGTGGGAATGATGCCCACAAAAATGTACCAATATAAAAATTCCTTGTGAGAGGATAGACTCTATTAAGAGCCTTATAAAATACATTCAATACATATGAATTTCCCTATTAGGAGACTTTGAATCCCTGTTAAAAGATTCTAACCCTATTAGAAGTTATGGAAGGCAGAAGGACCCATTGTCCAAACAACTTCAAGGGCAAGATCATTGAACACACTGTCCAAATGATCTTTGTATTAATCAAACAAAATAATACCAAATAATTACTGATCTTATCAACTTATCTTTGCTCCTCTGTCTGTGCCAAACCGCACTAACTGCTTCACCAAATCTCAATATCAGATCTTTGCAATTCGCATATCCTCTTACAACATATATTGTTAAATTGTGCAATTCACCTCTATACCATACTTCATACAATAAGAAAACAATCATTTCTTTATACCACACTCAAATAATTACAAATGAGTCAGCCAACAAGGCTCAACCAATTATAAAATATAAACTACCACACGTTACACGATATTTCACAATTACATAAAAAATGTCATCTTCCAAACAAAATAAGTCTTCACTCATGCAACCTCTGACCTTTCTGTCATGTCCACATCACTATCATAATGTCTTCATCAACTATACAACTTTGCATGCCTAGATTCTATCATGATTAGGAGATATCATCCAATTACCACAAGTCACTTCTCAGGAACACTGTTTGAATACTGCTTCCACTAAATTACACATAAATGTCATGAATAATTGAATTTCTATATGCGCTCTTGATCACGATCATAGGACACAGTATAGAGTAAGTCCTCAACTCTACATAGCTTGAGCTTCAATACTGCACCTGCGCTAATTGAAATATTGTCTGCTTCTCTGCTAATCTTTAGTAGATCACTGTGTTGACATTAATCACAACCATAGTCATGAATGTAAGTGCAACTGCTATAGAATGGATGTGAATACTCCCCCATAGGATATATTCAACATTCAGTCCTAAAAATCTCCCCCATTGGCATTGATGGCAACATAGATGAAAAAGCATCCAAGTTCCATAAATACCAAACTGCAATACTACTGTTCTGAAATTTTTTCAAAACTTCTTCATCAATCAAATCTTGATTTTTTTTCTCACAATCATATTCTTCTCATCCCAATCAATGGATGGTTTTCATGTATCCTTCTCCCCCATTGACATCAATGACAAATAAAGCATCAATATGTCAATCCTTAATGTCAAAAGACACTTTTCAGAAAATACATTCACTAGAGTCCTTCATGACTCAGCTCAAAAACACATACTCCCCCATAAAGGAAGTACCAACATCCAGTCCATAAAAGATAGAGCTCATATACCACTGGACTAATGCAAAAATCTGCATCACTTCTCAAAAGTAGGTTGAGGCATAACCCCAAGCATACCTCTCAAATACTCAAATGTATCTTTAGGTAAGGGCTTTGTAAATATATCTGCAGTCTACTATTTTCTACTTATATATGCAAGTCTGACTTCTTTCTCTGCAAATTTCTCTCTCACTACATGATACTTTATTTATGTATGCTTTTTCTTACAATGCAATACAGGATTCTTAGACATACTTACTATACTGGTGTTATCACAGTGTATAACAACAGGCTCATCAAATTTGGTTCCAATATCCTTCAACATTTGTTTCATCCATATTATCTGATTACAATTATTTGTTGCTGCTACATATTCTGCTTTTGTTGTCCTCTATGAAATATAATTCTTATCTTTAGGTCTAGGGACCAACTCCCAAGTCTTTTTCTTTTCAGTTTGATCTGGTTCTTCCTTCATTTCTTTAATCCAAATTTCATCTTTACAAGATTCATCAGTAGATTCAGGTTCAATTTGAGAAATTAAACATAGTTCTTTTTGTACTTTATTCCATGTCAAAACTCCTTTTTCTATGGTCCCAATAATCTGATTGATAGGATGATTTCTTGCTAGATTCCTGTTAGGTGTCACTATCTCAGTTCTTGCTTCAACTCTATGTTCTACTCTAGGTTCTTCTTTGATTTCCTCAATGTGACTTTCATTCTGCAAATCACTGTCAATTTCATAAAATAATTCAACATTTTCTTGATCAATTCTACGATGAGTTCCTTCATCTGATTCATAATCAAGCATTCTTTCTTGAATTTTGAACTTTTCATCAACTTTAACCAAGAAATATACCTTCATCACTTCTAGGGTTAGACTTTTCAATGTCATCATCTCTCTTAATATAACATTTACTTCCAAAAATTCTAAAATGCTTAACTGATGATGCATGTCCAAACCATAATTCATAAGGTGTTGTGTCTGTTTCTACTCTGATTTGTACTATGTTCATTGTATATACTGATGTATTCACTGCTTCTCTCTAAATGTCTTTGCCAAATCATTCTCAAATAACATAGCTCTTGTTGCTTTAGTTACTGATATGTTCCTTCTTTTTGCAATACCATTTTGTTCAGGTGTTCTAAGGGTTGAAAACTGTCTCTTAATACCATTCACTTCACAAAAGGTGTTAAATTCTTTTGAAGTAAATTCTCCACCTCTATCTGATCTTAAACATTTAATCTTCATTCCAAATTCATTCTCAACTTTGTTCTTAATTACTTTAAACTTATCAAATGCCTCAGACTTTTCTTTAAGAAATGCAATCCACATCATTCTTGTAAAATCATCAACAAGAATCATAAAATACCTTTCACCATAGAATCCTCTAGTCCTTCTGGGACTTCTCAAATCTGTATGAACAATTTCCAACTTCTCTACTGATGTGAACTTCTTACTAGGAAATGAACTTCTCTTTTGCTTAGCCATAACACATTCTTTGCAAATCATGTTAGTAGGTTTCATAATCTTAGGAAAATATCTTACTGCAAGTGTAGTGCTTACTTTCACAATGTTATCAAAGTTTATATGACAAAATCTTATGTGCCATAACCAACTGTCATCAATTCTAGTAATCAAACATCTCATCTCTATAGGGTTTAACTGAAATACATTACCTCTAGTTCTTGATCCAGTTCCAATCAAATTAACATCTTTATCCTTGATCACACAAGTTTTCTCAATAAACCAAACTTGATATCCCTTATCAACTAACTGTCCAACACTCAAAATATTATGTTTCAATCCATCCACAAAATAAACATCATCAATGTTATTCTTTCCATCAAGAGTAATATATCCTATTCCTTTTATCAAACAAGGTGCATTATTTCCAACTCTAACAATTCCTCCATCATAATTGTTAAGCTTTATAAACTTCTTCATATCACCAGTCATATGATGTGAACAACCACTATCTATGATCTGATTAGTTCTATTTTCTACTCGATAAACTAAAGTTTTTTCTTCTCTTACTTTAGTTTCAGAGATTTCTTTTTTTATTGCTACAAATCCTATATCATCATTCTCATTGTCACTTTCACTTAGGGATTTCTCCATAATAGCCTCAAATTCTTCATCATTAGCATAGTAACATTCTTTAGATCTTCTAAGTTTAAAGTTCTTCTTATACTTCTTTACTCTTTTAGGACATTTAGATGCAAAATGACCATATTCTTGACAAGTCCAACATTTAAAGATTTTCTTACCTTCTGGTTCTCTTTTCACAAGAAAGGAAATTCCTTCCTCAATATTTATATCTTCTTCAGTTTTAGATTTGATGCCACTAGCAAGGTCTCCACTCACACTAATGCTTCTTGACAAGGTAGGGAAAACACTAAGTGCGTTGAATGTTGTCTCAATTCTAGGTAGATCTCCCGACTGTCTCAAGCTTATCTCTGTTGCTTCCAGTCTTCCAAGAAGAGTTTCTCTAGTAAAGTTCTCAATACAAGGTATAACTTGCTCAATCATCTGTGTTGTATGCTTAATTTATATAGGAGTTAATGTCTTTATAATCTTCCATATTACTTCATTCTCTGTCTTGTTTCCTTCACAAGATTTGATACCTGCAACAATCTATGACATTCTACTAATATAACTTCTAACAGATTCATCTTCCATCATTCTTATATCTTCAAATGTACATATCCAATTATGTAATCTGACTCTCTTTGCATGTGCGTCACCTCCAAAAGTAGATTGTAAAGCTAACCAAATTTCATGAGATGTCCTTAGATATTTTACCTAATTGTATTAATTCTCCAAAAGGGCTGACAAGAGTGCTTCTCTAGAAAGTATGTTACACATGAACATATCTCTTTCCTCATTAGTACATTCTTCAATTTTGTCTTCTTCAATGATAGTCTTCACATACTTTGTGATTAACCAATACCCTGGTCCTAAACATAACAAGTGTATCTTCATCTTTTCTTTCTGGTTGTCATAGTTTACACCATCAAACATAGGGCTTTCTTTCCTGAAATGATTCGTCATGGATCTCCTCAAGTTGTTAAACTTTTCCTTCAAGGATCTATCACTCTGATACCAATTGTTAGAAAGTAAAGTCCACCAAGATAACTGAGAGGGGGGGTGAATCAGTTATCAGATAAATAAAACTTCTATCACCATTAACAGATTTTAACCATGTAAGCAATGTAAGCAACAACCATAGAAAGATAAACATACACAGCAGCACAATAACACAAGATATGTTGAGTAGGGAACCTCTTGATCAGAGAGTAAACCCCGGTGGGAATGATTCCCACAAAAATGTACCAATATAAAAATTCCTTGTGAGAGGATAGACTATGCTAAGAGCCTTATGAAATACAATTAGTACATATGAATCCCTGTTAGGAGACTTTGAATCCCTATTAAAAGATTCTAACCCTGTTAGGAATTATGGAAGGCAAAAGGACCTACTATCCAAACAACTTCAAGGGAAAGATCACTAAACAAACTGTCCAACTAATCTTTGTATTACTCAAATAGAATAATAGTAATAATTACTAATCTTATCAACTTATCTTTTCTCCTCTATCTGTGCCAAACCGCACCAACTACTTCACAAGATCTCAATATCATATCTTTGTAATTCGCATATCCTCTTACAACATATATTGCTCAATTATATAATTCACCTCTATACCATACTTCATACAATAAGAAAACAATCATTTCTTTATACCACACTCAAATAATTACAAATGAGCTGGCCAACAAGGCTTAACCAATTACAAAATATAAACTACCACAAGTTACACAATATTTCATAATTACATAAAAATTGTTGCCTTCCAAACAAAATAATTCTTCACTCGTGCGACCTCTAACCTTTCTGTCATGTCCACATCACTATCATAATGTCTTCATCAACTATACAACTTCACATGCCTAGATTCTATCCTAATTAGGAGATATCATCCAGTTACCACAAGTCACTTCTCAGGAACACTGCCTGAATACTGCTTCCACTGAATTACACATAATTGTCATGAATAATTGAATTTATGTATGCGCTCTTGACTACGATCACTGTTAGAAAGTAAAGACCACCAAGATACCTGAGAGGAGGGGGTGAATCAGTTATCTAATAATTAAACCATTTATCATCATTAACTTTAATATCAACTTCAACAGCTTTAAACCATATAATTAATGCAGTAACCAACCATAGAAGGATAATCATACACAGTGACACAATAACACAAGATATGTTAACTAGGGAACCTCTTGATCAAAGAGTAAACCCAGGTGGGAATGATGCCCACAAAATGATGTACTAATATGAAAGTTCCTTGTTAGAGGATGGACCCTGTTAGGAGTCTTATGAAATACATTCAGTACATATGAATCTCTATTAGGAGATTTTGAATCCCTGTTAAAAGATTCTAACCCTGTTAGGAGTTATGGAAGACAGAAGGACCCACTGCCCAAACAGCTTCAAGGCAAGATCTCTGAACTCACTGTCCAATAGATCTTAGGATTATTCAATAGAATAATAAGAAATATGTTACCTCCTTCACACTATGCCAAAACCACACTCTCTGCTACACAAGATCATAAATCCAGATCTTTGTACTTTGCAAGTCTTCCTTCATCACTGAATTAGCTCTTTTCTTCACTTCATGCATACATTCGCATCACAACTTTCAAAATTTCATATCACAACTATTACAATCCTCTCATAACAAGGAAAACATTCATTCCTTTATACCACACTCTAAATAATTACAAATGAGTCGGCATGCAAATACAAAATAATAATTTCAACACGCTACATCAGAATTACATAAAACTGTCGGCTTCCAAATACAATAACTTTCCAATCGTGTGACCTCAAAGTTTGCATTGTGAACCACATCACCAAAAATGAGTCTCAAACTTCCCTTTAACTGTGCAGAATCAGATTCCATCCCGGTTAGGAGATATCCTCCGATTACCAAAAACCGCTACATAGGAATACTGCTAGAACACTACTTCCACCAAAATGCTTATAACTTTTATGAATAAATGAATTTCTTTTTGCGCTCTTAACCATAGGCCAATAACACACCAAAGAACATACCATCAACTGCGCATAACTCAATCTGCAATATAACATGTGCGCAAAACAAAATTGTGCCTGCTTCTCTGCTAAACTCTAGAATAACACTGTGTTGACATCAATGACAATCATAGTCATGAATGCAACAACCACTGCTACAGAATGACTACCAAAAGGCTTCAACATTTATTCCTAACAATCTCCCCCATTGGCATTGATGGCAACATAGATGAAAAACATCCAATGTTCCAAAAATCCAATCACTGCTGCTCAACTGCACTACTACTCATCATCAATCAAATCTTGCTTTGTTATCCTATTCAATCTCTCAACAAATGTAGTTTCTCAATGTTTCCTCAATGTTTTTCATGATTCTCTCCCCCATTGACATCAACGACAGAAATTCTATCACTATGTCAAACAATAGTTCAATGTCAAAAGACACTATTCAAAAAATACATTCACAAGAGTCCTCAATGACTCAGCTTAAATACACATACTCCCCCATAGAGGAAGTACCAACATCCAATCCAGAAAATAAATAGGGCCATAAACCACTGGACGGATGCAACCAACTGCATCATTACTCAAAAGTAGGTTGGGGCATAACCCCAAGCATACCTCTCAAATACTCAAATGTATCCTTAGGCAAAGGCTTAGTAAATATATCTGCTATCTGCTCCTTTGTGCTTATGTACTCCAGTTTGACTTCTTTATCTGCAACTTTCTCTCTTACAACATGATACTTGATTTCTATATGCTTTGTTTTAGAGTGTAAAACTGGATTCTTAGACATACTAACTGTACTTGTATTGTCACAATATATGACAATAGGCTCATCAAACTTGATTCCAATGTCCATCAACAGCTACTTCATCCATATTATCTGATTACAATTGTTTGCTGCTGCTACATATTCTGCTTCTACTGTACTCTGTGAGATACAATTCTGCTTTTTGCTCAACCAAGAAACTAATCTTCCTCCAAGAAAAAAGGCTCCATCACTGGTGCTTTTCTTGTCATCAACACTGCCTCCCCAATTAGCATCAGTATATGCACATAGGGTAAAATCATCAGAATTTTCATACCACAATCCATAGTCCATTGTGCCTCTAAGATATCTCAATATCATTTTTACTGCTACATAATGTGACTCTCTAGGTTCAGCTTGAAATCTTGCTACCATCCCAACTGAATGTTGTATATCTGGTCTAGTGTGTGTCAAGTACTACAATCCACCAATCATAGATCTGTATTTCTTTTGCTCAACTTCTAGTGTCTCATCTTTACTAGATAGTTTATGTCCTGTAACCATAGGTGTTCCAACTGGTTTACAATTCTCCATACCGAATCTTTTCAACAAATCATTCAAGTACTTTGTCTGACTTATAAAGATACCATCTTTGTTTTGTGTTATTTGTAATCCCAAAAAGTATTTCATTTCTCCAATCATACTCATTTCAAATTATGTCTTCATTTCATGAGCAAATTTGTGACTAGCTTCATCTTCTCCTCCAAAAATAATGTCATCAACAAAAATAACCAAAACTAACAATCCATTCTCAATTTCTTTTGTGTATACGTTACTATCAGTTGTTCCTTTTGTAAATCCCAATTTTAACAAATATTTATCTAATCCAGCATACCAAGTTCTAGGTGCTTGCTTTAGTCCATACAATGCTTTTTTTAGTTTACATACCATGTCTCCTTCTTGAGTCAAAGGAAAACCTTCAGGCTGCTCAATGTAGACTTCTTCCTCTAATTCACCATTCAGAAATGCTGACTTCATATCCATTTGATACACTTTGAATTTCTTAAACGCTACATAAGCCAAAAATATTCTTACTGCTTCAAGTCTTGCCACAGGGGCAAAAGTCTCTTCATAGTCAATTCCTTCTTGCTGTGAGTATCCCTTACATACCAATCTTGCTTTATTTCTAATTACTTCTCCTTGTTCATTCATTTTGTTCATGAATACCCATTTAGTTCCAATCACATTTTTGTCTTTAGGTCTAAGGACCAATTCCCATGTCTTGTTCTTTTCAATCTGATCCAATTCTTCTTTCATAGCTTTAATCCAATGTTCATCTTCACAAGCTTCATTAGTAGACTTAGGTTCAATTTGAGAAATTAAACATAAATGTACCTTCTTTCTAGTCATAACTCCTCTGTCCAAACTTCCAATAACTTGCTCAACAGGATGATGTCTTGATATATACCTGTTAGGTGTCATAGTCACTGATCTTTCTTCAACTATAGATTCTTCTCTGTTTTCTTGAGCATGACTTCCATTCAACAATTCACTGTTAGTCTCAAAAAATTGTTCAATAGTTTCAATGTTAGGCAAAGGGTTAGTTCCTTCATCAGATTCATAATCAAGCATTTTTTCTTAAATTTTAAACTTCTCATCAACTTTTACATTTGCACTTTCAACAATAGTTTTAGTTCTCTTATTGTAACATCTATATGCTTTCCTTTTCAAAGAATATCCAAGAAAAATTCTTTCATCGCTTCTAGGATCAAACTTTCCTATATCATCATCTCTCTTAATATAACATTTGCTTCCAAAAATTATAAAATACTTAACTGAGGGTGCATGTCCAAACCATAATTCATAAGGTGTCTTGTCTATGTCTGCTCTGATTTGTACTCTGTTCATTGTATATATTGTTGTATTCACTGCTTCTCTCCAAAACGTCTTTGCCAAATCACCTTCAAATAACATAGCTCTAGCTACTTCAGTTACTGATCTATTCCTTCTTTCTGCAATACAATTTTGTTCAGGTGTTCTAGGGGCTGATAACTGTCTCTTAATACTATTCACTTCACAAAAAGTGTTAAACTCTTTAGATGTAAATTCTCCACCTCTATCGGATCTCAAACATTTAATCCTCATTTCTGATTCATTCTCAACTTTATTCTTCATGACCTTAAACTTATCAAATGCTTCAAATTTTTCTTTCAAAAATGCAATCCACATCATTCTTGTAAAATCATCAACAAGAATCATAAAATACCTTTCTCCATAGAATCCTCTAGTCCTAGTAGGACCACTCAAGTCTAAATGAACAATCTCCAACTTTTCTGTAGATGTGAACTTCTTGCTAGGAAATGAACTCCTTTTCTATTTAGCCATCACACATTCCTTGCAAATCATGTTAGTAGGCTTCATAATCTTAGGTAAGTCTCTTACTGCAAGTGTAGAACTCACTTTCACAATATTATCAAAGTTTATATGACAAAACCTTCTATGCCATAACCAAATTGTCATCAATCTTAGTCATCAAGCATGTCATCTCAGTAGGGTTCAACCGAAATACATTACCTCTGGTTCTAGATCCAGTTCCAATTAAATTTCCATCTTTATCCTTAATCACACAAGTTTTCTCAGTAAACCAAACTTGATATCCTTTATCCACTAACTATCCAACACTCAAAAGATTATGTTTCAATCCATCAACAAAGTAAACATCATCAGTATTAGTCTTTCTATCAAGAGTAATAGATCCTATACCTTTAATCAAACAAGGTGCATTGTTACCAACTCTAACAACTCCTCCATCATAATTGTTAAACCTTATGAATTTTCCTTTATCACCAGTCATATGATGTGAACAACCATTGTCTATAATCCAATCAGCTTTCTTTTCAACTTGGGAAACTAAAGTTTTTTCTTCTTTAATATCAGATTCAAAGTTTTCTTCCTTAATTGCAACAAATCCTATGTCATCAAAGTTATCATTATCACTGTCACTCAAATGTCTTTCAATTCCTGCTTCAATTTCTTCATCATTTGCATAATAACATTCTTTAGATCTTCTAGGCTTAAAATTGTTCCTATACTTCTTAACTCTCTTAGGACACTTAGATGCAAAATGACCATATTCTTGACATGTCCAACATTTAAAGATTTTCTTACCATCTGGTTCTCTTTTCACAAGCAAGGCAATACCTTCTTCAATCTTCTTATCTTCATCAAATTTGGATCTGCTACTGCTGGCATAATCTCCATTCACACTTGTACTTCTAGACAAAGTCAGTCTGATGCTAAGAGCACTGAATGTTGTCTCCACTCTAGGTAGTTCTCCTGATAATCTCAAATTCATCCCTTCTGCTTCCAATCTTCCAAGAAGAGCCTCTCTTGAAAATTTTGGTATACAAGGTATCACTTGTTCAATCATTTGTGTAGTCTGCCTAAATACCGGTGTCAATGTTCTCAAAATCTTCCATATTACTTCATTCTCTGTCTTTTCACCTCCACAAGACTTTATTCCTGCAACAATTTCTGACATCCTACCAATATAGCTTCTAACAAATTCATCTTCCATCATTCTTATGTCTTCAAATGCACAAATCCAATTATGTAACCTAGCTTTCTTTGCATGTTCATCACCTTCAAAAGTAGAATGTAAAGCTTTCCAAATATCATGAGATTTAGTTAAACCTTTTACCTGACTGTATTCATTCTCCGGAAGTGTTGATAAAAATGCTTCTCTTGCAAGTATATTACACATAAATAGATCTACCTCATCTTTAGAACTTGTTTCAAGATTGTCTTCTTCAATTATAGTCCTTTCATTTTTTGTAATCAACCAATAACCTGGTCCTAAACACAAGAGATGTGTCTTCATCTTTTATTTCCAGCTGTCAAAATTTACTCCATCAAACTTAGGGCTTTCTTTCTTGAAATTCACCATAGATCTCCTTAAGTTGTTAAACTTTTCTTTCAAGGACCTGCTGCTCTGATACCAATTGTTAGAAAGTAAAGACCACCAAGATAACTAAGAGGGGGGGGGGGGGGGGGGGGGGGGGTGAATCAGTTATTTGATAATTAAACCATTTATCATCATTAACTTTAATATCAACTTCAACAGCTTTAAACCATATAATTAATACAGTAACCAACCATAGAAGGATAATCATACACAATGACACAATAACGCAAGATATGTTAACTAGGGAACCTCTTGATCAAAGAGTAAACCCAGGTGGGAATGATGCCCAAAAAATGATGTACTAATATGAAAGTTCCTTGTTAGAGGATGGACCCTGTTAGGAGTCTTATGAAATACATTCAGTACATATGAATCTCTGTTAGGAGATTTTGAATCCCTGTTAAAAGATTCTAACCCTGTTAGGAGTTATGGAAGATAGAAGGACCCACTGCCCAAATAGCTTCAAGGCAAGATCTCTGAACTCACTGTCCAACAGATCTTAGGATTATTCAACAGAATAATAAGAAATATGTTACCTCCTTCACACTATGCCAAAACTGCACTCTCTGCTACACAAGATCATAAATCCAGATCTTTGTACTTTGCAAGTCTTCCTTCATCACTGAATTAGCTCTTTTCTTCACTTCATGCATACATTCGCATCACAACTTTCAGAATTTCATATCACAACTATTACAATCCTCTCATAACAAGGAAAACATTCCTTCCTTTATACCACACTCCAAATAATTACAAATGAGTCAGCATGCAAATACAAAATAATAATTTCAACACGCTACATCAGAATTACATAAAACTGTCGGCTTCCAAATACAATAACTTTCCAATCATATGACCTCGAAGTTTGCACTGTGAACCACATCACCAAAAATGAGTCTCAAACTTCCCTTTAACTGTACAGAATCAGATTCCATTCCGATTAGGAGATATCCTCCGATTACCAAAAACTGGTACACAGGAATACTGCCAGAACACTACTTCCACCAAAATGCTTATAACTTTTATGAATAAATGAATTTCTTTTTGCGCTCTTAACCATAGGCCAATAACACGCCAAAGAACATACCATCAACTACGCATAACTCATTCTGCAATATAACATGTGCGCAAAATAAAATTGTGCCTGCTTCTCTGCTAAACTCTAGAATAACACTGTGTTGACATCAATGACAATCATAGTCATGAATGCAACAACCACTGCTATAGAATGACTGCCAAAAGGCTTCAGCATTCATTCCTAACAATCACAAGACACAATATATAGTAAGTCCTCAACTCTGCATAGCTTGATCTTCAATACTCCATGTGCGTTAATTCAAACACTATCTACTTCTCTGCTAATCTCCAATAGATCATTGTGTTGACATTAATGACAACCACAGTCATGAATGCAATTGCAACTGCTACAAAATGGTTGTGAATACTCCCCCATAGGATATATTCAACATTCATTCCTAACAACAACATTATTAGAAAAAAAACAATGGGTTTGCCACCCAATGTCATCATGACAGAAAAAACCTTCATTCTTTTGGCAGAGACTACTCTAGGTCCTCCATCTTCCATGGCTTTCAATATTGTTTCCTTACCTTCAACCATAAACTCCAACTGCCTTTGTTTGAAGTCCTGAACATGCCTACCTAAGGATTCAAGCCACTAGAGACCTAAGACAACATCCACATTACTGAGATTAAGAACATAAAAATCTCCTATCAAGGTATAGTCTCCCATTTGAATTTTAAGTTGAGGTAAGACTCAAGAACTCAAGGGAAAACCATCTTCCATATTCACATTAAATTCAAAGAACTCCTCTACTTGTAGTCCACATCTACTAACAAGACTCTCATCAATGAAATTATGAGTAGCACCACTGTCTACCACACATACTATTCATTGTCCCTTAATGACTCCTTTCATCCTGAAAGGTCTACCTCTCAGAATTTTTGAGAGAGTAGCAATATGTGGATTTTCTCCAACTATAGTATCTTCCAATTCAATTTGTGGATTTTGAAACCCCTATGTGAACATTATCTTCCTCAACAACTTCCTCTAACTCATCCTCATCTTCTGAATGAACTTCAATTAAATGAAGTTTTCCCTTACCAAGGCAATGATGTCCTAGTTCCCAAGGCTCTTTACAAGAGAAACATAACTTCTTTCTCCTAAGCTCGTTTCTAGACTCTTGTTCAACCTTTGATGGAACACTTCTTGGATGGTTAAAACTTGTATTCCTTTGTTGATTTGGACCTTTTTTCTTAGTTTTCCATGGGTTGTATTCCTTTTTGTGAGGCCGATACGGTGTGGAAACTTCTAAATCCATCACTAGTCCAATGGCATCATCAAGGGAGTTTGGTCTGTGGACTTTCACCAAACCTTTCAATCTATCATTAAGACCTTCAACAAATAGCATGGTGACCCTTCTCTGAGGCATATCAGGCACCATTACTACAATCTTATGGAATTGATTGATATATGATTCCATTTGTTTAGTTTGCTTCAACTAAGCCAACTTTCTGTAATAAACTTCTATATCTTTCATGTCAAAGCGAGTGATCATCCTATTACTGAATTCTTCATAAGATTGGATCATGGCATGATCCTGAGAAACCAAGTCAAAATGCCACCAATCATAAGCTACCCCTTCTAAATTCATAGTATAAAATTGTATTGCTTTATCCTCTTGCATGGGCTTGAGTGCCAGGAATGTATCCAACTTATGTACCCATTATCTAGTTGTTAAATCTCTCGTTCCATCAAAAGTTGGGATATTAATTTTGTTCGTGGCATCCTTGTATTCCAGAGGTTGAAAAGTTTGCCTTACTAGACCCCTAGGCCTCTTGTCTTGTCTCTCCAAATGATTTATTACCTTTTCCTTACGCTGGT
Source organism: Chamaecyparis obtusa (assembly GCA_027943335.1). NCBI lineage: Eukaryota > Viridiplantae > Streptophyta > Pinopsida > Cupressales > Cupressaceae > Chamaecyparis > Chamaecyparis obtusa. Next base: position 260,209 of record BSBK01008424.1, on the reverse strand, counting down.
TCATGAAATGATTCAAGTTCATTAGTTGTCTTATATCAATCGACAACTGCTATACTCATCATGTACAGTCATAACATCGACTGTGATGTGAGTTTCTTCTTCCTCTACTTCCAGAGGGGTTTCTCTATCATTTTGTCGTGGTATAAATTGAAGACGTAACAGTCTATTAGATCTTGTATCCATTGTTCTAACCACATTAAAGGCATCTCTATCTTGATTTCAGTGTCCTACTCCTCTTTTGTGATGGCTACTTGAACTCCTAGATCATGCACGATCATCTCTTAACTGCCCAATGGTTGTAATCATCTGTGTTTGAAATTGTTGCATCACCTATTGTTGTTGTTGATCAAATAATACTAAAAAATCATTTAGTTGATTGTTCATCTCACAAGTAGGGCTTCCATTCCTTCTCTCTTTCATTCCCACTTCAGATGAAGTGATTTTTGCTTCTTTTGATAGCCCAGGTCTGCTCCTTGTATTATATCTATGAGAATTAGCCCCTCTAGAGTGCATAGAACCCTGTTATACAGACATGCAATAGAAAATCATGAAAAATCATAAGAAAACCCACATGCTGGAAAGGTTTATGAGCTCTAATAGAACTAAAATAACCCAGCTAGGGTATTATATTGAAAATACTATCAACTTGAAACATTCTAATCAAAATATATCAAACAAGCCTAGAACAAATTTCTTTTTAGAAATAAATCAGAACCTTACAAACTAAATCAGATATGCATAAACTGTAAATTACAGAAGTAATGTATTGGAACATTATTATTTGATTCTTATTGGACAGTTTAGGAATACCAAAACCTGGTGTCAAACCCTTCATTTTTCATAGCAGCTATGCCTTAACAAATACCTTTGAAACCCTCAATAATGGCGGACTGTGATTCTGAAACTAAAATCCACTTCTATACCCGCACCTACATTACTGTAGCGTGCATGCAGCAACTGAGATTATTTACTTAGGGTAGCGTCCAAGGCTTGATGTTCAGGGTTTGCGTCCTTAGCATAGAGTTCTAGCGAAAGAACAAACACAATATAAAATCATAATGAAAATCTTCCCAATCATTTCCTTCGATTGTAGTAATATAGCTCTTCACCTTTCAACCCTAAAATTGGCACTCCAAAACCTAACTTGGCAATAATAATAGGGAAAAGAATATCCCTCAGTGCTGATCCACAAAGTTAAAAATATAAAAATATCAATACGACCTGGCCCCAAACCATGACTGAAAATCAGGAAGCCACTTAAGTGAATTTGGTCCCACCACTTATTGAAACAAAAGACTTTTCAAACTCTAAAAAATGGCTTAAGCATGGAGAAGAAACATACTACAGCCTTATTAGGAGAATTAAGAACTGCAGTTAGAGAAGGGACATGACAAAAAGCCTTTTCAACTTCATTTTGCACATATCCAACAATAATTGTAGTCTAAGAGATGACATCTCTTTGAGGCATTATGTCAAACATTTTGTGTGCCTTGTCTATGCTTGCACATTTTGCATACATGTGCACCAAAGCATTTACAACTATAATATGAGACAAAAAAATCCTCCTTTTATTATGTTTTAATGGATGTCCATACCCTGTTCCAAAGATTCTAATTTGGAACACGCAAAGAGGAATCTAGCAAAGGTGGTGAAGTCTGGCTTTCTACCTGCAAATTGCATTTGCTTGGAAGTTCCTAAAGCCTTCTTATAAAAGTATATCTTGCAATCATTGCAGTGCATGATACCACATTTCTTTCAGGCATTTTTTCAAACAGTTCAAGTGTCTTGTCCATGATTTCACATTTTGCATACAAGTCGACAAGAGTAGTTGCAACTACAGTTTCTAACCAAATCCATCTATCTTTTATGCTTTGATGAATGTTCATTCCCTATTTCAAAGCTCTCATTTTGACACAGGTGTTTAGGATGATGGAAAAGGTTGTGGAGTCTGGCTTTACACCTGCTAATTGCACTTAATTGGAAATTTCTAAATCCTTTTCATAAAGTTCAAATTTATTCATATCCTAAAATCATTATAGTCCATGAGACCACATTTCTTTGAGGTATTTCATCAAACAGTTCACGTGCCTTGTCTATGTTTCCACATTTCACATACATGTCTACAAGTGTTGTTGCCACTATGAAATCTAACACAATTTATGTATCCTTTATGCTTTGATGGATGTTCATACCATGTTCCAATGCTGCTATTTTGGATCTTGAAATCATGGTATTCAATGATACAACAATTTTTTCAGGTATTCAATCAAATACTTTTACGTGCATAATCTATATTCAAGAATTTTGAATACATATCTATTATGGCACTACTAGAAAAAGGATTGAAATACAAGCCACTCTTAATCACATACCCATGAATTTGATTACCCTTCCACAGAGTTGTTAAGTCGGCACAAGCATAGAAAAGACCTGAAAATACTTGTAAGCGAGGCTGCATTCAAAGATTGCAGCACGAGATCGGGCGTTATATCATTCGAAAGTGGGAACGACCGCATTCCATTGAAGACAGCTGAGAATATGTGGTTCTTATGTTCGGTTGGAGACCACTGCGGAAAGGGCATGAAATTTAATATAACAGTTGTCCCCACAATGACATATCTTACACCATTTGAACCACCCATTGCCATACCACCACAATCAAAGGCCACCCCAACTGTCTCTTTTGTGGGGATTACACTGCACATCATGCCCTACTTGTGAAATGCATATAAGAAGCTTCCATTAACAACCACAAAGGATCGCGAGCAGGGGCTTCCCAAAACACCGTGTTTGACATGTTTTTGAGTTTTTTCTAGATCGTGTGTTGGGATCGAAAACTTTTGTACTCCGTTTGAATTGACCCTGCGACTCCGTGTAATCGCATACGAATCACTGCTCAAAAATCCAACGGCCATGAATGTTTTAATGATCGTCCAACCCTTCTCCATCACTACAAGTCATTGATTGCCAATATCAGCTCGTCCATCTTATATATGAAACCTCCTTCGGCACAATTAAATACACTATTTTATTTATTTAATGACTGATCAGTCCTTCCAATTAGTATGAGCAATCAATTCTATCTCAATCAATCCTGACCATTCATCATCTTATCCAATCAAAATAATTGAACAAATTTAAAAAGTGTCAAAAGGAGGATATTTATAAATGGTTTGCATATTCAAAATAGAACCAATTTTCCAAATTTGTCACCATACAACACATCATTATGCAAGATGATGCTAAGAAGAATTTATGTCCTCTCAAATAAGACTTTATTAAATAATTACATCCAAGGGAATCACAACTATAATATAATGACACAAACCACATTCTAATAGTATTTGAAAATCTAAGGCCAAGCTAGTACATAATCAAACTTGTAAACTTGCATTAGAAATGATCATCATTCAACTATACATAAAGCCAGACAGGACATTTATTTCTGCGTAAAATTATTTAAAAAAATATTAACATGCTTTAGAAGGAATAATAATATAATTGGGAGAATCACCAATGCAATTTCCTCCATTTAACTACTTATTTTTAAAATCTAATATGCACTATGAAAGAGGGGTGGAACATAATTACATAATCTCTAATATGCACTATGGAAGAGGGGTGGAACATAATTACAAATTCCATAGATTATGGACTCTAACTTTACAGGAATTAACATACATGTGACCCAATTAAACCCCTCTTTCTAAGTTTTAAAATGATTAATGCAACAAGCCACATAGGTTCCCACAATAATCTTAGGAAGACAATATAGTTCGGGGACCTAATCACTAATTTAAATGATCCATGATTTACTCAAATGATATCTTAGGCAGACAACATAGTTTGGGGACCTACTTTACTAATTCAAATGATCTATGATTCACAACAAGTCAAATTGTGATATTGCTATCAGAATTCAACTGTGTAATTTTTTAGTCAAACTCATGTTTGATGAGCAGTGATTCACAAGAACTCATCTCTCATGACAATGAATAGAACACTTAGCACTCATTGCATCTAGGTGATGCTCACCAGGACTTCCCGAGAGGTCACTCATCCTAGTTCTACTCCAACTCAAACACACTTAACCATGGAGATTCCTTCAAGGTTAAGCCCACTTTGCTTGCAACCTCATTTTCTTTCAAACATAACAGAGTAGGTAGTAAAGGTATGCTACTCTTCCTATATGACATATTAACCTAATTTCTAATCTTATTAATCCTTTGAAATGAATATTTTTCATTTGTCCATGGATTTGTAGTGGATAGGCTTTCCCTTATGAAGTTGCTCGCAATCGGAAGTTGTCTCACACCCGAAAACAACTACCTAAAAATAGTTTTCATATCATAATTTAAGATGACATGATGATTATTTAAAACTAGTCCTCTATTGATTGTATAAATGTTGACACGTCAAGTAGCTTTTACATGTACCCCTATTTCATCCTTGCATTTATTAGTTTCGTTCACGACTACATTGTGGGCATGAGATTGATCATGCCATTGAGAGGAGGGAGAATGCAGGCACCGGCTACGATGCAACATATTTACACTGGTAACCTTTGTCATTAGCATGGTATCCCATGGACATGTACAATGTCAGTGCATGTATTCAAACGTACTATGTACGCTAGTCTGGTAACTACTGACAAATTAATGCATCCTGCTTTTAGATTATCTCAATCAATTAAATATTTATTCTTTATATTAATATTTGTACATGAAGATTATTAATTAATATAATTTTTATTCTAAATAATTTAATAGCAATACTTGTTATTTTAAGTAAAAATAATCTTTAATTTTAGTACATTTATTTTTTTGTTTAAATTAATCTTATTTATCTAAATAATTTTAAATTTTAACATTTTCCAGTGGATTCGTTAGCATTGACAATTTCTTCTGAGTTTCAAAATAATAGACTAAAATTCAATAATAAATTGTAAAAATCGTAGCAATAAAAATCATAAAAAATAATTTACTAAAATCATAATTATAGAAATATCATTGAATCAATTTGTAGTGGGTATAGAAGTTAGAATTCTAGAATTTTATTTAATCTTGTTTTCTCTTCTATAATTTCTATAATTTGACTTTTTGCAATGTGCCAGTGAATTAAGTTCTAATATCATTTTTAGAAAAATAAATATAAATATTCATATATATTTGAATTAATAGTAAAAACTTTATTGTTTCTTAATAAAATTATCTAAGAATTATATAGAAAGATAATTTTAAAATAATAAAATTGATAAAACAAAAAATTAATAAAAGATAACATAAACATAAAATAAATTCTCTAAAATGAATTATTATTAGAAGAAATAAACATTTTAATTAAAGAAATAAACATGTAATTTTTTAATAATATTTATCTATATATTTAATATAAATAGATTTTTTAAAAAAATTATTATTTTTATTAGTAAAAGGCCAAGGCCAGATAAATTTTATAAAGTCTTAAATTAATACATGATTCTCCTTTCAATGCTAGTAGGAAAGAATGGAGAAGAAAACCTCAAGTCTTGCCCGGGACTTTTGTCCAGTTTGTATAGAAGGAGTTTTACTTTATTACATATTTGAACAGATAGGGGCATACCCCTATTTACAATGTCCTACAAATATACATCACATAGCCTATCATAGGCAGTATTTCCTAAATCTGCTAAATACATTTACATTTGCCTTCCCTACTCCTCTTTCATGATGGTTTTGTTGGAAAAATGGTCAACGCTCCCCTTGGGATTCGTGACATGGTTTAACAGCCTCCTATGTCTTCTATAAGTCTTGTGGTTGTATCCGGCATTAACGGGTCGATCTTTTGGTGCAACGGCAACTACTACTTGTAACAAGTGGTATCAGAGCTTGGTCACAGGTTCAAATCCCCTCGGGTAACGCTGAGGGGGAGATTGTTGGAAAAATGGTCAGCGCTCCCCTTGGGATTCGTGACATGGTTTAACAGCCTCATGTGTCTTCTATAAGTCTTGTGGTTGTATCGGGCATTAACAGGTCGATCTTTTGGTGCAACAGCAACTACTACTTGTAACAGGTTCCTCTTCCTTCATTAATACCTGCTAAGGAATCTACAAAACCACTATTGATAGTACTCATACCTAAGTTAGTGACATATATATTAAATCAACAAACTATACCAGGGATACCATGGCTACCCTTATGATATCTTCTGATATCCTACACTCAACAGTAGTTAGTCTAAATAGTTAAGTTGCCTCAGCCTAATATGCTACCTTTGAGGACTAGAAACGTTCCTTAAAATTAGAGAGATGCCCTAAAGGATTAAGATCATTTTACCCTACTTTCCTTTCAATGAGTACTAATTTTTTCATACCATAAGTTTCCTGTACTTATTAATTTTTACATCTTTTTTATTGAAACCCGAGATTCTAATCATTAACAATCCCTAACTAGAATACCTCTTCTTTAAATTGTATTTATTAAGGGGAGTCTTTTTCCTTTTGCCTTCGTATATATTTATTACTAATGTGATAATTTTATATATAAATTATGTGTACCTTATTGGAATTGAATCCATAATTTTAAATTAAGAAATTTTACTCTTACTAATCAAAAATCCAGTTTAACTATTCCTTCATAGCTTATCCATAAGAAATTACATTCATATTCCATTCACTCAAATGAACTTTGTATCTACTTAAGGGGATAGTTAATCATGTCAGGTTTACTCTGATTATTATTTAGTCTTACTTTTGATACCTTGATTTCCAATGCATCATAGATCAAACAAAAAATGAAACCATATAATGTTGATTTTTAAAGATTCACCAGCATTAGTTACATTGAATAACAACTACTCTTTAATTAGACAATTGTGAAAAAAGTTTCCTCCATTCCTTGGTTAAATGACAAGACAAATAATTATGATGTTTTATCCAAAGCTTTGAGATTTTTTGGAGATGCTTCATTTTTCTTCATTTTTTTAATTACAGCATCATTTCCAATAATGCTCTCAACTACTTCTTCATTTTACGAATCACTATAGGCTTCCCTATCTGTGTTCCCTACATCATCATCTCAGTATGTGTAAAACCAATCTCCATCTTCTGAGGCCCTAACATGAAAATAATAAAAAAGAAAATCCAGATTCCTTCTAATGATAGGGCCTCTAAATAATAATGTTGCTAGGTCTTCAGTATTCAGGATCAAGGATGTAGGGACCAGTCTACCATTGATCATAGGAATGTTGTAGAATCTAGGTTTTGTTATGGTTAGAACTCCCCTTATATTATGGATAACTAAATCCATCTGATGCAATGGCTTTCTTGGGTTTTCAACAAATCTACATGGTGGTGTGTTGAAGTGGTTCTATGTTACTCGGTTGTAGCTTTAACTAACAATCTCAGTTATTGAAGAGGCTCGATCACTTAAGGAACTCAGTAAAACCTCTGGTGCTCGGTGGAACATGTACTCGGCGATGCTTGTAGTGCTTGGTTGACATGTTTTCTTAGTGATGTCTGGTGTGCTCGGTTGTTTTACTGATGCTTGGTAGTTCTATTTTACCAAATGGAGTTCTTGTAGTTTTGGTTGGCCGACTTGATGTATTTAGTATTGGTAGCTTGTGTTGTATTCTCCTATGTGGATCTAGAGGCCGACATGGAGAATTAATTATTTGTAAGGCTATTTGAGAGCTGGCTGATGTTGCATTTAATATTTGTTTGTAGTAGAAGCTAACTTGGCTTAGGAGTTAATTGTTTCTTCTAGATGACTTGTGGTTGAAGAAATGTATTTAAGGAGTGTTTGGGTAGTTTTTTAGGAAGTCAGTTAGTGGAAGTAGATCGACAAGACAAGATTTGGGTCCTGCGAGATCTTGAAGATCAGATTGATTGTCTGATAGTTGTAATAGCAAAGCTAGTGGTTTGCATTCTTAGAGACAAGGAGATTGTTTGGTGGCTTGCAAGCTCAATTTCAAATCTACCTTAGTGTTTCCACCAGTTGTTGGTGTGCTTCAGAGCTGGACTAGCTAGGAGATTGCAGAAATACTATTGTAAGTGATTGTATTTGGTCCTAACCCAGAAGGCCTTACAACCGGGCATGTTGAATGAAATTCTATTTGAAGCATTACATTGTTGTATTTCGTTGTGGTTGTTGTTGTTATTGTTGTTGGTGTAGACTTGGACTATCCATCTTAGGATTATCCTTACATGCTTTGCGTCAAGTGGTATCAGAGCTTGAAGTTCTTGAGTGTGTAAACCGATCATTGAGTTGAGGCATTTTGCACTAGGACCTTGGGTTGGTGATTTTTTGCCTTGGGTTTTCAAAGATCTTGAAGGATGCCTCCAAGAAGATTGGACCCTAGGGCGATTGCAGATCTATGTGATGCTGTGGAATCAAAGATTATAGAGAAAGTTAAAGTAGATTTCAGATCTGAGATGAAATTGATGAAGAATGACATGATTGCTAAGATCATGAGGGCTATTGTTGGTATGCCGAGGAATCTTAGTACTGAAGATGGTTATGAGGAAGTTGTTGAAGACTTTGAAGCTAGTGGATCTAGTGGAGATGACCGGAGAGATAGATATGGTGAAGATAAAATTGGTTGGTTGCATAGATTTGGAGCTCGGTTAAGTACTAGCTACCAAATGGTTGTTTCTACTTTCTCTAGTACTTTGAGACTGAGGATTTGATTGATTGGATTGGTGAACTAGAAGATTTCTTGAAGATCCTCTAAGAGTAAGATTAGCATAGACTAAGTTGAAAGGACATGTTGCACTTTGGTGGAAAGAATTGCAAAGAGATAGAGAAGATGAAGGTGAAATGAAGATCAATTGGTGGACGTTGATGGTGACTAAATTGAAAGCTAAGTTCATACCTTCCGACTATGAGCTTGACTTGTTTAAGAAGTTACAGAATCTGAAGCAGAAATATTTGACTGTGGAAGACTATACCGAGGAGTTCTATAATTTGACTATTCATTCTGGACACAAAGAACTTGGTAAAGAAAAGGTAGCTCGGTATGTGAACGGTTTGAGATTCAATATTCAAGATGAGCTTGGTATGTTGAAGATTGATTTAGTTGAGGATGTTTATCAGTATGCTCTAAAGGTAGAAGATAAGTTAAAGAGGAGACAACATGGTAATTCCTGAGGGAAGGAGAAGCTAGATCACTCGGTGAAGGATAAACTGACTGTTGAAGATGACCCGAAACCTGTGGAGCTGAAAAAGAAGATAGGTAGGGTTATCTTTAAGGGTACTTGTTATAATTATGGTGAAGGACACCGGTCTTTTGAGTGCACACAGAAGAAGATTGGTGATCGTGTTACAAGTGTGGTTGTCATTGCACCAAAAGATCGACCTATTAATGCCTGATATAACCACTAGACTTATAGAAGACACAGGAGGCTGTTAAACCATGTCCCAAATCCTGAGGGGAGCATTGACCATTTTTCCAACAATCTCCCCTTGAGTGTTACCCGAGGGGATTAGAACTTGTGACCAAGCTCAAATACCACTTGTTGGAATACAAACACCACTAAGAGGGGGGTGAATCAGTGGTTACTTAAAAACTTGTCCTTTTCAATTTTTACAATTATAACATATACTTATGAAATATGAACAAGATATGTAGAAAGAACATAGTACACAATATTTATAGTGGAAAACCCCTTAGGGTAAAAACCACTTTGAATCTAAAACTTTATTAGCCATTTGAGCAAATCTTTTAGAGCTACAACTCTGGGAAGCACCAACACCTTATTTTTGAAACATCGATTTCAAGGAACACCAATCTCTTACACATGAAGCACCAGCTTCAAGAATACAAGAAGCACAAACTTCCAAAATGAATAAATGAAATAAAAAATTAGAGGATCATCTATGTTACAATACAAATCATGAAACAAGATTTCAACTCCAAGTTAAAAACATTAAGCAGGATTCACTTCTTTTCTTATCTCTCATACTGATTCTTTTACATCACCAAATTATACAAGCCTTCTCAAAATGCCTTTATCAGATCATGAAATGTGTAATCAGACTTAAATCAATGCATCTGAATGTAATAGGATGATTTTAATCAATGGTCTTCAAAATGCTATACTTCTTGAAAGATAAATAACATTTTTCCTTCAAAACATTAAAGATCCAAATGCATATTCATGTTTCATAAAAACATATTATTAAATACTAATGTAAACCATTAAGATATCAGTGAATAAACCCTTCTCAACCTCTGATATACTTTTGTAATGAAATCAAATCACAAATAGAAAAATAGAAACATAAATCATTACCCTCCTCTTTACTGCTATAAAAACTTCATGTAATCTGCCTGATATACTTCACATTATGCACCACTCCTAAAAAAATTTATCAAATCACCTATTGGATATTTTAGAGGAATGTATCCTTTACTATAAACCAAGGAAGTCAACATTTTTGAGGTAGTTACATAACCCAAACTTCAATTAGACCAAAACTGCTCAAAACTGCTAAAACTATCATGAATTTTTGTAATTGCATCTATTAAACAGATTTTTTCTCTTTATGTACATGTGATATGAAAACACTAACACTGACTCATTTTAGCTAATTCATCACCCTTTTCAAAAAGGTTTATGATTGGGGTCTATCGAATAACTAAGCCTGTCGACTTTCTCATATACCAAAACTATTTTTTTATAACCGTTTTCTTAACCAATGTGAACATTAAGTGTTAATTGTATAACACTTAAGTGTATGTCTTGAATATGTTTTGAACAATATTGAATGACATCAAATAAAATAATTTCATGATTTTAACCATACCATATGCCCATTATAATTGTATGGATTTATTATTGACATCAACAACAACATTCAAAGACCAAATACCAAAGGTTCAACATACTCCCCCTTTGGCATTGATGTCAATACCTATAAAAACATATCAACCTTTGCATGTACCTATAACACCTGTATACTATAGAAAAAAATCATGTACTTTTATAGATTCCATCAATCACAATATGTTTTCCTTATGCTTTTTCTCCCCCTTTGACATCAATGACAAAGGAGATATACCAAGGTTTTAGTTGTAAAAACTATCATAAATGCTCCCCCTGAAACCTATCACACACTATTTTACTTATGCAAGAGAAGAGAGGGATAGAACCCCTTATCTTGTTCTTAATCTTTGAAACACATCTTTTGAGAGAGATTTTTTGAATATGTTAGCTAATAGATATGCATGTCTGTCTCTTATAATCTGTTCTTGAAGATGATATTTCTTGAATATTGAACCTGTAGACTTTGTACATGTTGATTCAGATGTTCTTATTTGATCTTTTATCTCTTCTTCACTTTCTTCAACTTTATTAACTGATTTGTTCAAGTCATTATCATTTTCTTGAAGGAGAGTATTATCTTTATCCTACACAACTCCATTCACCTATCCCATTAGACAAACATCTTCATGATTGTTAGTATTTGTGATATCTTTTAAGTTGTATACATTCCCTTTAGATATTTTACCTGATACAACCAACTATCTTGATATAAATTTGATTTGACAACCTTGATCATCAAACACAACTTCATATCTTGATGCAAGGGCATTCTAGCATCTTCGGTGAATCTGCATGGGAGGTGTATGTTTGGTCGGTGTTACTCAGTTGCAGCCTTGACCGATGGCCTCAATCATTGAAGGAAGCTTGATCACTGAAAGAACTCGGTAACCTCTAGCACTCAGTGAAAGTGTTACTCGGTGATGCCTGTGGTGCTCAGTCGACACTAGTGCTCAGTGATGCCTGGCATGCTCGGTTATTTCACTATTGCTCCGTAGTTCCAGTTTATCGACTAGAGTTCTATGTGATTTGTTGGGCCGACTTGGTGCATTTATTGTCGGTAGCTATTGTTATAGTTGACATGTTAGATTAAATTTTTGTAAGGCTATTTTGATGTTGACTTGTATTGAATTTAATATTTGTTGGGGGGAGTTAATGGTTTCATCCGGCCAAATTGTGGCTGATGATTAGTATTTATAGGATGTTTGGGTAGATTTTTAGGGGGGATCAAGAGATCAATTAGAGTTCATGACTTGGAAGACTTAGCGAATCAGATCTGAGGTTCTAAAAGATGGAGTTGGCGAAGTTGTGGAAAAGATCTTGCATGATCTTGCAGATCATATAGTTATATGATAAGTTGTAACTGCAAAGCTAGTGGTTTGCACACTTTGAGACAAGGAGATTGCTTGGAGGCTTGCGAACTCAAGTTTAGATCTGCCTTAGGATATCTATCAGCTTCTAATTATCTTCAGAGCTGAACTAGCTGAGATTGTATTGGATTTGTTTGGATCTTGTAGAATTGTTTCTGATTGTAATTGGCCTGATTGTAATTGGCCCTAACCCAGAAGGCCTTACAGCTGGGCATGTTAATAAAAATCAGAGTTAAACAATTTCTTTATTGTTGTGTTGTTGAGTATTCCACTGTGTTGTTCTGTTGGCTGCAAGGTTTGGACTGTCCTTAATTGGATCCACCATCCTTGACTGCATCAGGTGGTATCAGAGCGAGAGTGTTGATTTTGTGGAGCGAAGGTTGACCTAGCAAGGCTGATCTTGTGAAGTTGATCTTGTTTGTGAAGAGATTGTATGATCTAGATTGCAGATCCATGGCACTAAACTTGTGGATCTTGCCCTAGTTATTTATTCAAGGTGGCAGGTTGAGATCTGACTTGTACACAACTTGGAGATTTCTGCAAGGTGGTTGGTAAGGGTTTGTTGCAGAGGGTTTTTGCATATCTTTAAGGATGCCTCCAAGAAGATTGGACCCTAGAGTTATTTCTAATCTTTGTGATACAGTTGAATCCCGGATCACGAAGAAGGTGAAATCAAATTACAGATCTGAGATGGAGTTGATGAAGAATGACATGGTCACCGAGATCATGAGAGCTATTACTAGTATACCTCAAAATTTTTGGTACTGAAGATGGTTATGAGGAAGGAGTTGGAGACTTTAAACCTGTTGGATCTAGTGGTGATGACCAGAGTGATAGATCTAGTGAAGACAAAACTACTCGGTTATCTAGATCTGGAGCTCAGTTAAGTAGTAGTTACCAAATGGAAGTTTCTACTTTCTCTAGTACTTTGAAGCCCGAGAACTTGATTGACTAGATTGGTGAACTTGAAGATTTATTTGAGCTAGAAGAAATTGAAGATCCTCTTCAGGTGAGATTAGCACAGACAAAGTTGAAAGGACATGCTTCTCTTTGGTGGAAGGCACTACAAAGAGATAGAGAAGATGAAGGTGAAATGAAGATCAATCGATGGAGGTTGATGGTGACTAAGTTGAAAAATAAGTTCATACCTTATGATTATGAGCTTGATTTGTTTAAGAAGTTGTAGAATCTAAAACAGAAGGATTTGTTTGTGGAAGATTATATCGAGGAGTTCTACAAACTTACTATTCGGTCTAGACACCGAGAGCTTGGTAAGGAAAAGGTAGCTCGGTATGTGAATGGTCTGAGATTCAATATTCAGGATGAGCTTGGTATGTTGAAGATTGATTTTGTTGAAGATGCTTATCAGTATGCTCTAAAGGCAGAAGATAAGTTAAAAAGGAAACAACATAGTAATCCCCGAGGGAAGGAAATGATTGATCACTCAGTGAAGGATAAACTGACTGATGCAAAAGATGAATAGAAACTTGTGGAACCAAAGAAGAAGACAGGTAGGGTTATCTTTAAGGGTACTTGTTATAACTGTGGAGAGGAAGGACATCGTTCTTTTGAGTGTCCACAGAAGAAGCTTGGTGACCGATGAACTACTATGGTGAATGAGAATGAACCTGAATCTGAGAACTTTCTGCTTTGGTGAACATTGCTCGGTACAAAGGAGGAACCTTGTTAGAGGAGTTACTTGTTTAGGACCTGATGCAAGTCTAGAGGTAAACTTTGTGATGTTATTGTTGATAGTGGTAGTACTGATAACCTTGTTGCTGAGGACATGGTTCAGAGACTTGGGTTGAATAGAATGAAGCATCCTTGTCCTTATAGGATTGGTTGGTTACAAGATGTTCATGCTCTAAAAGTAAGAGAACAATGCTTTATTGATGTTCAGATTAGCCAATATAAGGATCTTGTGTTATGTGACATTGTGAAGATGAATAGTTGTGATATATTGCTCGGTAGACCTTGGCAATATGATTACAGAGCTATGTATGACTATGTAAGAAATGTGTTTACTATTGAGAAGGATGACAGGAAGTTTTCCCTGATGCCTTTGCTGGATACAAAACTCGGTAGGAGAAGCCTGAGTATTGGTAGCCAGGTTGAGATTGTGGATCCAAAGAAAATGAATGATCAGTATGGAGAAAAAACATGTGTGTTGTCAAGAAAAGACTTGAAGAGACAGAGAAAGTTGAAGTGGAAGAGTATGCAAGTTGAAAAGGTGGAGGACTTGTATGTGAAGAACCAGTTTGGGGTTTATGTGCTGAATCCTGGAAGATGTTCTTCTCACATATGAACATCTTTTCGCACCTAGGGTGTCTGATGTAGGGGCATTCTAGGGTACTCAGTGAATCTACATGGGGGGTGTATGTTTGGCCGGTGTTACTCAGTTGCAGCCTTGACTGACGACCTAGGTCATTGAAGGAAGCTCGGTCGCTAAAGGAACTCAATAACCTCTAGCGCTTGGTGAAAGTGTTACTCAGTGATGCTTGTGGTGCTCAGTCGACACTAGTGCTCGATGATGTCTGGAATGCTCAATTATTTCACTGTTTCTCAGTAGTTATGGTTTACCAACTAGAGTTCTATGTGATTTGTTGGGCCGACTTGGTGCATTTATTGTTGGTAGTTGTTGTTACAGGTTGACATGTTAGATTAAATGTTTGTAAGGCTATTTTGATGCCGACTTATATTGAATTTAATATTTGTTGGGGGGAGTTAATGGTTTCATCCAGCCAACTTGTGGCTGATGATTAGTATTTATAGGATGTTTGGGTAGATGTTTAGGAGGGATCAGGAGATCAATTGGAGTTCATGACTTGGAAGACTTAGCGAATCAGATCGGAGGTTCTGAAGCTGGAGTTGGCGAAGTTGTGGAAAATATCTTGCAGATCAGATAGTTATTTGATAAGTTGTAACTGTAGAGCTAGTGGTTTGCACACTTTGAGACAAGGAGATTGCTTGGAGGCTTGTGCGCTCAAGTTTAGATCTGCCTTAGGGTTTCCATCAACTTCTAATTGTCTTAAAAGTTGAACTAGCTAAGATTGTATTGGATCTATTCAGATCTTGCAGAATTATTTCTGATTGTAATTGGCCCTAACCCGGAAGGCCTTACAGTCGGGCATGTTAATGAAAATCAGAGTTAAACCATTACTTTTTTGTTGTGTTGTTGAGTATTCTGATGTATTATTCTATTGGCTACAAGGTTTGGACTATCATTAATTGGATCCACCATCCTTGACTGCATCATATCCATTATCACAAATTTGACTAACACTTAGAATATTGTACTTCAATCCCTCAACATAATACACATCATGAATAGACATTTTGTCACTTAGCATTAAAGAACCCAAACCTTTAATTTTCCTTGAAGAATCATCACCAAAACTCACACTGCCACCTTTGTAGTTAATCAATTTATCAAACTTTGTTTTATCACTTGTCATGTGTCTAGAACAACCACTATCAATTATCCATGAATCATTTTCTTGAGAATGTAAAGCCATTTGAATAAACATAGACTTATTAATCTTAGGCCTCCATATCTTAGTCACATTAGTATCAAATTCTTTATCAACTTGTAGACTAGTATAAGATTGATCATTTTGAAATGTCTTAGTTTTGCAATTCCTCATAACATGACCAAAAAGATTGCATTTGTAACATCTTAGACCATTCATTTTATGAAATGAATAACCAAAATGAAACTTTGAAAATCTTCTTGACATATATTTGCAATTACTTATTCTATGTCCATATTGATGACACATGAAGCAATACCCATCAAAGAAAGAAGTGAACTTGTTTGAATATCTTTTACCCATGAATGAAGGGCTTGATGTAACCTGCCTTTTACCATCAGAAATCTAATTAAAATCTGCATTTTTATCTAATTTTGAAGTGGCAACATGTTGATCTATGTCTTTACTTTCATATTTGAATATCTCAAATAAAGATTTATCTTTCTTGTCACTAGAGCATTGTCCAAGTTCAAAACCAATTCCAGTTAGATCATCAATTCTTCTTTGTTTCCTTAACATGTCATCCAAAGTAGTATTCTCATATTTTTCTAACTTCCTTTTATATGATACTACTTCATTCATTAACCTTGTACATTCATGATCTTTAGAACTTAACTCTTCCTTAGTGACAAAGACAATTTTA
The DNA here is from genome assembly GCA_027943335.1 of Chamaecyparis obtusa. Lineage (NCBI taxonomy): Eukaryota > Viridiplantae > Streptophyta > Pinopsida > Cupressales > Cupressaceae > Chamaecyparis > Chamaecyparis obtusa. Next base: position 243,865 of record BSBK01008424.1, on the reverse strand, counting down.
TTTTGTTCCTCCACTTGTAATTTTAAATCTATAACTTGTTGATTTAATTTCTTAACTTCTTTTTCAAAGTTCTCTTTTTCTTTTATGAATTGATTTTCTTGAGCACTTAAATTCCTTTCTAATTCCTTGATCTTTATAAGTGCATAAAGAAATTCACATTCTAAATCAACTTCAACAAGTTCAACATCATCATCACTATCTAATTCTTGACAAGTAGTTTCTATATCCATGAATGAAACTTCATTTTCATCACATTCAAAAATACTAGATTCACTATCTGATACATCAACAATCAAACTCTTCTTCTTCTTAAAGAACTTCTTTTTATTATAGAATTTATTTTTACTTGATTTCTCTTTCTCATCATCTACTTCATCATGACTATTATAAGGACATTTAGATGTGAAGTGTCCTATTTTACCACAATTTAAAGCATTTGAAAGGAATTTTACCTTTGTATTTATCTCCTCCTTTCTTTAATTTCCTTGAGAAATATGCTTCAAGAACATCAAGGTCTTCTGATTCCGATGAGACTTTCTTTGCCTTCTTTTCTACTTTGAATGTTGTTTCTTTGCTTGTGGATTCCTGCGTGCAAACTTTCTCATTTCATAAGCTACAAGTGCTCCATGAATATCTTCCATTGTATATTTGTTAATGCCCCTAGTTTCTTCTATGGAACATATTTTGGAATAAAACTTATCAGGAAGAGATCTTAAAACTTTCTTTACAACATCAATATCATCAATTGTTTCACCAACTCCTCTTATGCCATTCATAGTTTCATCTATCTTAAGGAGATAGTCTTCTACCTTTTCATCATCTCCCATTTTTAGATCTTCAAATCTTGATTTTAAATATTGTATCTTGGCTTCTTTAACTCTATCATTACCATGATAAGTGTTTTTCAACTTGTCCCATACTTCTTTAGAAGATCTGCAATGCATAACCTTAACAAACACATCTTTAAACAAATTGTTAAGTATTGCAAATTTAGCTTTCATATCAATTTCATACTTCTTCTTTTCATTAGGATCTGTAGGTAAAGCATTAGGAACTTTATAACCATTAACAACTGAAGCCCAAACATCAACATTAATAGATAACAAGTATGTTTGCATTGTTACTTCCCAAAAAGCATAATCTGATCCATCAAAAATAGGAACCTTTGAAGAACTATCTTGAGCCATTGTAGATATGTATTCCACTCAACCAAAATCTACCCAAAGTTGTTAAACTTGATGTAGGGAACCTTTCTCTGATACCACTTGTTACAAGTGTGGTTGTCGTTGCACCAAAAGATCAACCTATTAATGCCCGATACAACCACTAGACTTATAGAAGACATGGGAGGTTGTTAAACCATGTCACAAATCCTAAGGGGAGTGTTGACCATTTTTCCAACAGATCAAAGGAATGTTGTGGTGAATGAGAACATATTGAATGAACCTGAATCATAGAACTTTCTAGTTTGAAGAACATTGCTCAGTGCAAAGATGGAACCTTGTCAAAGGAGTAGTTTGTTTAGAGCTTGATGCAAGTCAAGAGGTAAACTTTGTAATGTGATTGTGGATAGTGGCAGTATTGATAACCTTGTAGCTGAGGAGATTGTTTAGAAACTTGGTTTGAAGAGGGTGAGACATCCTTATCCTTATAGGATTGGTTGATTGCAATATGTTCATGCTCTGGAAGTGAGGGAGCAATGTCTTGTTGATTTTCAAATTGGCCAATATAAGGATCAAGTGTTGTGTGATATTGTGGATATGAGTAGTTGTCACATATTGCTCGGTAGACCTTGGCAGTATGATTGCAGAGTTGTGCATGACTGTGTCAAGAATGTATTCACTGTTGAGAAGAATGACAGGAAGTTTTCCCTGATGCCTTTATTGGATACAACACTTGGTAGGAGAAACCTAAGCTTTGGTAGCTGAGATAAGTTGAAGGATTTTGAAAGGATTGATTAGTATGGAGAAAAAACCTATGTATTGTCCAGGAAAGACTTGAAAAGACAGAGGAAGAAAAAGTGGAAGAGTATGCAAGGTGGAGACTCGAAGGACTTGTATGTGAAGAACCAGTTTGGGGTTTATCTGCTAAATCTCAGAAGATGTTCTTCCATCCTATGAGAACATCTTTTCAAACCTAGGGTGTATAATGTAGTGGCATTCTTGGGTTTTTAGCAAATCTGCATGGCGGTATGTTGAAGTGGTTCTGTGTTACTCGGTTGCAGCTTTAATCGATGATCTCAGTTATTGAAGAGACTTGGTCACTGAAGGAACTCGGTAAAACCTCTAGCGCTCGGTGGAACATGTACTCGGTGATGCTTGTGGTGCTCGATCGACGTTCTTTCTCAGTGATGCCTGGCATGCTCGGTTGTTTTACTGATGCTCGGTAGTTCTAGTTTACCGACTGGAGTTCTTGGAGTTTTGGTTGGCCGACTTGATGTATTTAGTATTGGTAGCTTGTGTTGTATTCTCCTATGTGGATCTAGAGGCCGACATGGAGAATTAATTATTTGTAAGGCTATTTGAGAGCTTACTGATGTTGCATTTAATATTTGTTTGTAGTGGAAGCCGACTTGGCTTAGGAGTTAATTGTTTCTTCTAGCTAATTTATGTTTGAAGAAATGTATTTAAGGAGTATTTGGGAAGTTGTTTAGGAAGTCAGTTAGTGGAAGTAGATCAACAAGACAAGATTTGGATCCTGTGAGATCTTGAAGATCAGATTGATTGTCTGATAGTTGTAATAATAAAGCTAGTGGTTTGCATTCTTGGAGACAAGGAGTTGCTTGGTGGCTTGCGAGCTCAAGTTTAGATCTGCCTTAGTATTTCCACTAGTTGCTGGTGTGCTTCAGAGCTGGACTAGCTAGGAGATTGCAGAAATACTATTGTAAGTGATTGTATTTAGCCCTAACCTGAAAGGCCTTACAGTCGGACATGTTAAATGAAATTCTATTTGAAGCATTACAGTGTTGTATTTCGTTGTGGTTGTTGTTGTTATTGTTGCTAGTGTAGACTTGGACTATCCATCTTGGGATTATCCTTTCCTGCCCTGCGTCATCATCCCTCTTAGATATTTGCGCTTAAAGATGCGAGCACAAAGCCTTCCAATATCTATTTTTTTCAGGATCAACCTAGATAGTTGAAGCAATGAACATTGCTGGAATATCAGAGTTTACTCTATAATGGTCCTCATTGTTGATAAATTATGGCCCTAAGATCTTGCATACAACCCTCAAAGTGAGATCGTGGGTGCTGAGCATTACGGATTTTAGCCTTTTCACAATGATTATGTCATCAAAGGCAACCTGAGGCTTGGACCCTTTCAATTTGATGGGGGTTATCATCTTCTCATAGATAAGGAGCTTAAGTTTCTGAGAAGACTTAAAGAGGGATGGGAAAATTCACTATTTATAAAATTTCCAACACCTATTCCTATTCTTGTCTATTCCTATATCTGACTCTTGGTCTTCAATAGCCCAAAAAGGACAAATACTGAGTGCATATGAAATTTTTGATGCTTGGGAGAGTTGAGATCCAAGGATGAACAATCGCTTTTAATTAACCGCTTTACCATTTAAAGAATGCAATGCTAATAATATTTGAGGATAATTAAAGACATAACAAATTTGTTATATTTTATTAGATGGCTAATTTAAATATGCACTCCAAATTTATGCATGATCAAAATAAATCATAACTGCATTATATGTATATAATTATATATATATATAGCAGGGTCAATATTTATATAAATATAACTATATATAGCCATGAATTTATAGATATGGATATACATTTATTTATTCATATTTGTGTGTGTGTGTGTGTGTGTAATTTTATATATATATATATATATATATATATATATATATATATATATATATATATATATATATATATATATATATATATATATATATATATATATATATATATATATATATATATATATATATAAAATACAGAGATGCCAAAATTAGTAAAATTTTGAAGACAAGGTCCCTGATTAACTTTTATCAATAATTATCCACGCGAGCCAAAACCAAAAAATAAGATTGGTGAGAGTCTACACAATCATAAGAAGAAATAGTATACTAGGAGAGAAACAATCCTGAGACTCAACGTCTGTTATTGTGCTTCTTTACTAATTATAATTATTTCTAACTATAATAAATGCCTAAAAAAGGTTGTTGTTGGAATATTTTTTTAATGGAAATTAAGCTTAAGGAGTAACTACACTAAAGATAATTTCCTTATTACATTGAGAGAGTAACTGAAAACAAACTTCTCTCGGCTAAACTTTCTCAATCGATTGAAGAAGATTTGTTTGGCATCCTCCTAGTAATTCATGACATTGGGTCCTTCAATAGGTTACGAATAACACCAGAAGGAATCCTTACAGAATAACTGTTAAAGTTTGATAACAAACATCTTTACTGAGAACCATTAATAATATAAAAGCTTCTTACAAGTTATATAACCATTATAGTTTTAGAAGTTCAATTTTCTACATAAAGGATAACCTTATCCACCATTATCAAACTAAATAAAACCAAAAGGAAATATAACTGAACCATATATTCGATTGTAGCATAAGATATAGTATCAACTATGATTTAGTGTCTAGGTCGACCTTAAAGCAACTTGCTACCCTATAAAACTGGAAATAAACCTATTTCTTAAACATTCCTTATGCACAAAAAGAACCATGTTCTAAAAAAAACATAGAGGTGTCATTTAATCCTTTTGTACCATTTGGCAGCTCCAACTTCCTTCGCTCTTTCTAACTATAATGATGATTTCTTCCTCCTGCAGTGGGTTCCCTAAGTAGCAAGAGCATCTTTTCACCTCTGGAGATAAGATACGGATGTCTTCCTTCTTGACATCATCTAGAGCTTTTGGGATGTTGAAACCTTCATTGCACCGGTAATTTAGTAACCACTCCTCCATATTTTCTTGGAGAAGGTCTTTGAACATGAAATCCAAATTCCTACTCATTTACGGCCATACTTCATCAAACCGCTTCTCATCTTTGAAGGTCATCTCGGCACACGCTGAGACTTAGGAATTCCTTGAAGATTTTTTATCTCAGTCTTCATGGTGATTTATGGGAGAGGAATCATTAGATGATTATCAATGCTATAAACCATCTTTTCCAGCCCTCCCAGAAGATCCTCGAGAAAGGTAATCTTAGCAACCTTAATAACATCAACCTTCTTACGCCTGGAAAAGACAGAAAGAGCAATAAATTGTCCAATTATGTTTCTATTGATTCTAAATGAGAACTCATTGTCAAAATTATAGTCTCCCGTACCATTTTCTAGTGCCCACCTTGCAACAACAAAGAGGGGGTTTAGCATTCGGTTCCATCTCTCAGATTTGATTCTTCCTCTTAAGGCCATGGCTCGATGATAACAAATGTGAGGAGCCTAGATTCCATTTCTCAGTTGTGAATACTTCACATATCTAGCAGGGTTTCTCTAAAATCATCTAAAATTTGGGAGAATACTACATTTACACTTCTTCATAAAGGAGGGCATTCATTTAATGATTTTTTCCTTGTCCTTGATTAATAATTATATTTACTCCCCTCTTCCCTGAGATCTTAGAGGATTTTGTGATTTGTGTTTTTCATTATATCACACGCGTTAATAGGTGTCCTCGCTCCGATTAAGCTTTATTATCTTATCACATTAATTATTCCAAGACCTCGGATTCATCCCCTTCTGAGGGAAGGAATTAATTCTGGGATGCATTTAATCATGGCACGATTAATTTCATATGGCGTGAGCTTAGATATAATCTATGCTTATTTGAAAGGAAAGGATTAATCCTTGATAAGTGAAGCTTTAATTAGGGAAATCGGATTTTGAGAAAGTATGAGAGGGGAAATAATTAGAAAGCCTTTGATAATTGATTGTTGCGGATCTTATGCTACTAAGATTCGATATTAATAAAATATGGGGTATTATAATTCTAACTTAATTGTAATATTATGCATTAGATTCAAGTGTTAGAGGCATCTTAACTACAGTTCTGGAAGGGGTAAATATGGTTAATGAATGAGAGGAGCTTAATGTAGAGACTGCTTACTTATGAGATAATAGAGTAAGTGACTCAATCTATATTGAAATTATTCATTGCCTAAGACTGAAAGAGGAGCTAATGAATTCCTATGGGTGGGGTTCTTAAATTGTCTCTAATTATTTATGTGTATGTAACAAGATGTATCCCATCCATTCCCAAATCTCAAGGGCACCATCGTTCTTATTTTCTTCTTGCACCTATTTTAATCTTTAGATTGAAGGATAGTATTCATCATTTCTAGTATCTCTTCCACGTTGGAGTTAGGTTTCCAATTTGGGTCTTTAATAGTTTAGTAATATTAGATTAAATAATTTTAACAAACAATTATGCTTCAAGTTCCTTATTGGAGTTGAAATCAAAACATGATAACTTATGATAGTTGAACTAAAATACTTTGCTTTTATTGATTTTTAAAGTATTAAAGATATATAGGGCTAAGAAAAGGATATTAAGAACTTACAAACTCTACAAAGGAAGAAATTTGATGTCATACATCACCCATTACAAGACTTGTGGAGGTACAAATGGGAAAAAATTAGAGATAAACTCCAAGTTACTTGAAAGAAATATCATATAGATTTAGCTATAAATATATAGTACAATGTCACGTTAACTGTGGATCTATCTTTGAGCTAATAGAGAACAAAAAAGAGTAGGGCAATTATAATAATCTCTCTATTCCAAACTCTATTAAGAGGGTAGAGGGCTAAGAGTTCTTTCGACAGCAGAGTCTAGGTAATAATCTCACCTTTTGATAGACTTTAGATAGTCTTATTTATTAGTTTAGATTATTTTGATTAAGGGTTTGTCAAGGAAGTCTAAACCATATCATTTACTTCTTCTTTAAATTTATTTAGATTATTTAGATTTACAATTTCCTAAGTTACACCATCTGCTCCCAAGTTAGCTAATGAGTCTGCAACATTGTTTCCTTCCCTATATATATGATTGATGGTAAAGTGTCCAAAAGTGGATACAATCTCCATTGCTCTACCTACCAATCCATTTAACTGCCAACTAGGATTTTATCATTTTCTTATAGCATTAATAACTAAAGAAGAATCCCCTTCAATCTCTAATTTATCTATGTTCAATTTTTTACAAAGGAGCAAGCCCTCTATTAGAGCCTTCAGCTTCGTGGTGTTATTAGATTCTATCCCTAGAGAAATGGATTTACTGGCTAACATAAGTCCATCATCCCTATGAATACGACACCTGGCACCTGCCTTTCCTAGATTACCTTGTGAAGCTCCGTCAAAATTGAGCTTGAACTAACCCGAACCTGGGGGTTTCCAAACATAATTAACTCTTTTATCTTCATTCGATTGTTTCCTATTTCCATAAAAGGCAGAACTTTTTAAACCAAACCATTTATTTCTAATATAGTCATCCTCTCTAGAAAAATTGACATATGTTCTACTTGATATATTTCTACAATGCTAACCTCTACCTTGTTTAAGAATTGATCCAAACTTAGTTTTGATTCCTTCAAGATACGTCGGTTTCTTCCTTTCCAAATTTCCCAAATTAGCATAGAGGGAGCTATCCTCCTAATCTTACTATACATATCTTTGCACTTGAAATGAGGTCAGCTTCTAAAAACCTTCACTATGTCATTTTGCAAGGGTGAAGACCATCTAAGCTTCCTAGCTAACCATTGCTAGAAATGATTAGTAATGCTACATTCAATTAACAGGTGATTCACACTCTCGCTATCTTTTTCATAGAGAGGGCATCTTGAAGGGCCTAAGAAACCTATTTTCCTAAACCATTCTGCAGTTAATATTCTCTTTTGTAAGGTCACCCATGCGAACATACATGCTTTGGGCATACAGTCTTTATCCCAACACAAATCAATTGGCAAGTTCAAGAGAGTCAAAGGGATTGACTTGAGTGCTAAGAGACCATATTTTGCATTGTATTTTCCATTGGCAGCTTTAGCCCAAATAATAGAATATTTTCCTTTCCTTAAGACAATATTCCTATCGTTCAGTATATTGGTTATTCTAGATATTACTTCTTGGGATAGTCCTAAATTCTCAAAGGATTTCCACTTCCATCCTAGGGCTGGGTCCTTTGCTAAATAATCTAAATAGTCTTTAACAAAGATCCCCCTAGCATCAGAAATTTGTTTAATGATTTCTAAATCTCCAAATTCAATCTTAAGTGGAGGAAAGGCTCCCCAGGAGTCCTCCTAGAATAAAGCCTTGCTCCCATCTCTAATATCCTAGGAAATTCCATCCAAAATAAGTTTTCTGCGGCTATTAATAAAGTTCCAAATTCTAGAACCTTTAGGTGGAGAGCTATCTCTACATATGCTCAATTCGTCTCTCCCATCTAAGTACTTAAATCTCATAATTTTTACCCATTTCAATTCAAGGTTTTGGATCATTTGTCAAACTAGTTTACCTCCTAAGGCTATATTTTATTTTTTTAAGTCCTTAAATTCTAGTCCTCCATCTAATCTCATTTTACATATTGTTTTCCAAGTAATTGAAGCCATACGCGACTTGTCTTCTGAACCTTGCCAAAAAAGAATTCTAAGTTTATTGGATATCTCACATTTTATACCTTCCGGTAGGTTGAGGCACATCATCTGATAAAGTGGGATGGATGACAAAACTGATTTAATTAGTGCTACTTTCCTTGTAGAAGTTAGCCACTTACCCTTCCACAAATCTATTTTCTTATCTATTTTGCTAAGCACATTACTACAGAGGTTGGTGGATCTACAACCTTTATCTAGGGGCAATCCTAAGTATTTACAAGGTAGGGATCCTATTTTGAAGTATATCTTTCTACAAATACCCAACTCCAGTTCTCTACTAGTATTAAAAAAAAGATTTCAGACTTATCCTTATTAATTTGTTGACCTGAAGCTACGGAGTAATTCTGCAAAATTTCTGCAAAGGTCGTAGCCTCTTTGATACTGGCTTCTCCAAAGAGAAAATTGTCATCCATAAATTGTTGGTGAGTACAAGGATCTAAATCTAATGTGATTTTAATACCACTTAAAGTTTCATTTCTCCATGCTTTAGTCACATATCTTCCCAAAGCTTCTACCATAATAATAAAGAGGAAAGGGGAAAGGGGATCACCTTGTCTTAAACCTTAGGAAATATCAAAGAAGCCTACCGGAGAGTCATTTATCAAAACAAACATTTTAGGACCTGAGATACATTCAAAGATCAAATTAATCAGCTATTTGGAAAAGTCAAATGCTTCTAAACACTTACAAAGGAAACGTGAATCCACCTTATCATAAGTCTTTCTTATATCCAACTTGACTAGCATACTCAATTTTTCGTTTGTTTGAACAATGTGGATGGCTTCTTGAGCTATTATGACACTATCTAGAATAGATCTCCCCATGACAAAACCTGTTTGCTCCTCATATATTATTAGAGGAAGGAGAACCTTAATTCTATTGGCTATCGTTTTAGTTAGCATTTTGTAGACCGTATTGCAAATAGATATTGGCTTAAAGTCTTCAAAGCTCGCTGGATTTGGTGTTTTAGGGATTAAGGACCAAAGGTATTGTTCATTTCTTTCAGAAGTTTCCCTGAATTGTGCATACCTTCTAGAGCTTCTACTATTTATGGCCCCAAGAAAGGCCAGCATTTTTGAAAGAAAAAGGTTGGGAAACCATCAACATTGGGGGATTTATCTAGATGAAGGCTTTTGAGGGCACTCTCTACTTCCTCGGTCGAGAATCTGGCATTAAGTAGTTTATTATGGTTTTCATTAATAATATTGGGAATGTTTCTTAACAAATCATTTTGAGCTTTAAAATGTGAACCATCTTCATTATTTAAAATATTAAAAAAGTAGTTTACTGATTCATTAAAGATGTCTTCCAGGTTATCCAAAAAATTTCCATTGACTTTCTTGATAGATGTTATTCTATTGACGTTTCTCCTAATTTTGGAACTATTGTGAAAAGATTTTGTATTTTTATCTCCCTCTGCTAACCATGTTTCCCTAGATCTCTATTTCCAATAAGCTTCTTCCTTTGCTAAAATTTCCTCATAATTTTTGAGAAGTTCATTCTCTTTGAGATAAGAATTCTCATTCATTCCTTTAGCAAATACTTCCTCATTTAATGTTTTAATATCCTCTTCTATTCTTATTTTTTCCTCGAAGATGTTCCCAAAACTTTCCTTATTCCATTCAATTAGCTTCCTCTTGATTAATTTAAGTTTATGCATAACAATGTGTATTTTTTATCCTTTAAAGTTAGATTTCTTCCACCAATCCTCTATCAATTTAAGACAATTCCCATCCATAAGCCACATTTTTTTGAACTTAAAAGGGGTTTTTCTTTGGTATGTTGGGTTCCAAACAGTGAAGGGCTATTGGATAATGATTTGAACTGAAAGTAGCCAAGATGGAGGCATTCATATCGAAGTCGAAGGATGCTAAATTTTCTATGAAGAAAAATCTATCTAATTTTTTTGCAATAAAGTTCACATCTAATCTTCTATTGGACCAAGTGTAGTCTCCTTCCTTCATTTTAATTTCAGAAGCTTTTAAGTCCATAAGCCATTCCTTGAATTCTAGATTTGTTTGGGAAAGCTTCCTTGAACCTCCTATTTTGTCTGAGGCCTCTAAAATTGAATTAAAGTCTCCTCCTAACAGAAAATTTTCATTGAGATTTGGATTGATAAAATTTTGAATTTCCTTCCACATATTTATTTTCTCATGAAGAAATTTTGGACCATAAACATTTATTAAGATTAAATTTAATTTGCTTCTTGTGCTTTTTAATCTTCCACTAATCCAGTTTGTAGACGATGTTATCTAGGTAAACTCACATAGTCTAGGGTTCCATATCATTGTTATCCCCCCAGAAGCACCATTAGAAGGATTGCCACAGATTTCCCATAAACCTAATTTCTTTTTAAGATAGTTGTATCCCTCTGAATCTAACTTCGTTTCTTAAATGAGAGCTATTTTTGAGTTAAAGATTGACAGATACCTCTTAAGGAGGCATTGTTTGTTAGGGGCATTGATGCCCCTAACATTCCATGAAATTAATTTCATATCTTCTTGGGAAGGAACTTCCCCTTCCTTGCATCTAGAAGCAATGTTATCTTAATTTGACCTATAGCCTAGCCTTCTTTGTTCCGCAATTCTTTGAGAGATTTTCTACCTCTTGGTTTTGGGAGGTTGGCACAATCAGGTGAAGATTTACCTATGGCATTCTGGCTTAAACCTAAAATATTGAGCAATATCATTGGACTCAAGGGTTGTCCTTCAGCCTTTTCTAAATCATCTTTATCCAATGAATCTAGAATCTTAGCTACAATTTCTTTATCCTTATTAAATTCAGGTTCATAATGAAGATTAATATTTAATCCTAAAAAATCATTAATAGTTGTAATTTCTGACAATTCTAAGACAAGATCATTCCTACCTGATACCAAGTCAAAGTTATCTTACGACTCTTCCCCTGAAACCAAGATATTGTTCTCTCTGACTGCAAGTTCTTCCTTTTCCATCTGAATGGGTGAGGTCTATTTAGAAGTAGAACAGTTTCCCAGGACCACATTTGCCTAATCATTGATTTTTCTTGATCGATGGGTAACGGAGAAGAGGCTGTGGGGGAGAGAGTTAATAGAGGCCAATTGATGCCATATTCGTTATTTCTTCTTGAATCTTGGTTAATGAGTTCTAATTCCTTACTTACTACCCTACTCATTTCCTCTTAGAATATTTTCCAAAGATTGTTTATATTTTGTTATTCTTATATCTTTATCACAATCACTAATCCTTTTTGATGTTTCTATATCAGAATTAAGATTTATGAGTTTATCTTTATCATACATTTTTACCTTTTTGTCAAAGGAATCAAGTAGAATAATCAGATCCCCTATCATAACTTCGTCAATAACATCAAGGTTGATTTCTAAAGTGTTCATAATAGCAAACCCTCCTACAGTTTTGAGTTCCTTAAATAAAAGGATTTAATTTTATAAGATAATCAAGTATAACCATTTCTAATGCATTGTCAAGAGAGTTTAGGCATCGTATGTATTAAAGGTCTCACCTGAATAGTAATACCAAGTCAAAACCTTCCTCACAAGTTGATTTGTTTGCTTGAGTTGGTTGAATGAATTGAAAAGGTATACAACCTAAAGACTTAATTGGTCTTAGATGTACACAAACATTAATTATTCATTGTAAACAAAGAACTATTTCAAATAATTTTTCTTTTGAATCTTATTATAATGGTTGCATTGGAACGCCAAAATATATGAAAAAATGTTAATTGTTTTTTAATTTATTATTTTACTAGATACAATTTTATATTTGATAATAAATTTTTTTTAGTTTATTAAACAAAAAATTAATTTTCTAAAATAAAAGAAATTACATTTAATCAACCAAACACAACTAATACTTATTTATTTAGATTTTTTAAAAAGTGAGTCGTAGACTAAACATCAAATTAAAAAGGAAAGAGTAAAAAGACGAAATAGACAAGCCCAAAACAATTGAAACAAAAAATAACAAAACTAATAATAAAAATAAAAATATATGTATATATACATAAAAGTCTATAAAACTAACAAAATATGAAAAAAAAGATATTCAATAAATACTTTCATTTTTCTTTTTTCAAAAAATACTACCTTCAATAAACACTTTAATTTTCTTTTTAAAGATGTATGTCATTATAAAATTATTATTCTAAAATTTAAAAGATCAAATTTGATCTCAAATAAACATGCAAGATTATTTAGAATAACTTTTTTAAGAATTTTTTTCTATACTTAAAACTATATTGAGAATTCGAATTATAAAATTTATTAATTTAATACAAAATAAATTAATTTTATATATAAAGTTCAATTCATATAATTAAATTGAAACAAATCAATTTTATTCAAGATTTAAAATTGTGTGAAGCATAAATTTAATTTTATATCTAACCTTATTTTAGTCTTACAAGAAAAATTCTATGTAATTGCAAACTAAATTTCTGAATTCGATTGAGGAAATCTGATGTTAATTCTATGTAATTTTATATAAAATATTAATATATTTTTATTAATAAGATAAAAAGAAAAAAAGTTTAAATAAATTTATTAAAATTAAAGATTATTTTTGTGTAAAAAATATATTCATTAGTAATCAAATTTCATGTACAAATATTAATATAAAGAATAAATATTTAATTGATTGGGAGTGGCGATCCAGCAAACTAAACAGTAAAATAAAGAAAGTTTGAAAAAAATAGGAGTGTCCCCTTGGTAAGATATACATTTTAGTTAGGAGTTACGCCGATCTCAATGCTGCCAAGGTCTCTCTTGGCCTTCTCGTAGTTATTTCTCAGGTATATCAGAAGCTGTCGAAATTAGGTGAATCAACTAATATATTTAACCATTAATGATTAGGTCGTTTTACGTTGCAGGTTTCACTATAATGTGGTTTTCTTAATATTTCTGAGTTAGAGAATTGTAGCGCAGAAAGTGCAGAGGGTTAAGGTTATTGCGAGAAACTTGACTTCAGAATGCCTAATTAGTTCTTCACCAACTTCTCAATTAAATGTAGTTGTACTCTCAAGTGAAAAAAATTGTGCGCCAGGACCTACTGTTAAATCTTGGACTATCCTTATGAATGCCCGCTGCCCGCAATCAGCTCCAATTAATTAAGGTTAATTGTTATAATAAAATCTACCCAAAATGTAGCCTCCATTTTGAGCTTTTAGTTTCATTGGCAAGACGGGCTTTCTTCAGCTTCTTGCCCTAGAAATGTGGTTACCACTCTTTTAACAAAAAACAAATAGCAAAATTACAAACGAATAAAGTGAACAATTACAAACCTGATAGGTATAGAGCTTCACATACAAGAGAGGCATTCTTTGATTTATTCTGTTGTAATGCCTTGCAATGCGATTAACTGTCTCTGGCACGTACTCTAATACAAGATTCAGGTAGAGTTTTTCTTTGTCTATTGTAGAGAAGAAACAATGTTTAAGAGCAACAATATTTGGATGGTCTAGCATATGCATTATCTGCAGCTCACGGTTTTTGTACCGCTTATCTTGGAGAACCTTCTTGATTGCAACAATTTCTGTTGTCTCTCTGCATTTTGCCTGCAAAATGTAACTCAAAAATTTAACTTCAAATTCGAAAGAAAAACTTAGCTATCTATCACAAGCCATCTATCTATGGCCTCTGCACGCCTGTCAAAAGAACCAAGAAATAATATATAACGTGATGTCTCGTCTGTCGTTATCTGTGCGAGAGTATGTCTTTCTTGATTAAGAGAACACAGTCACGCAAGGTGGTTATCAGTAACTAATGTCAGTAAAGGAATGGGCTACCATCTCATATGAGCATTGGTTACACTTTTCTTCTCATTTGCGTCGAATTTGTTCTTGTGGGTGTTATGTGCAGGTTTGGAGGACAAGAAAATATCAGGAGGGCAAGTTATGCCACTTACAACAGTGGTAATGGATATGTTTGCCAAGATTTAGGAAATAATAGACTTTGTCTTTCTCTGGTTCTCTCGAGTCCAGTGGCATTCGTCAAACAGAGACCAAATTTGGCGTGTGCAAAATCAATGAGCATAATGATTAATTCAAGTCCATGGTGGATGGGACTACAAGAAAGGATCAAGAGCGAGCTAGTGTGTACAAAGAGGAATTCACCAAATTATTAGATGTTTGGAAGGACAATCTCAAAGCCCAGGTTCATAGATTATATCTAGACTTGATCGATCATATTTGATTAGGAAGGGGAATAAAATGTTTTGAATCTTTAAATGTGAAATCTAAACTCGTTTCTAAGGAAAATTCAGCTTTTAGAATTCTGCCCATCGTTGGAATCAGCTTGACATGTGGAAGCGGAGGGTTTCGAAAGCAGGAATTTTTACTTTCTCCAAATAGAACAGAAATAGAGAGCTTTGTACTTGGAATTAATAAAAATCATGTTTTGTTCCTGCAGGCTGCAGAGGCACTTGGGCATTTGGAACAAGAAAAAATTGTTCTCTTTACAAGCCACTCCATTGGAGATGGGATTGCTACTTTGCCCACACTCACAAGTTTGGCGAAATGTGGTAAGGGAGCCCATGTTTATGCCATCACATTTGGTTTTCCTCTGATTGGAGATGAAATTCTTGCCAAAGCAGTTCCGAAGCATGGGTGGGCCAATCATTTCTTCAATGTTGTTTCAGGGGCTGATGTTTTTGCCAGAACTTTATTGGCTCCTTGCAAATTTGCGTCAGGCTTTCTGGAAGCCCTGCTGCCTTACTGGCATAGGTGTGCTGAGCAGATGAATGATGATGATATAGAGTCTAGACATTCTCATGGACCCTGCAGACTTTGACTTTCCCAAGTATTTGCTCACTGTCCTGCATCGTGCTTGTGCAGTAGTTTAACTTCATCACTGTTAACAATATGCAGCCTAAAAATAAATTGATTGCAAGTCTGAAGCTTGCAGTCAAGTTAAGCCCTTATTTGGGTATTATTTGTTCTGCTCAGAGAAGGTAGCTCTTTTTGTTGAAAACCATGAGGCTGTGTTGCCGTTCTTATTTTATTCCTTGGCCAGTGCTCAAGATCAGGCTTCTATCTCAGATCACATTGATTATGGGGAAGTCTTCCATGGCAACACAAGCATTGTGAATTTGGAAGGGCTTCAGAATCTTCCATTATCACATGGTGCAGCACTATCTTCTGTCATGGAAATCCAACCGGATGCTTACACGACATTCAGGTAAGCATCTTATCTACATCTCTCTTTTTTTAATACCAAACACACTCACATACTTAAAACTGCTGTTTATGTTCTTAATTTTGTTGGCAAAACACGAACTAGACTTTCACTTAGCGCTGCAGGAGAGGCAGAACACAAACTGATAGACAACCGCAACAAACTAAAGGGCAAACTGGCAAAGTTGAAAGGAGGAGGGTGTTGGAAGGAAGTAGGACATGTGAGAAAACTGAAATAGTGCAGAATCAAATGTCTGAACCGAAGGAACATTGGATACTACAATGTCTTCAGGGAACAAAAGGAGAAGGAAGATTTTCATGCCAGTGGTAACAGAGCTAAACCTTGCTGCCTTTTATGACAAGTTCGAAGATATGGTGGAGACCCACCAGGTGCCTGATGAGTCTCAATTCATTGAAGAATTGATAAAAGGACCAAAGTACAGGCTTCTAGTGGAGCCACTTGACATTGCTAATTATTACAAAGCAGGGCAAACATAAGGATTCGAGACATAGAAATGCAACCCCTCGTCATTATAAAGCTCTTGAAAAGTGGTTGGCAGACATAAAACCTGAAGGAAAAAAGCAGGTTGTACTTAATAGTCAACAAGATATAACAAGTGATTCCTATCTAACCTAACAAAATCAACCCAAGATTTGACATGATTTTTCTACCATTTCATTTCAGATACAGTATTTCACTTGATAGGCAATTCTTTTGTTTTTGTTCATTTCGGAGCATGTACTGGTTGGAGAATGACGAAAATTTGGGTGTTTGAAAGCTTTCACTTTACCTAAAAAGATCTTCCTGGTACAACCTTACATGTTGGAGCTCCAGGCACCCATCAAGAGCTGTGGTCAGTTTCTAAAGCTTCCATTTGTTTTTCGGGATTTGAATTAAATTTAAGGCATGCGATGTGGATTTCTTAAGATGATATATGTGCAAGGTTTCTTGTAATGGATTTTGGGGTTGTAGGTGTTGATTCTCTTAATTTGTAGGAGTTGGGTGTTTGATAATGGATTGGTAGGGGCTTAAATGAATAGAAATATTTAGTTCTCTCATTTTGATAGTTGTGGATGTGGTTGCATTTCTCTTTTAGAATTGATTCTGATAATTTAATACTGTCTTTTGAATATTATATCCTGAGGGCTTCTCTGCAATTTCCATGGCCGTCAACTTGGGTTTTGTACGGAGGAGGCACCTCTGCCCACTCTTAACTCCTATTTTATAGTCATTACATTTGTCATTTATGGCGCTGTGTATGAGCTGATAAAATACCACAGCAATTACAATGGGCTTGTTACAAGTTGCATTATACATGGAATGTATCATTTTTGGTTGCTCTTAATATTGGTAGTGAACACTTCTGGGTTTCTTGGGATTGCATTCAGCATGCTCCAAGCTCTGCCTCCAGTTAAGGTCTGGTATGTTAAAGAGCTCTTGTATTGCATATTTCAATCAGGTCACTCCGCAATGATATTTATGCTTGCAATTATACCATCTCTAATAACTATAATGATTTTTGCATGTGCAAATATTTTTTTTCTGGGATTATACATATATAAGTGGTATCCTAACCATAATTTAACAGTTGCATCAACTTGTTACCTGAAAGTTGCATCCAATTCTTACCCGCAAGTTGACACTTTGTTCAAAAAGCATTTGTCCCAATATAAATAGCCTCATGCAACCCTCGAGAATATCCAATTTATTATTAGCTGATTTGTTTTTATTGTTTGAATTGAGTCTTGATCGATGAAGAGCCAATTCAGTAAATCATGCAGTCAATTTCTCTTTCATCTGAAATGTTCGTTCTTTCCAAATCTTTTCATTGAAAAAAAAAATAAGAATATATGTATTATGTGTATCAATAATCAAGTAAGAATACATACCAATAATCAAGTAAGAATACATACATATATTATTTTTATCTATATACAAAATGTTTAAATACAAAAATAAATAATATTTAATCTTTTTGAAAAATTTATTAAATAGTTTTTTGGTAGTAAGTCTGATTAGTTCGACTTTTGTATGCTTATGCAAGAAGTCATTTTCCATAACAATCCAACATATAGTATATTTAATTATAGAAAATAGATACTACTAAATACAAGACTTCCTTCTACAACACTGAGATGATTACTTTTATGCACATCATTTTCTAATCTACAGCTTCATTTATGCTTTCAGATCATACTTTCAAATCAAAAACTGATCCTCATATCCCACTAATGTATACACATGATTGTCTGATCTCACAAACATTATCTAAATGCCAATGAGATGATAAACTCCCTAAATCCCGTACCTAAATTAATTCACACCAAACGATCGATCTAAACAGCAACACTGCATTAAAATCAACATAGCCCTCTCTCTTAACCTGTTTCTCTGACTTTGCATTAACCTGAAGTCTCCCTTTTACGACAAACATGTTTTATGTACCCCTATTAACCTTTTCCTCTTGCAATCTTCAGTATATTCACCAAATCATCTGGACAATGTATCTACCCAGTTTTCTATCCTTGACATATAACATAGCCACAGAATACCTGAACAAATCTACACCATATATCTGTTATATTTTAGTGAAAAAAAAAAAAGACAGAAAATTGACAATAGAACAAAACTAGGAGGATTCTTCTAACTTCTGGAAAGCTTTCTCCTTGGCATCCATCTGCTGCAGTACTTAGAAGTAAAGACAGTCACAAAGAAACAGCTTCAGTTACTTAATGAAATATAATTGTACTGGGTGGTTTCGTCAATCTGACCATCTTTCCAAACACCCGACTCCTACTACTCCCTGAAGTAGCCGGAGCTGTAATGTTATGATGGATAATTTACAGAGGAGCTAAAACTAACAAACACCATAAGATATCTACTAATACACTTTCCCCTTAATATAAGAGGGCAAATGAAACCCTAACCCTAAACGTTGAACACAGAAACTTAACTTCCAAACCCTATCTCTAAATTAAATTCTTTTCCAAGAATCCGATGGACAACGTAGAGCGGAGCACAACCCCACGGTCACAAGATTTGTCTACTTTTCCATTTTACTGAAAGCAAATGGAGAAGGTAAAAAAATTGACAATAGAACAAACCTGATAAGATTTCGCAAACCGCTGCAAAGCTTTCTTTATTACGTCCATCTCCTGAAGTGCTTAGAAGTCAAGAAAGTCAGAACGAAACAGTTGCAGTTACTTAACGAAATAGTTGGAATGGGTGGGTCTGGAAAGTAGTTCGTCAATCTGTATACTTTCCAGACAGCCCATTCCTACGACTTCCTGAAATAGCCGGAGCTGTAACGTTCTGAACGACAATTTGCCGACAGAGGTTAACACTAACAAACGCCATTACAGATATCTTCTGATGCTCTTTCACTATGAAATAAAAAGACATCTGAAACCCTAACTCTAAGCTTTGAACCTTAACTCTCTTTTCTTCGTCCATTTGAGCCCTAACATTGCTTCTCATCCACGCCTCCGATGGACAACGTGGAGTGGTCCCATGATATGTTCATCCATTCTAACCAGGTTAGATTTTTATTTTTTTCATTGTATAGAGCTTTTGGGGGAAGGCCAAAAAAAGAGGTTTAGATTCATAGAAAACAATGAATAAAAAAAAATAAGGCGAATATACGGAAACAGGGGATTCAAACCCTCGGTAAATAGAAGCCTACGTGGCAGTTCTAATGTTACGCCTTGCTTAGCCATCTTTCCTACATTATCTCTTTATTCGTGAACAGAAAACAAGTTTTTTCAAGTTTTTATCTAATTTATTAAGTGATAAATGACTTTTGCATAAGTCAAGTATTTATGAATAAAAACAGAAGAGTGTTTTACCAAACTCCTTTTCTTCTTATTTCAAGATATTTTCATTTTTCTCAATGTAATCTTATTCTATTATCTTATTTGGGTTTTTATTATCGATCCAATTGTTAAATTAAGCCAAGTCTCTCTCTCTCACACACACACATACACATACACATACACACACAGAGTACAAATTCTATTATAATGACTATAATATTATATACTCAATGAATTCTATGTTTTACAATAAGTATGCACACACACAATAAGTTTAAATGAAAAGCATAAAATCAAAACATTTTGGCTCACATGGAACATTTCACAAGTACAACAAAAAGGTCAAAAGCCTTACAAGGTCACTAATAAAAAATAACCATCATGTAGCAACAAACAAGGTAGGATGTGTCAAACAAAAGACCAATAATGTTGAGACAAAATTGCCTATGACAACATCTACCAAAGAACCAGAATCTGCATCCAATCATAGCTTAAGTGATCCACTCCCTTGTTTACTTATTTTGAAGGTTTCAATCCAACAAAGTGGTCAAAAAATAAAACATTTAATGGAAGAGCATCAAGGTCGCCATTACAATCTACACCTCACTCGGGGACAAAGGAAATGAATGCTAGCGAAACATAGCTTCTAGAAGCAGACTCGCCACATAGAGTGTTGTGAAGCAACAATGATAGCACATAAAATAAATTGTATAGTAATAATAGAATAGCAATGAATCAAGCTTTCACTTGATGTAGCAAAAAGAACATTAGCTCTTTAATACACCCTAATACAGAGTTAAAACTAGTTTTAAATGAATATATTTAAACATAATTAATATTAAAATAAAAGAGTAAAATGAAATCTTGCTACACTTGTCAAGTAGTTACTAAGTTGGCCCCCTCAATCTATACATCTATAAACATAAAAAGGGATGATATGTTATTTAGGGTGAATACAGTTTGAAGTGAGGAATATGTAAGATGTCATACATGTGGTAATGTATTAGCCCTAGGTATGGTAGACAATATATCATTGTGAAAGTGCATAAGATGGGAGAGTAATGAATTGCCCCTAATTTGACGCAAAAAAATGAGGACAACTCTCAAATGGTAGAGTATTTAAACTCAAAAGAATAAGTATTTTTGTTTTATGCATGATATCATCATGTGTTAGGTATAAGAAAAATGGTAGAAAATGGAGTTATGTAAGTAGATGGGCAAGGTAGCCTATGCCACCAAAGAATTAATCTATGAGTGAATGTGGCAATAAATTAAGTGTACAATTATATGGACCAAAACCATTTCATGGTCTAAAGAATAAAACTAGTGAATACCTTCGCAATACAAAAGATGGTTAATGTGAGCACGCATTTGTAATAAACAAGTATGCAATTATAAAAGTGATAAAAGTGGTCCATGTGTATGTATAAGAGGCAATGTTTATAAGGGTGAGCTATGTCAAAAGAATGCATTCATGAAGAATCAATACCCCATATATTTCAAAAGAGTGTAGTAGTGTCTCATTCTAAAAAGTATACAATAAATGCTTCAATAAGGGAAAACATTGAAAAATGACAATGAGGGATTTGATTCAATGAATAACATGTCAACTCAGGGATTTTCATTGAGTATTTTTAGAAATGTAATTTAACTAGACATAGTAAGTTTTCAATTGAATTAGCATAAATAAATTAATAAATTATTAAAGTAAAAGACGAAAAATTTGCTTTTATTAGTTCCTTATAATGGTGGGAATGTTAATGTATTCATTGAATTCATTTTTTTAATTATTCAACCAGTCAATGAATAGAATTAAAAAAATTGACAACTATTGTATAGTCTGCTATCAATTTTTTGGTTTAATGATTTAAAAAATATCATTTATCTTTCTTTTTATTGGTTTATATCAGCAATAATCTTTGCAAAAAATCAACTATTCTTTATCTTTTTTTTGTAAATTTTGTCACCTTAATAAACTAACTAGTGCTTGCTCTTTTCATGCAATAGAATGTTGATAGGTTTTATTTTTTGTTATGGATGAAAATGAGAAATATTGAATGATTGACAAATGATTTCCATGTTTGCAAGCTTCGGTCATATGTTTGGATATCAATAGTTTAGATATTATGCATTGCTACTCATAATTTATACAAACCACAAAGCAAAATCGACTTGGTCATATCACAATGAAATTCCCTATTGAAAACTAACCATATAGAAGTGATTCAATGAACAACACAAATTCATAATTTTCAGCCCCATTGTTGAGATTTGTTAGCATTCTTAGTGGTTATGAATCATCATGAAATAAAGAGGGGGTTTTCAACATCCAAAGTCATAAATTATCTCTTGATAAAAGCCATGTGTTATGATTAATACTAAATTTTTCAGTGTGTGTATGAACTCCATTCTTTATAAACATGCTTGATTGTAAAAAAAAATATTCTTTTAGTTTAGGGTCCAAATTAGTTTTCAGTTTTGTTGATTTTCTAATTCTCAATCCCTTTTTTCTTATTGCATTTATAGTAATATGAGAGTCACCTTCTATTTGTACCTTCTTTATGTCAAGGTGTAAACAAGTTTGTAGGAAAAGAAGTGGCATAGCTTCTACTTTGTTATTTATTCCCTATTTAAGACCCATTAAAAGCTACACCGTTTACATGTGTCTCATGGTCTCTCATAACCTAAAGATGATTGGGTTTCCCATAAAAAGCCCTCTAAAATTTAACTTGCTTATTACTTAAAAATATTTAATTTATTACATAATATAATATAATTCTATTTTAATTTTTAATTGATAATTATTTTATTTTATTTATATTGATTTAATTTTATAGATATTTTTAAAAACATTTATATATAGCTTTTAGTCTATTTCCTTTAAAAAATTACTTGTAATTAGTTAAATATGTCGATTCTATTTTTGTTTTTTGTCTTGCCAAAGATTGAATAAATTGTAATTGATATGTGTAGTGCTCTACTTCAAGCTTCAATTGATTAATACTTGGTTTCCATCGAAAATGTTCTCATATTAGGTCAACCCTTAGTGAGCCTCATAATTTATTTTGGTTTTTATCTATTTTTGTAGGATATCAAGTCTTATTATATGTCGAATACTATATTTCATCTTTATACCTCTCATGTTCTAAGATGCTAAGTAAAAACCTTCAATAGTTGCATCTACCAATATTTACTAAGTTGTACCTTCTTCAAATAGCCCCCTAGATATAAACTCCAACTTATTTACTGTGTCGTATGTGTTCAATATTTTAATGAATCCAACTACAAGTTACATACAAATTGTAAGATGTACAACAACCTCCTTCTACTTCTAACTTCAAAGAAAACGGTAGTTAATTACATAGATTTTATTTCGTTGTTTGCCATTTTCACATCTTAAATGCTTAGCCATTTTGACATCTTAAATCTTGGCACCTTTATTATTCCTCTTGGTAGGTAAGGAATCTGTAACTTACAAATATCATCAATATCACATATTGATGAAGCAAATAATCTTGTTAACTTAGTATGTTTTTTTACTTCACTTGGTATTTTGTTAACTCTCAAATTCACAAAGAAAAGATTGCTTTTGTAAACATTGCAATATTATTTAATCCTTATTTTAATAATTTTTATATATTAATAAATTATTTTATTAATATTTTTAAATGACATACTTATTCTTATTTTAATGAGATTGGTATAAGTATAAATTATTTTATTATTATCTTTTAGAAAATAAATAAATTATAAAAATAAGTTTGGATAATAAAAACCACAAACTATTAATGTTAAAAATGTGAATGAATTGCAAAAGTGGCTTATGCAATTTGTAATGGTGAACTACAAGAAATGTGAATCAATGACGAGCAAAATTTGCAGAAAATAAATGAATTTGCAAGAACAACTACTCCCCATACATCTCAACATACATCTCATGGGCCAGTAGAATCTTGATTAGAAGAGGTGGATATATAATGAGTTGCAAAGGCTGAAAATACTTCAAATGGAAGCCTTTAACAAATACAGAAGATCATACGATGGATATCACAGATATCCATCTACATATAAACAAACACTCAAAAATGGGGGAATTGGAGGAAAAAAGAAGAAAATGAAATCAAGGATTTTGTTATTCCTACTAAAATCCTAAACGCAATATGGGAATATTACAAAAATTATGATCTATTCACTAAATAAAGCAAACTAGAACATCAATCAAAAGAAATCATTAACTAGTTAAAAGATAGCTTCGACAGATAGGTAAGTATAAAATTCCTAGCTGAAGGATTTTTTTCTTATTGATAGCAAGAGTTTGAATCTTAAAGATAAAATATTAAATGGAGAACCTCTAATATATAAGGGTTATATTTTTCACTACATAAATGGGAGCCAAATTTTGATCCCATTACATACAAACCCAAAAAATTCCCTAGATGGAAAAAATCAAGCAATCTTCCTTCAGAATATTGGTGTGTGGAAATGCTAGAATTCATAGGGAATGTCATAGGCTCTTTCATAAGAGTGGAAGAAGATTTATTTTTAGAAATAAATGGAAATGAAATAAAAATATATCATTAATATTGACTCAAATATAAAAACCCTAGAGTTCTAGGAGTTAATTACTGTAAAAGGAAGTTGGCTTCTAAAATCAAAATTCTATAAAGGAAAAATTAATTAAGTATGTATTAGATTAGAGACATTCACAAGGAATAATCTCAAACCAAATAAAGAAATAAACCACAATTTAATACAACAAGTAGGAATATTAATCAAAATAAATAACAAGGAGGTTTTATAGTTGAATCCCAAGGAGAGGCCAAAATTGAAAACAAATTAGATTAGGGTGTAGTGCATGTCCTACTCATGATGTGCATTGTGTCCTTCTAGATGTGGATCATTGGGATCTTTTAATTCAATCTAGATTTTGCCTTGTTACATTATGTGACTCTATGTACTTAATTAATGATTGGTCAATATGAAGTGTCTTGTATATTATTCTTGATAGTAGTTTCTATGATTCTTCTGGTCATGGGTAGAACATTCTACTTGTGTGATATTTTTAGTTATTGATATATTATTTTGGTTCATATGATAGCATTGTTGATGTGAGTAGTCAATTATTCAGGTGGTTTAGTAGTGGTCATATATGCATGATGTATATGTTAATATATGTCATGATGTTATATGATGATGAATGGATGCATTCATATTTTTATGATGATGTTTTGATGTTGAGACAAAGATTCTCTTACACTATTATGACCTGTTGTACTATCTTTTGTGTTATAATGATGATTCATTGGCTTTACGTGCATTATGTTTCATGGGATTGATGATATTGCTATAGTTAGAGATTTGATGTGTAATGCCCTTCTAGGGAAACCCAGAAGAAATTAACCTAAAACATGTTACTAAGTTTACAAAATATTTTTTTCTTAAGATTTTCCAATCAATAATGAATAACGATGCATAAGCAATATAACATAAGACAATACATACTCATAAATGTAACTCATTTATAGATTACAATCCCAAGGGTTCCATGACGTAGATTTACATAAGTTAATCATTTATTGAGAATAACTATAGATACAAAACCGCTTATAAGTAAACAAATAAAATGTACATCATCATATAAGTGTGAACATAAATACAACTGATACCACAAGGTATACATAAAAAACCAACATCCACTGCACAAGTCACAGGGTATGTAATAATAATCCAAGTATAAAGTATGTATACAATAAACGAAGAGAAAGAACATAACTCCAAAGATGAAAGAAGAAGGTAACTACTACAAGGATCATACACCACTGGTATAGGAACATCAAAGTCTCAAATGGAAATAGAATCACTACCACCCAACCACAACCACAAACCTTAAATGCAATAGAATGTAAAGCATAATAAATTATCAATGTAAAAACCAAGTCAGAGAGATCACCCTTAGCACATTCAAGAAATCTTTTTGATTCACCTTCAACAATTATAATAAATGAAAGGTGGTATTACAAATATAATGCAATAGATCACATCAATATAACTTGTCACTATCCGTCCATAAATAAAAGGATTAGACATAGGCATAACAATAATTGCACTCTTGCACTCTTTTGAATACCTTGACATCAATGATAGAACTCACAAACACCTTTGACATCAATGATAGAACTGACAAACACCTTTGACATCAATGATAGAACTAACAAGCACCTTTGACATCAATGACACCTTTGATCAACAATGACCATTCTCACTAAGCATGATTGTTTCTCATCCCAATTTCCATGAGAAAACAACCTCAACAACACTCACAAAGTGGACAACATGTTATGACTAAAGTCCTAACAAAAATGCAACTAGATTCCATGGTCTAAGCCTCTTTAGGTTCTTGTAAAACCAAGTTATCTAAAATGGTTTTACATAAATTACACAAGAATAACAATTTGACTCCAAATTACTTTAAAAACAAGTAACATTAAAGATGATTTCACTTGGTTGATGACCAAGAAATTTTTTTTATTAATAGTCTAATCTTCACTGATTCTTGTTACTTACTATTGTGTGCTAAAATGTTGTCACACTTCTATGAGTCATTAAATCCAAGATTGCTCAAGAATGAGGTCTCAAATGGTGACTCATAGCTCTCTATTCATGGAGTGCAAGGGTTTATGATGAAGGCCCTCAGCTTAGACCTAGTTTGTGCCCATGCAAGTACACCATAAAATGAGAGATTCAAAGAAGAAAAGCAAGAATGCTAGTCTCCGTGATCATCAAATATGCATGCAAATGAAAATGAAAGCTATTCTAAATGATAACAATGCATAAAAGCAAACTAATCTATGAAAGGAAATGCTTATGCAAGATTATTCTATGAAAGGAAATATGAATCTAATCTAATATGAAAGTGCAAGATTAATCTAAATGGATTGCCATGGGGCATGAGAGAAGAAGACAAGAAAAGAGAAGTTGCAATATCCAAGCTCAAGTGCTCAAGAATCTTCTCCAAAGTTGCTCTCCAAACCTATAGCATAACAATACAAAAATCTTCTATTCTCTCAAATGAGAAAGAGAAGGCTCCTTATAACGGATTTTGGATGGTCAAGATTAAGAGGCAAAAAGAAATGAGCAATGGTGGAGATTAAATCTTGGTTGATCCATGTGCTCAAGATTCTTAAGAGGCAAAAAGATGAAAAAGGCCCACCACTTAGAACTATGTGCAATCAAAGTGGAGAGAAAAAGGGGATTTTATTTATTTTTTATTATTTTATTTCATTTTTCAACACAGAGATATTTTAAGTGTGGATTTTATTAAAAGAGGAATTTTATTTTAATAAGATGATTTTATTTAATTAAAAGGGAATTTTTCTTTTAATTAAATGAGGCTTAAGATAAATTGATCAAACCTTAGGAAATATTAAAATATTTAAATTAATTACAATTTGATTAAGGAAATTGATTTGAATTGAAAATATTGTGAATCATTGATTTAGGAAATTGATAAATTGAAGAATGGGGCCCAAAGTCTAGGCGACCATTTTAGGGTGCATAGAACTATACCCTAACCCATCAAATCATCCATCAAAAGGTGCACACCACTACCTTGCATATAAAACTTTTAGGGAGATTTTTTTTTGCCACTAGTAAGAGTTATTTATTTGTTGTGTTAAGTCTTCTTTCAATACTAGTAAAAAAATTGATTTTATTTTTTGTTATATAAGAAAATTTGTTAGTCTTTCATTACCTCCATCTAGGTTAGGAGCTCAACTCTAGAACCTAATACGTTCATTGCTCCATGAAACAAAATTGCAATATACCAAGGTTTTTTTTTTCTATTAAGATAGTTTATCAAAATATACAACTAACCACTTGGATCCAGTATCATTTATACACAACCCCCATAACATATATGTTAGAAATAGGAAATACTGAGAGGGGGAGTGAATCGGTATTTCACAAATGTTTACTTTTTCCCAATTATGGATATAACAAATTAACTTGAAGCTTGCATAACAAAGTAAACTAAGGAAATTGAATAACAAGCATAGCAATAAATTAAATGAACTCATAACACCATGTTTTTTCTCGAGGAAACCCTGGTGGGGATGATACCCACAACTGATCCACTAATAAAAAGTATCAAGTTAAGGATATTGACCCTGTTAGGAGTCTATTACATGCATATAGTGTCTATGTCCTGGTTAAAGGACTCTAGACCTTGTTAGAAGCCTCAACCTATTAGGAGTTGCTATTACAAAATAGAATGATTGCAAGATGAGCTCACTGCCCAAACATGCAATATACAATGATATCTTCAAATACAAAGGTAAAGTACATAACCTTTCATTGCTACTGAATAGCTTTCCTATTCTGATTTAGCTTTGTAGGCTCTCTCTTTCATATACTGAGTTTACTTTCTTTCCTTCTTACAATATACAATTTCGCATCATACTATCCTCATTACAATTTCTATATATATCATGTGTACATTTTGCATTACATAATTCTTACATATATATAAGTTATTACAATTAATAACTTCCTGCTCAAGCTTGACCTGTCTAAGGCCTATGACAGGGTGGATTGGTCGTTCCTAGATTAGGTTTTGCATGCTTTTGGTTTCAATAACAACATTCAGATAATCATTTCTCAATTGATATCCACCCCCACCTTTGTGGTTATGATCAATGGTTCTCCCACGGATTTCTTCAAATCTTCTAAAGGGCTCGGGCAAGGGGACCCCCTCTCTCCCATCCTCTTTATTATTATGGTTGAATGCTTGGGTAGAGTGATTCTTGAAAAAAGAAGAAAAGGTGATTTAGTTGGTTTGAAACCTTCCTCCGGACCCCTAGTCTTCAATCATCAGCAATTTGTGAATGATACCATCCTTGGGGGAGATGCTTCGGTTAAGGAAGCCAGACAGGTGAAGGAAATTCTTAATTCTTACTCTAATGCTACGGGTCAGCTAATTAATTGGAACAAGAGCTCGGTCTTTTTTGTCAACACCCCTGAAGGCAGACAGAGGAAAATTGCTAACATCTTGGGTTGTGGCATTGGGACCCTTCCTACCACTTATCTGGGTCTCCCTATGGGGACTAGACCTCCTGACCACTTTTGGGATAACTTAATTGATAGGTTCAATAGAAAGTTGGTTGGCTGGAAGGGCATTATCCTGAGTCAGGCTGGAAAAGTGCTTCTGATCAAGTCCACTCTTCAGAATTTTCCCATTTATGCTCTCAGCCTTTTCTCTAGTCCCTCCAAAGTGGCTGCTACTTTGGAGTCCATCCAGAAGAAGTTTATGTGGGCTGGACTGAAAGGTAATAAAAAGTACCCGCTTGTGGCCTGGGATAATATTTGCAAATCTAAAAAATAGGGGGGTTTGGGGATTAGGAACCTGAAGCAGTTCAACAAGGCTTTGCAAGCTAAATAGATTTGGAGGATATTTATATCCAAAGGTGAATGGAGGGACATTCTGGAAAACAAGTATGTAGCCAACATCAACTTAAAGCAGTTTATCAGCAGGGAGGAGGAGCCTAAGGGATCTATTATTTGGAATGGCATCACTAAAACTAAGGGTTTAGCTTTTGAGAAGGTGAAATGGAAACTTGGCAATGGTGAAGATATCAATTTTTGGCTTGATGACTAGCTTGGTGTGGGGCCTTTATGGAATATTGATCAGTACAATAGATGGGCGATGCTTTGCATGGAAAGATTTGGCTACAGGGTGAGAGACTATAGGGTTAACGAGAATTGGGTTAATCTGACTGAGATTTCCCAGGAGCTCAAACCGGTGATGAATATGATCAAGCTTTGTCCTTTGTCTCGCAGCAAGGATGAACTTGTTTGGGGGCCGACTAAGGATGGCAACTACACTGTGGCGTCGGGCTATGATACTATGCAGAGGTGTGGTCCTGTCCCTGTCTGGGCTGATGCTTGGTTCACTGGCCTAACTCCCAAAATCAACATCTTTTTCTGGTTAATGCTTCAAAACTAAATTTTGACGGTGGACAACCTTATCAAGAGAGGCCATCAAATTCCTAATCATTGCATCCTTTGTAAAGCGCAATTGGAAAGTGTTGATCACCTTTTCATACATTGTCATTTCACCAGGAACATATGGTCTTCTTTCCTGGCTTTTTTCAAGCAGACCTGGGTTTTTCCCAATAACATAACTGAGCTATTCCAACAGTGGCATAGAGGAGTGGCTGGGGATGTGAGTCAAGTCTTATGGGCTTGGTCTCTCCCTCATCTTTGCTGGGGGGTGTAGAAGGTGCGGAACAACCCTATATTCAGGGAAAAAGAAGCTAATGCTAAGGTGGTTTTTCAAAAAAGTTTAAATGCTCTAGTCGAAAACTACACTATTATCAAAGGCTATAACCCGCTTACCAATGTTAAGGAGAAGGATTGTAGCAAAAGGGAGGATTGCAGATGGTCCCTTCCTCCTGAGGGCTGGTGCAAAGCTAACTTCGATGGTGCTGCGAAAGGCAATCCTGGCCAGGCTGGGATTCGGGGTATCATCAGAAATGAACATGGGAAAGGCATTGCTGCTATATCGGTTCCTCTGGGAGTGCAAACCAACCATGTTGCGGAGGTGACTGCGGCTCATCAAACAATTAAGCTGGCTATGGATATTGGAGTTAGGAATCTATGGTTGGAAGGTAATTCAAAGAACATAATCAACTATCTCAATGAAAAAAATATGTCGACCTGGATGATAGCCAACTTGGTTAATGAAAGTGTCCAGTGCCTCAAGTCTTTTGAAAAAATCCACGTGGCACATGAGTACAGGGAGGCTAACCAAGTTGCTGACAGGTTGGCCAACTGGGCTATTAGAAATAATGAGGTGAAAAGATGGATGGAAGGACATTTAATTCAGCTCAAAATCAAGGAATTAATGGAAAGTGAGAGAATCTCGAGCAGATTCAAAAATATCAAAATCTAATGATGAAATTTTATGTGTTAGGGAATTTGTGTCGATGTATGATGTGTGAAAACACGAGCCAAAGTATGAATCACTTGGGCAACTGCCATCTTTGCACATCGGGGCCTGCTTTTGGGTGTATTTCTCCAAATTCTAAGGGAAGGATCGAGAACATTTTTCATACCAACTTCTCACCCAAAACTTTGAAGTGCTCTGTGACCAAAAGCTTTGTCTACAGAATGAGAAGGAAAATGGTGGGGGAACACCACAGAAGGGAACCTGAAGATGAGGCATAGAAATGGTAGAGGCGGTCGAAGGTGTGGGCTATTTTGAGTAAAGGGGAGGTGACCTCTTTCATCGAAAGACTGCGTGGATGGAAACCCTCGATCACTAAAATAATGGTTAAAAATTAGAATGAGGGGAGTGTTAAGATTGATGGGGTTGAGTTCAATGTGATGGAGGAGGTTATTTATGCGGTGATAGGCATACCTATTGTTGGAAAGAAATTCTACAGAGATCATCGCATTTATGGTCAGGTGATGGAAAAATTCACCAAAGGAAAGGAGGAGAAGAAGGCTCTTGAGAAGCACAACACTTACTACCTGTGGAGGTCCATAAAACCACTGTGGAGGTTTGTGTTGAGAGTGATAATTAAATACATATCTCTGGACATGAGGTTCGATCACATATACTCCTACCACTTTGTGCTTCTCAACCATTTCAGGTCAGGGACTAAAATCTCTATTCCTTTTTACCTCTACTCGTCCATCAATGAAAATATAAATGATTATAGGGAGAAACCCATTGGTAATCCTGCATTTCATGAAGGCATGTTGTTGTTGATTTATGAGTTCTTCAAAGCTAAAACCATAGGAAAAGAAATTAAGTAGGGGAAAGGGGGGATGAAGGGCTCTGATGAAGAGCTCGACTCGGGTGAAGAAGAGTATGTCCCTTCTGACACTGAGGAGAGTCAAGACATGAATTCAAACTCGGATGCTAATGCCTCCCCACAAACCAGAAAGGGGAAAAAGAAGACTAAGAAAGAAAAATAGGTTAAAAAGGAGAAATTGGATTCTAAGCAGTGCATTGAGGTCTCTTCCAACAGGGATTATGACGAGGAAGCAGATGGTATGGACACTGAGGGAGATAGCGCTGAAGTTGAGGAAGATATAATTGGGGAGGAGGCAGAAACTAAGAAAAATAAGAAGGGGAAGAGAAACTTTATCATCAAAATGCCAGCAAACAGGGAAGAGGTTACAGATTGTGGTAGGAAATAGAGGAAAAAGAGGAGAATAAGAAGGAAGGACAACAAGAAGGGAAGGATAGTGAAGAGGAAGAGGAGAGTCAGGGGAGAGAGGACGATCATATGCAGGCTGCTGAAGATCAAGGGGCCAACCAGTATGCATGCAAGATAACAGATAAAGAGAAAAATGTGGTTTGGAGAGACTTCCACAATGTGTCTGTCAGAATGGGCCTAAAGAGAGAAATGATGAGAACCTTGGTAAAGGAAAACAAGGAAGGCAAGATTCAAATGGAGGACATCATAGACCCTGCCCTGGTGATTCTAAGTGACATCACCAAAGAACATCCTCAAATGGATGTCCTCAATAATGCCAAAAATAATGTCATTGATAGCTACAGGACAACCAAATGGACTTTCCATGAAATTTAGGAGCTAAAATTTCAGGTGGGAATGCTAGAAAGGGAGGGAAACAGCAGAAAGATTACGCTAACAGAGGAGAAGAATGAGATGGAAAGAAAAATGGAGGATGTGAAGAAGAGAATGCAGAGCTTGGAGGGGACTTTGTAGAAAATTATAGAGCCGAGCCACAACATTCTCAAAGCCTCAAATGATAACATAAAAGTCTTGATCGGTAAATTTGAGGAACACAGGAGCAACAAGGGGGAGTCTCCAAATAGTAGCAAAGATAAAACTCTGGAGGAAGGGCCGAGGAAGAGAACTAGGTCTAGCACCATGAAGAAAGACATGTACGCAAGAACTTGACAAGGATCTGGCTGACCTCAAGGATGCAGCGGACAAGGCATCTGAGCTCAAGATTCGAGCGATGGAGATCCTCAGAGAATTTGCTTGATCTACTCCCTGGGTTTTTTTGGGCCTGGCCTGGCTTTGTGCTTTCTTTTTCTAGTCTTGTTTCCTGGTTTTTACTGTTCGCTTTGTTGGTGGACTGTGTCTGGCCTATTTTTTGCTATGGCTATCATATCTTAGTGATCTATAAATGCTATATT
This sequence comes from Chamaecyparis obtusa, assembly GCA_027943335.1. Lineage (NCBI taxonomy): Eukaryota > Viridiplantae > Streptophyta > Pinopsida > Cupressales > Cupressaceae > Chamaecyparis > Chamaecyparis obtusa. Next base: position 211,077 of record BSBK01008424.1, on the reverse strand, counting down.
TTTGTATATGCTTAATACTGTTTGGGTTTCAGGGCCCCTTTAAAACCTGTTTTCCTTAATCAAAAACTTCCAATTGACTTACAATACATAAACTCTTCTCAAAATATAAAACCAATTCATGATGTCTTAGGGTTAATATCTAGGATGTCGTCCCTACACGGTTAAGTCATTATTTTGATAAATAAAACAATCCCTTAACTTATTGTGATCATACTCTGTCTTTTGTTCTATTCAGATTGGCTAAACATTGTCTCTATAATTCTTTAATATCTTCTTCCGTACATGTCGTACAAACTTGCACTTTCATATGTGGATTTGATATACATAGAATTATCCATGTTCAAGTGTGCATGCACTGAACCTACTTTTGTGAACATTGTTAATCAAAACTATCTCCAATTAGACTGGCAAATACAGTTGTACTTAGACAATTTTTTAGTGCGCTCATACAAGACTGCTTCCTTCTATTATGTGATCATCATAGTGATTATGTGTTGCCATAATGACAAAAATTTGATATCCTACTTAGCCAAATTTCCAACAATCTCCCCCTTTGTCATTGGTGGCAACATATAGGAAAATTGGCTAAGTCCCAAAAAACTTAAGATACAAAATTGTGGCCATACAAAAATTTGTGGATCTTACATAACTACTTATATCTCCAAAATATTTATACTCCCCCTAAGAGTATACTTCATTCTTATACATATAACATCTATACATACAATTTTTTGCTTATACTACTCCCCCTTTGACAACAATGACAAAGGTGTCAAAAACTATTTTACCTCGAGATTTCATACTGCAAGGCCAAAAGGTTTGCAACACAATCTACAAAATTGATCTTCAGGCTCTCCATCTCCTTTTCCCATGACTTTTTCACTGCATTAGAAATAATGAGCAATGTGCATAGGCCAAAGGACACAATTTCACATGCCTTAAGATTTGCATAAGCAAATTTTCCATAAGATGTCTTCGAAGAAAAACATTATTCCAATTGATTTTCAAGAATACTTATTTTCATTGATACATGCTCTCTTAGTAGAGCAAATATTTTCAATTTATTTTTCTTCTCATCATTTAGAATTGTCATATCATCAAAAATCTTACTTGTATTCCTCTCAATTTCTAAGATCTTCACATTAGGGCTTTGTAAAAGTTTTACTACCATTTGTAGTTCTGTCTCTTTTATCTTTATCTTCTCTGATATCTCAGATGTGTGGCTTTCTGATTGTGTACGCTGAATCTACAAAGCTTTCCCTTTTTCCATGCATCTTCTCAACTCTTTTATACATATATCCAAATTATCTATATCATTTCTAATATTCTGACATATAACTATAAATATCTAAGCATCATGAGCTGCTTGGGATTTTACTGTTTCCACATCAGATAAATTTGTGAATTCTGCATCAAAGGCTTTTATTACTTCTTTTTCTTTTCCTTGTGGATCTACCTCACTGACTCGATAAGTGATATTATGCTTTTTAATTTACTTGTTACCTCAAGTAGTGTTCCTTCCAAGATTTTCACTTTCTTGTTCTTCCCAATAATCTTTTTCAGAGATGAGATCAACTATATTTGATCATCATCATCAACTTCCTATCCAAGGCTTGCAAACATAGATTCAATCTATGGTTTTTGTGTTGTTTATGATGTGTCCTTAGGTGTAGGAATGACTACTAATTGCTCTTGTAGAACCACATGCTCTTCTGTTGTTGTATCTTTTTCTTCTTCTTTTTGTGTTTCAACCTCTTTTTCCTTATTCTCTGTTGTGTCTTGTTGCTCATCCAACAAATTGCCAACATTGGCTTCATTGTCATTGAAGGGATTTTCTTCACTGTCCAAGGTGATATTTATTCCTTCAGTGTTCATAGTCTCATCTTCAATGTTAATGGAGGGTGGCGGTGTTGGTGATGGATCTGTCTGATACTCTTCTTCAACCGCTTGATCAGATTCATTGATGTTCTCACCTGGTTCAAAGGTCATAACCTTCAGAACTGCTTGCTCTATTTCTCTGTTAATTTCCTCATAATTGCCTCCCATTATCAGTATAGTTCTCCTTTTCTTCCAAAGGCTCTACGGGTTCCTTTTTCATTCTAGGTCTAACTGAATCCTTGATGTGGTGAGCAAGTGATGCATCCATGATTCTATAAAAACACAACTGATTGATAGTGAATTCTTAGCAAAATACCTCAGAATCCTGATTTAGGGCTTTGCATAGATCTGGCAAGAAATCCATCTCCAAATCCTACAAACTACTCTTAATCTCCACTGACTAGCTCTCTTTATCACTTGTAATCGCTTGAATGATCAATTAATACCAATCATATGCTTTTATCCTTTAAAGCTTTCAAGATTCTGACATCTCATTAAATTTCTTTACCGCTTCATACCAAAAAGTTGTTCCTGGTCACCTGCAAAACTTCATTCTTTCCGTGTACTTGCACACATTCATATAAATTCATGTGCTCGTAACCATAACTTCATTACATCATATACTAGCATATATTAACTTTGCAAGACTCAATTCATTCTATTCTAACTTCTATACTATTATAATGCTTTACATTAATACATAATTCATGAAATAATTATTTAAGTGCTTTGAGATGAATTAGGAAATTATACACACTTACTATCAGGTACTTCACCTATCTGGTTTCCTGGTATACTGAGTGTGCTCGCTTTATCTGTGGCTTTAACAAATTCAACTTCTTCCAAGTTACTACAACATCCTCTCTAACTATTGTTTGTGCTCACATTTCTCCTTGTATAGTTTATAGGATTGGTGTTTCTCGTGTTGTTCATTCTGCAAAATATTGTTGTGTGACCAAATTTGTTGCATATCTGACAAACTGCCCATTGTTTCCATATCTTAGTCTTGTCTAACTGATTTTTGATCTGTAATTTCTAGCAATATGTCCAATCTTGTTGCATCTATAACACACAACTTCATTCCTTTTGTTCATGTCTCCAATAGGCCTCTTATCTGCAGTGTTAGTATCTCTAAACATTCTACTACCATTGCTATCATTAGATCTAGGTTTCTTGCAATCAATAGCTCTATTCCCAAAACCATGACAATTATAACAATAACCAGAGATAGGTTTAAATTGCTTATCAATACAATCTCTTTTCATGTGTCCAAAAAAATTGCATGAAAAACATCTACCTTTGAATTCTCTTCGCATATCTTTAGGTGGTTCATCTTCTTTAGGTGGATTAGGTATATCTTCAGATTTGTTAGCTTTATCAAACTTCTTTTCATCTTTGCTCTCAAAGTGTTTCGGATCTGGTTCTTTAAATTCCTTAATCTTCTTAAGAAACTTTTCTTCAAGATATCCAAGACTAGTTTTATCATAGGATGGTTTCTGATAAGACATTTTTTCATCAATCTTTTCACTACTGGAATATATAGTTTCTCAAAGTGTTGTTCTCCTTTGGCAATTGTATTGTACTTCTCAAGTTCAGTATACTATAAATTTGCTTTCTCAAGTTCAGATGTCACTTTACTAAGTTTAGACTTCAAATCTGCATTCTCAAATTTCAGATTTGATTCATCTTTGTTGCTTTCATATTTCAAGCTTAACTTAGATCTACAATCTTCAACTCATGTTTAAGGATCTCATTTTCTTTCTTTAGTTTTGAAACTTCATCACAGTCCTTGACTTGAATTGTAGGTTCTTTCTTTGATTTCAGATCTTCCATCTTTTCTTTTCGTTTCTCAATGTAGTTTTTCGCATCATCATATTTCCCTTTCAGAGTGTCTCTTTCTTCAATAAGAATATCAATATGTTCAAGAGCTTCTTCAAGATTCTTCTGTAAGTGATCCATATCCATAGAGATCTTACTCACGTTGTTAGGCTTTCTCCAAGTAACTTTGTTCTGAGTAACTAAGCTCTGATACCAATTGTTAGAAATAGAAAATACTGAGAGGGGGGGTGAATCAGTATTTCACAAACTTTTACTTTTGTCCAATTATGGATATAACAAATTAACTTGAAGCTTGCATAACAAAGTAAACTAAGGAAATTGACTAACAAACATAACAATAAAGCAAATGAACTCATAACACCATGTTTGTTCTGGAGGGAACCCTGGCCAAGGGAAAACCCCAGTGGGGATGATACCCACAACTGATCCACTAATCAAAAGCATCTGGTTAAGGATGTTGACCCTATTAGGAGTCTATTACATACATATAGTGTCTCTATCCTGGTTAAAGGACTCTAGGCCTTGTTAGAAGTCTCAACCCTATTAGGATTTGCTATTACAAAATATAATGATTGCAAGATGAGCTCACTGCCCAAACATGCAATATACAATGATATCTTCAAATACAAAGGTAAAGTACATAACCTTTCACTGCTGTTGAATAGCTTTCTTATTTTGACTTTCATTGCTGCCGAATAGCTTTCCTATTTTGATTTAGCTTTGTAGGCTCTTCGCTTTCATATACTGAGTTTACTTTCTTTCCTTCTTACAATATACAATTTTGCATCATACTATTCTCATTACAATTGCTATATGTATCATGTGTACATTTTGCATTACATAATTATTACATATATACAAGTTATTACAATTAATAACTTCCAGTCGTCTTACAATACATAAATTCTTCTCAAAATATAAAACCAATTCATGTTGCCTTAGGGTTAACATCTAGGATGTCGTCCCTACACGATTAAGTCATTATTTTGATAAACAAAATAATCCCTTACCTTATTGTGATCATACTCTATCTTCTACTCTATTCAGGTCGGCTCAACACTGTCTCTGTAATTCTTTAATATCTTCTTCAGTACATGTCGTACAGACTCACGCTTTCATATGTGGCTTTGATATACATAGAATTATCCATGTTCAAATGGCATGCATTGAACCTGCTTCTATGAACATCGCTAATCAAAACTATCTCCGATTAGATTGGAAAATACTATTGTACTTAGACAATTTTCTAGTGCGCTCATACAAGACTGCTTCCTTCTATTATGTGATCATCATAGTGAGTATATGTTGCCATAATGACAACAATCTGATGTCCAATTTGCCAAGAATATACAATTACAACATTGGGGGATTGTTCTCAGTATCCTATCTATAAACTATACTATTCAAAATATATTGTCCTTACTTCTTAGATCATTACATCATTACAAAATATATTATTTTCTGCTAATAAAACTATTCCCATCGAATATTCTGAGTGGCATTTTCCCTTAGGACCCATGAGTAGTCAACCTATGCATTGTCTTGTGCCTCTGCTGGAACTTCTTCCCTCTGAACAGAATGCAAAGTGGCAGTATTCCCCCAATCCAAAACATCTAGTTGACACTTGTTTAGAAGACTATTCAGATCTTCCACTTTCGTGGGAGCAAGGAAACTTTGATTTCCAGCAACATAGTTAGCAGCCTGTACCTCATCCTTGTGGATCATCAAACTGCTCTCATGCATCAAAATCATGAATCTACTTTTTGGAATTGAGAATCGTGGAGACCAACGACATAATATTAAAATGTGTGAGTTTAAAATCAAACTCAATAGGTTTCCTTTGCTCTTGCTGAAAAATCTCTCTGTTCCTGTCCTTCCAAAGAGTCCACAAAATTTCATTGGTAAGTGTAAACCAAAAAGAATTAAGTTTGGAATCAAAAAACTCCACATAACCAGCAAGTATTTCACTCCAAGAGATACCAGGTTTGCAATTCCAAAGACAAGGTGAACCCGTAAAAATAGCCCAAATCTTGCGTGCATAAAAACATTCAAGAAAAAGATGTTCAAAAGTCTCCACAGAATTACAAATATTGCACATAACATGGGTTAGACCAATAGAGGACAAAACATGACCCACAACAAGTTTTCTTAACAAGAGAAGCCATCTAAAACAAAAAAAGTTGGTTCAACTTTACCCTTCCAAAAGTAATCAAAGAAAAAAAACCAATCAAAAAAGGGGTTTACAGATCCCCAGCACTGGGGCACCCGTGACATGATAGAGGAGTCCTTCTTAATAATGTGATACAACTATTTAGTAGATGTTGAATTCAAGGTATTACCATCTATCGATTTACAGTTTCTTAAAAATGAGTCTAAATCTATAATATATCCTTTCACTGCCTTACAAACCAGAGTATATGTCTTTTTTTGGGATACAGGGATATTGAATTTAGTGCTGACAAACTCCCACAACCCTAGGTGCCCATCCTTCAAGATGTCTTAAATTAGAGATATTCCTTTCACATTCCAAATTTTAGCAGAGCAACTCTAGGTGAGAGCTAAAGGTTTACCATTGAGATACAACCCCCACCAAATATAACAATCCCCAACAACATAAAATGGAGGACCACCTACATCATTCCTATCTGGAATGAATTCTCTCCCCTGAATCCATGCTTTCCAAAAAGAATGAAAAACTTTTGATCCAAATAAATTCAATTTACAGTCACCCATCATAATATCACAAATTGGAATATTCCTCCATTGTTTCCCTTTTCTTATAACTGATCTCTCTATATTGTTCCTAATAAGAATTTTCCAAGGTTCATTTCCCCAAAGTGATTTAATAACCCATTTAGCTGCCAAGGTTGTCCCATGTACTTTAATATCTTCCAGTCCCTATCCTCCATGTTTCTTTTCCTGACAACACCAGTCCCATCTCACACAATGTCTATTCCTATTACCTCGACCATCAGACCACAAAAAATATCTGAGAATCTTTTCTAACATATTAACATGAGAATTAGCAAACATCCATGTTCAAGCATAATAGATATGATGTGCAGAAAGAACCATTTGAACAATTTGGATCCTACCAACAATAGAAAGTGTTTGGGTCTGCCATTTAATATGCTTTTTATTAATCTTATCATAAATCCAATCCCACATACTACTAATATTGGGCTCAACCAAGAAGGGTATACCCAGGTACCTAACAATCATTTTTAGACCAGCCCATTGCCAACCCTTAACTGATAGCTAATTAGGAGGATCTTCTGACCAACCCAAAATAGTCAATTTATGAGGAGATATTTTTTACCCTGAAACTTTACAAAAAAATTCAAGCCTTTCCACTGCAATGTCAAAATTCTCTTCAGATAACTCTAAAAAAAGAGTTGTGTCATCTGCAAACTAAGCATCGATAAGTTCCTCCTTGTTGGGAAGAGAAATTCCCTTGATAAGGGGCCCCAAACTCTGAGCCCTAAGTATATAATACAAGGCATCTACTGCAATAACAAATAGTAAAGGGGCTATTGGACACGTCAAGGATGGTGGATCCAATTAAGGACAGTCCAACCTTGCAGCCAACTACCAACATAGCAGAATAACACAACACAACAATTGTTTCAACTAAATTTTCATTAACATGCCCGACTATAAGGCCTTCCGGGTTATGGCCAATTACAATCAAGAACAGTTCTGCAAGATCAACAAGATCCAAGTCCAAACCTCAACTAGTCCAGTCCTAAAAATAATCAACAATTGATGAAAACCCTAAGGCAGATCTGAACTTGAGCTCGCAAGAATGTCCTTGTCTCCAAGCAAACAACCACTAGTTCTGTTATTACAAACTATCAAATATCAATATGATTTGCAAGATCTTGCAGGATCCAAGTCTATCAGATCAATCTCAATCTCCCATCTCATGTGGATTTGATGTCAATCTGATGCCCCTAAACAACTACCCAAACACTCCTTAAATACTAATCTTCAGCCACAAGTCGGCTGGAAGAAATAATTAATTCCTAAGCCAAGTCGGCTTCTACTACAAACAAATATTAAATGAAATACAAGTCGACTCTCAAATAGCCTTACAAACATTTAATTCTCCATGTCGGCCTCTAGATCTACATAGGAAAATGCAACAAAAGATACCAACAATAAATGCACCAAGTCGACCAATCAAATCACCAAGAACTCCAGTCGGTAAACCACAACTACCGAGCGCCAGAGAAACAACCGAGCCAGCTAGGCATCACCGAGCAAGCACGTCAATCGAGCACCATAAGCATCGATGAGTACAAGTTCTTCTGAGCACTAGAGTTTCATCGAGTTCCCTTTAGCGACCGAGCTCCTTCAATAACTGAGACCACCAGTTAAAGTTGCAACCAAGTAACACCGACCAAATAACACACCACCATGCAGATTCACCAAGGACCCAAGAATGCCCCTGCATTAGATACCCCAGGTCCGAAAAGATGTTCTCATATGTGGGAAGAACATCTTCTGGGATTCAGCACATAAACCCCGAACTAGTTCTTCACATACAAGTCCTCCAACTTTTCAACTTGCATAGTCTTCCACTTATGTTTCCTTTTTCTTTTCAAGTTTTTTCTTGACAACACACAGGTTTGTTCTCCACACTAATCATCCATACCTTCAGGATCCGCCAACTCATCTCAGCTACCGATACTTAGGCTCCTCCTACCGAGTGTTGTATCTAGCAAAGGAATCAGGGAAAACTTTCTGTCATCCTTCTCAACAATAAACACATTCTTCACACAATCATACATAGCTCTGCAATCATATTTCCAGGGTCTATCGAGAAATATATGACAACTATTCATCTCCACAATATCACACAACACAAGATCCTTATACTAGCCAATATGAAAATCAACAAAGCATTGTTCCCCTACTTCTAGAGCATGAACATCTTGCAACCAGCCAATCCTATAAGGACAAGGATGCTTCATTCTCTTCAAACCAAGTTTCTAAACCATGTCCTCAGCAACAAGGTTACCAGTACTACCACTATCAACAATAACATCACAAAGTTTACCGCCAGACTTGCACCAAGTTCTGAACAAGTTACTCCTCTGACAAGGTTCCACCTTTGTACCGAGTAATGTTCGCCGAACTAGCAAGTTCTCAGATTCGGGTTCATTCTCAACATTCTCATTCACCACAGCAATTCGTTGGTCACCAAGCTTCTTCTGTGTACACTCAAGAGAACGGTGTCCTTCATCACAATTATAACAAGTACCCTTAAAGATAACTCTACATGTCTTCTTTTTCAGTTCCATGGGTTTATGTTCATCTTCTGCAGTCAGTTTATCCCTTACCGAGTGATCAATCTTTTCCTTTCCTCGGGGATTACTATGTTGTTTCCTTTCAACTTATCCTCTACCTTCAGAGCATACTAATAAGCATCTTCAACATAATCAATCTTCAGCATACCAAGCTCATCTTGAATATTGAATCTCAAACCATTCACATACCGAGCTACCTTTTCCTTACCAAGTTCTCTGTGTTCAGACCGAATAGTAAGTTTGTAGAACTCCTCGGTATAATCCTCAACAGTCAAATCTTTCTGCTTCAGATTCTGCAACTTCTTAAACAAGTCAAGCTCAAGCTCATAGTCAACAAGTACGAACTTAGCTTTCAATTTAGTCACCATCAACCTCCATTGATTGATCTTCATTTCACCTTCATCTTCTCTATCTCTTTGTAACTCCTTCCACCAAAGAGCAGCGTGTCCTTTCAACTTAGTCTGTACCAACCTCACTCGAAGAGGATCTTCAATTTCTTCAAGTTCAAAGAAGTCTTCTAATTCACCAATCCAGTCAATCAAATTCTTAGGTTTCAAAGTACCATAGAAAGTAGAAACTTCCATTCGGTAACTATTACTTAACCGAGCTCCAGATCTATGTAACCGACCAGTTATGTCTTCACCAGATCTATCTCTCTGGTCATCACCACTAGATCCAACAGCTTCAAAGTCTTCAGCAGCTTCCTCATAACCATCCTCAGTACCAACATTCTGAGGTACACCAATCATAGCCCTCATGATCTCGGCGATCATGTCATTCTTCATCAGTTCCATCTCAGATCTGAAATTCAATTTCTCCTTCTCTATAATCTTCGATTCCGCAGCATCATAGAGATCTGCAATCGCTCTAGGGTCCAATCTTCTCGGAGGCATCCTTAAAGATAAGAAAACCCTCTGCACAAACCCTACACCGACCACGTTCTGACAACCTCCAAGTTGTATGCAAGTCAAATCACAACCTGCCACCTCGCACAAACAACTAGGCCAAGATTTCACAAGTTCAGTGCCATAGATCTGCAACTTAAATCATACGATCTCTTTGCCAACAAGATCAACTTCGCAAGATCAGCCTTGCTAGGTCAACCTTCACTCAACAAGATCAACTCAGCTCTGATACCACCTAATGCAGTCAAAGATGGTGGATCGAATTAAGGACAGTCCAACCTTGCAGCCAACTACCAACACAACGGAATAACACAACACAACAATTGTTTCAACTGAATTTTCATTAACATGCCCGGCTGTAAGGCCTTTCGGTTTATGGCCTATTACAATCAAGAACAATTATGCAAGATCAACAAGATCCAAGTCCCAACCTCAGCTAGTCTAGTCCTGAAAACAATCAACAACTGATGAAAACCCTAAGGCAAATCTGAACTTGAGCTCACAAGCCTCCAAGCAATCTCCTTGTCTGCAAGCAAACAACCACTAGCTCTGTTATTACAAACTATCAAATATCAATATGATCTACAAGATCTCGCAGGATCCAAGTCCATCAGATCAATATCAATCTCCCATCTCATGTGGATCTGATGCCAATCTTATGCCCCTAAATAACTACCCAAACACTCCTTAAATACTAATCTTCAGCCACAAGTTGGCTGGAAGAAATAATTAATTCGTAAGCCAAGTCGGCTTCTGCTACTACAAACAAATATTAAATGCAATACAAGTCAGCTCTCAAATAGCCTTACAAACATTTAATTCTCCATGTCGGCCTCTAGATCTACATAGGAGAATGCAACAAAAGCTACCAACAATAAATGCACCAAGTCAACCAACCAAATCACCAAGAACTCCAATTGGTAAACCAGAACTACCGAGCGCCAGAGAAACAACCGAGCCAGCTAGGCATCACCGAGCAAGCACGTCGACCGAGCACCATAAGCATCACCGAGTACAAGTTCTGTCGAGCACCAAAGTTTCACTGAGCTCCCTTTAGCGACCGAGCCCCTTCAATAACTGAGACCACTGGTTAAAGCTGCAATCGAGTAACACCGGCCAAATAACACACCACCATGCAGATTCATCGAGGACCCAAGAATGCCCATGCATTAGACACCCTTATCTAATGGATCTCTGCAACATTATGGGTTCTAATAGGGATCCATTCACATCAATGATTGTAGAAGAGTGCTTAAATAAGATGCTTATCCATTTGCAATAGTATTCAGGAAAACCAAAAGCTTTTAACATTCCTAGTACAAAAGGCCATTCAATTCTATCATATGCGTTTTCAAAATCTAACAAGATCATAGCCACCTATTGTCCATTAGCCCTGGCCCAATGCATTGCCTCCCAACTGGTGACTAAATTTTCCAATATGAATCTACCTTGAATAAATCCAGTTTGGGTATTTGAGATGAAATTGCATAATAAGGGAGCAATTATCCTAGCTAATACTTTTGCAAGGATCTTATAAGAAAGATTCAACAAGGTAATAGGTCTCCAATTTTTCACTAATGTTTTATCACCTACTTTGGGTAAAAACTTAACAACTCCTCTGTTGATGGAACCTCCAAGAGTTCCTTTAATCGTGGCTTCTTCATAAACTTTCATGAGTTCTATCCCTATCAAGTCTTTATTCTTTTTGTAGAACTCAGCAGGAAGACCATCCAACCCAGGTGCTTTACCATTAGGGAAGGAATCAATAACTGCTTTAATTTCTGCTAATGAAATCATTCCCCAAGTAAGAGGCATTATGTTCTGGTATTTTATTAGGTATTAAATTGAGGCAATTTTTTAATGCATCTTGACTATCCTCGGAAAATTCTGAGGAGAACAACTTCCTGTAAAACTGGTGAAAAGCATGTTCAATATCTTATGGATTATTAGTGATTCCATCTTCTACCTATATTTCTTTAATAAACTCCCTTATATGTTTTTCTCTGATGATGTTGAAGAAGTAACCAAACCCTTTATCTCCCTCATTAATCCAATTCATTGTGGCTCTAATTTTCTGGCCTTGAATCTTGTATCTCTGAATCAATCTCAAGTTATGTTTAGTGTTAGCTAATTGTAATTCCTTCTCCAAGTCTGAACCCTTACTCTGCAACTCTTTCTCAATATTATTCAAATTAGACAGCGAAAAAGACTCTTCCCTGTTCCTATCCATTGCAAGTTTTTTACCAATGATTTGAAACATACTCTTCCATGCATCTACCATCAGCTCCCAAGTTCCTATAGGGTTCATCAAGGGATTACAAAGCTTAGTCAAATGAGTAACCATCTCAATTTCTTCCAAATTATCAGAGTCATCAAGTAATGACACATTAAGTTTAAAGGTTTTACTTTTCTTACCATCATTCCTTGTTTTACCAATTTTCTCAATTCTAATGCAGGATTGAATAGGTGAATGATCTGAAATATAGGTTGGGCACACCATAACTGGAACATGGCTACCTTCAGGTATAAAAGAGAAAGCAGTAGCATCCCCATAGAATCGATCAAGTCTGCAATACACTCTCTGCTTACCCTTTTGATTATTACACCATGTAAACCAAATATCCTGAAATTTTTTATACATATGTTCCATGGGATCAATAAGATTAAACTTTCTTTTGAGCTTCTGCCAGAAAAACATCTCATTTCCTTTCCACACATGATCCAACCCTCCTAATTTATCAACCCTGTGTTCTACCATATTAAAATCCCCTACAAAAATCCAAGGGTTATTAGAAAGATGTTTAGCACACCAATCCCACATCTTTTCTCTCTCTCTATAATTATTGGCTGCATATATATATATATATATATATATATATATATATATATATATATATATATATATATATATATATATATATATATATATCCCAAACTCCTCTTGTTCAATTTTTAAAATCACCCAAATAACTCTTTGGCAGGGTGAACACCTATGGCTAACAATCTGGTCTACCCATTTAGAGTTGATGAGAATAGCAACCCCTCATTTTTCCCTCTCATGATTTGAGTGAAAACCTATGGCTTTTTGCCAAAGGAATTTGAGGATAGTATGTGCTTGAAACCCTACAACCTTAATCTCCTGCAAGCAAATAATATCTTTGACTACCAACTGATTACACCACCTCCTAACAGTATACTTCCTATCAGCGATCTCTAACCCTCTAACATTCCAACTATGGATTTGAAGCATGGTGATTATTTAGAAGAGGGTTTTGTGCTCTTGCACAACCGATTAAAACAATCTGATAGGTTACTGTTGCCTTTATTACTGTTAGACAAGGAGTTCATGTCTCCTGTCTTTCTTTTCTTACGAACAACTTCTGTAAATTGCAAATCTTTATTGAAAGCAACAACTTGAAGGGATTCAGGTGATTCAACACATTCTAGACTCGATGGTTGTTGGTCTTTACTAGAACCCTTAATAAAATCAGCTCTTTTATTAATAGTAGCCAGGGCTAATTGTTGGGCATTGTATTTGGTTGGGGGAGGGGAGGGGAGGGGAGGGGAGAGGGGGCGGCGGGGTGAATCATTTCTATCAATCTCAGGGGACATATCACTTGAAGGAAGGGCGTCTGGAGTAGAGGGGTTGACTACCCTCTCAAAGTTCCTAGCAAGAACTACTTCAAAATCTTCATCAAACAATGGATTAGACAGGGTAACAAACATGTTTTGGTCCACAATGTCAACAAGCATATCAAAACTAGCAGCAAAAGGTTGATGCTTCTCCGTAGAGTGAGCAATAGGATCCTTTCGAGCCCTAGTATCAGGACTATTATGAATCTTATCACTTTCTTTATTTCCATCCTTATTTTCACCAAAACTCTTAAGATTATTATTTTTGTTTCCATTGTTATCAACATTCTATACAATATTAAACTTTTCCTTTTGTATATGTTTTAAAGCATGGCAATCCTTTTTTGTGTGACCATTACATCTACAGTGAAAACAAGCATTAAGATTCCCAAGTAGTGAAACTTCCCAACATAACACATCTCCATCAAATTCCAAAGAAATACAATTCGAAAAATCAACTTCTGGTGTTAAAGCAACCAAAACTCTAGGATTAAGGTGCAGGAGTGTAACCCTTGACTGTTCAATTTGCAAAACAGAGCCCAATGGTTTTAACATTTGGGAGATAAATGGCCAGAATTCAACATTCAAATTTTTAATTTCAACCCAATTCGGAGCCGACCTAGCCACAACTTTCTCAACATTTCCTTTAGGGGACCATGGAAAAACCCTAAACATAGAACAACCAACATTCCAGAATTTCTTATTCAAAACCCGACGTTCCTGCATATTATGATTCTTTAAAAATACAACAAACCACCCTTTTTGAACAATTATGCAATATGTAACAAAAATACCAAGTTTTTTCCCCTAAACCGAGGCCAGCCAATCATCAAAAAATTTATGAGATGGCATTGCTTCCTTATCTAAGCAAACAAAGAAAATTGCAATACTTTTCAACCTACTTTGCTATGCTTTAATAGCGCTTATCATATCTTCGTTAGGCGAAAGAGAGAGTTTTCAGGCCCAGAGAAGGAGACCTACCATTGTCTCCTCTGTCGCCACCAAGTTCGGCAATACCTCCACTACTTCATCCACTTCCATCGGTTGTGGCCTGTCCCAAACTATCTCGTTTTGTGTCCACCATCCTCCTACTGAAGACTTCATTGAACTCTGCACTTGCCGAGAATAAAGGAGAACTCTCGGCCACCACTTACTTATAGGACAGTTTTTCATTCGGCTTCCCAACATTAATACCCTCTACAGACTCATCACATTTATCATTAATACTACCACTTGCCTCTGCATTTCCCTTAATGATTTCACCCTCACTCTGTGGGATATCAACATTATTATTCGGCCCTCCCATCACACGTGCGAACCAAGCAAGGGATGGGTAAACCCCAGTTTACAAAGAAAAGTCGAGGGCACAAAGAAAACATAGACCAAAACAAAGAAAAGCACGCAGGGGAAACAAAAACAACAAAGTGACACATACACGCAACACGAGGACAAATGCAGACGTAAGCATCCGTCAAATCTGTGTAGTTGCAGAGCGCCATCTTTTTCCTCCTCTTGCCTTTTTAGTTCAATATACCAAGGTTTTTATTCTAACAGCCATTATAAACCTATTCCATAAAATACAGCAAAAATTAGAGACCCAACTATACTAAGTTTTTTATTCTAATTAATAGCCATTATAAACCTACTTCTTCATAAAATACAGCAAAAATTAGAGACCCATTGGTGCAGAATCGAGATCTCAACCTCTAATTGTCAAACACTCAAAAGATTCAACCTACAGCCAAAAGATTGTCAAGCACTCAATAGATGCCACTTGAGATACTGACTGAAGAGACCAATTTAATTTATTTGAAGAAAGTTACCCAAAAAAAAAGATAGCGTGTGCTTCCGTAATCATGAAAACTCTTCAATTTCAAAAGCTTGCTGACCAACTTTTTAATTTCTGGAAGAAACATTCTACTGATTAATCATAGTTTAACTTCTTCATTTCCGACATTGGAGGTGCAGGCAACTTACACAGAAAAGGTCAAACATTTCTCATCAAAATGCTTATGGATGTAATTAATCACAAATAGTTACCAAAATTATAAAATTAAACAGTTTGAATGGATTCATCCTTAATTCCACGCTTAGAACTGTTCTTGACAAGCATCGTCGTCACATATCGATGCTTTTCGAAGGAAACTATGTTCTTAACTCAATATGATTCTCATTATTTCCTATCTATAAAGCCATCCTCACAATCGCCCTTACTTATTGTTCATATTATCTTATCCTGGATGCACATTTGACCCAAAATAATATATAATCAAAATAATTTTAATTATTTTTATAATGGATCATAAGTCATCCAGTATGCAATGTTCTGCTGTCAATATCTTATTTGCAATTACCTTCTCATATTCATCATCATAGTGTAGTTTTTATTTTCTGTAATGTTGAGTTCATGTTTTGGGGAGAAACAAACACAAATTGTCTAACTACAAGCTCTTCATATTCCCTGTTATATGCACCTTAAAAGTCCAGAAGCTTGAGCTTTAAAGGCAAAAAAAAATAACCCAATTAAAGAACTTCCAGAAGAAATGAAGAATATACAAGGCAGAAATATAGTGCATTGGGTAATGATGCATGCAATCACTATTTATTTACAAGCATCAATTAAAATAACTTTCTTGCACAAGTGGTGAAGATAATGTAATGTGCTATAGAAACCATCCGTCAAGGTTCAAACCCTTGAAGCACATTTGGGTCAGGTTCAACCCCTGGATGAATTTGATGGGCTGGTTGGCCAAAGGAGGCTTGTAGTTTAGATGTATGCTTATTTAAATCACTGTAATCTGTTATATAAAGGCCGAGATGCCAACATCTACATATGTTGACATGTTTCCACTCAAAAAATAAATAACTTTCTTCCAGAATAACTTCTAGACAGAATAATATCAAGAGGACTCTAGAGCCATCTTAATAACCCCAATTGAGGCAAATGTGAGGCAACAATTCACAGAAGAGTAACCCTCAAAGACAACCAAACAAACTCAAATAGTATTCATTACAAATTGTAACTAATGTGCACTAGAATGTGTCTTACTAAACAAGATATATTCCTCCAAACAAAATTATACTTACAAGCCTTACATATAAGAAACATAATTAGTTTACAAGGAGACATGGTATATTTTGAAAAACATGACTTAGTTTATTTCATACACACATAAATCAAACTATTATTATTTACTACCAGTATTTGTGAGTTAATAGAAAGATATACAATTGTTTCTTAACTTACGAGTGAAAGGGCCTGCATCTGAAAATACTACCACATGCTATGGAAGAGACATTAATCATGAACACACACCAGCCGTAAGCCGCCTTCAATCCCTGATCTTGAGGAGGGAGTAAAGAACTCTACCTAGACCAATGGGCGGAAACAGAAGGCATGCAGAAAATGCTTGCCTTCTGAGGTTGTACCCAGGAAAAATAATTGTTTGTGACATTCAAATCCAGAACATACAGAAAGAAAAAGCTTCTCCTAATTCTTTAAATCTGAAAAAGTTATATAAAAATTGATATGGTTCAGCAGAACAAATGGAAGAAACATTAACATAGTTAATTCAGAGTTCCATTTCAGTGCATCTTAAACCCTTTTACAATTATATTCAGCATAGATTTGATTACCCTAGTGTCCAGGATACATAAAATAGCAAATTCACACTCAAAACCTCGAGTCTAGACAATACATAAATAGTACATCTGCATAGAAACTTCTTGTATGGTAGATAGACTACAAAACACCAAGCTTTATTTTTTATTCCATGGGGAATGATTGGCATATAAATTGACAGTTTATCAATGTCTTTACTTCTTAAAACCAACCCAAAAAAATCATGCCACCAGATACTTGTTACTGTCATATACAAAGCCATTAACAAGCTCTAAGGGCATCCGAAGAGGGTTGTGTTCTCTCAGAATTATCCCATATTTCAACTCCACACTGGGAGTTCAATAAGGATTCATCATTGGAGGCATACACCTTTGTGGGAATCACAGTTTCAAAACCTGCATTTGCATGTTCACAGGTGTGATATTCAACATTCAGCATATTTTCTACCTGCTTCAGTCTTGCTTTCTCTGCTCTTGACCCTATAACTTGACCCAGAATAGACGCGGCAATTGTGACTGCCATAGCCGTCTTTGGCATGTTCACTGACTTCCTTAGCATTGCTACAAAAGGAATTGCAGAATGAATTGCAATAAACCAAGATGGTGAAAACTTTTCAGTGTGTTCTCTCCAAACACCTAATGGAACATTAGCAGCCATACCCAAAAGCCCAATTGCAAACATCTTTTCAGGTAATGATTTTGGCCTTAAATTCTTCACAAAAGCTGTTCTTGCTAATGCAGCCCGAGCGGCAACTATAGCAGGGGGGCATTTTACCTTCATTCCAGGTGGAAGTTGCATAAGATTTGCAACCAGTGGCAAAACATTGTTCACAGCTTGATAAGATTTTGCAATTGGACACTTTCCTGTCTCTAGCCATTCTTTGCCAGTCGGCTCATGAAGACCATCCTGCATAATTACAGAGAATTATAAGGACTAAAGCAAAAATGGTACAAAAAAATTGAACAAGAACTGGTGAGCTTACCCAGTAATAACCAATCAATTTAAATGATAGGGAGTTATGATTCTAACATTATGGGCACGTCTCACAGTTTTGGTGTACAAGCACAAAAAAGTCTATTGATAAAAATCAATACCTTTCAAAATCTTTTTCTCATGATCTTGCACAACAATAAAATGAAATAACGAGTCTTGACAATTAAACATAGCATAAAAAACGTGTAAAGTTGAAATTGCAAGGATGTTTAAAAATGGAAAAACAGATATCATGTAAATTCAACAATATGACACAAAGTCAACATTAAATGTCAATGTGTAATCTTTATTCAAACTGTTTCACTCCATTGGTATTGCTAAATAATTGAAAGCTCCAAGTGTAAGTGAATTGCCCAGGTCAGATTCATGCCCAAGTTTGTGAGATAAACCCAAGAGATACACACTTGGAACTATATATAAGACGTGGAGAGGAATCTCTTAAATGTCTCTCATATGGCAAATGTAGTTTGTTTTGGCTATAACCTAAAAACAACCTCCACCTATATGTACAAGCAAAATGAGAAGGGCATTATAAATAGGAAAAAACTCCACAATCACATATTAATATATTATAATAGTTTTAAGTTTATATGATAAATGAAGCATAAGAACATAAGTGATATCTTTTGAGGTACACTCTTCAACATGCTGCATTCCAAAAAGAAAGCAAATGTGCTTGAAACAAATTTAGAAAGCTAAATAATGCAAATGAATAACAAGTAGCTCCTAAGAACAACTAGGGAAATGAAACGGGATAATGTAAGAGATGTTAATATACCTACCACCAAGGTAGACCCCATTATATGAATTGCACAAAACATGCACACCCGTAGAACTTTATAGATGAATTGTTTCTTTGAGGTTATCTTACTTTCAAGTCTCAAGTTACAATAACACTTAGCAGTATCAGGCATTAAAAACATGGGAAAATAGCCTCATATTCTACACAGATTCAAGCATGTGTGGGTGTGTGTATGCACGCGTGTGAAAATCGAAAATGACTAAGTTAGATATGAAGCTCCCCAAATGGTGATGTTAAATAAAGTGGTGGATGAAAACACGAAATGAGAAAGACAAATGCAAACTAAACACTAATGGTGCACCCCAGTTCATGACTAGAAAACTAGAACTTGGGGACACCTGTGCTGTTATTACCAACTATAAATTTGAGAAATACAACCTCAATTGGAAGCAGACTATCATGAGATGACGTCTATGCTAGTTTGATTTATGCTAGCTTTGATTACACTCCCAGATTCATAGGTAGACTCGCCAGAGTAGCTACCTAGATATTTTTCTGCTTTGTAGTTTTGGACTATATAGCAATGAAGGAACCCAGTTTCTAGCTTACAATGGATTATGCTATCTAATTTTGTTACAAAATAATAAATTTAGCTCCTTTATTGCCAGGTTCAAATGAAAAGTATGACATGAAGATACTGAACATTGTATATTGCAATAGGAAAATGCCTAACTTTATTTTAGTATCCAAATTTTAACTTAGCCAGTTTGCAAACAATTTAAAGAAGTTTAGTTCATCTAATCATGTAGTATAGGCTAAGTAGCCGATCCTGGTTCTGGTTCGGATTTGGATTCAGATTCCAAGATTCGGCAAAAAATAAATTGGGGTGGATTCCAGTACCGTGTGTGTGTGTGTATGAATGTATGTATGTATATTCATAGATTCATACATGTAACATGTCAATGTTCATTCATCATTTGTTCAAAACTTCAAAGTTCAAACATATCATAATAATAATAAGTTAGAAGCATTTGATGCAGGTCTTAGTCCTCCGTAGTCACTTTCGAAGAAAAATACTACAGTTGTAGAACAAAGCAAAAATGGTGAAAAATGCTTGAGAGATGAATGAATGACCATCAAATGACCAAATGTAAGCTTTATTGGTCGAATTAGGGTTTAGAGGCTTTTTAGTTTAAAAATAAAGATAAAAATTGGCATGTGGGGCCCATTTTTGGGCACCCACATGCCTGGATTCCCGTGGATTCCTCAGGATTCTGCCTGGATTCTGGCAAGATTTCGGATGGGAATCCAGATTCTCTGTGGATTACTGCAGAATCCACAGAGAATCTGGATTCCTGTCCGGAATCCAGGCAGAATCAGGATCTGGATCGTACCAAAATCAGGATTCAAGGCATATCAGAGGGATCCGGTAACATAGAGTATAGGCCATGCATGTTACGCTCATCAAAATAAATAATAAGTACAAGAAGATAAAAGTAACTGTACACAAGATCGTTGAGCAGTACCATTTGCACAACATGGTAATAAATCAAAACGTGGCCTGTTGTAGTCACAAAATGAAAGATCAACGCATTCATAATCACTATATATAACAGAACTATCTAATACTTCCTGATCATAGAGACCATAATGTAATGCAACAAGGTTTCACTATTCACCTAGGTTGCAGCCAGAGAGAAGCAATTGAACATATTTTCTGAAAAGGACAATGCAGAAATTGCCAATAAAAACTAGAATGACCATGAATTCCATACTCTCAAAAAACCATGAGATTTAAAACATGCTCATCTTACAGTAAACAAATCAAAGTACATATAAATAGTAAATATGCTAGAGTTACCTCTTTCCGTAGGTTTGGCTTCTTTTTTCCATTTGACTCTCCTTTCTTTTTATTTCTCTTTATGTTTTTATTCCTCCCCATAAAAGCATCAAAACTGAAAGGACCTCCAGCTCCAAATGCTGACAGGCTAATAGTTGCAGCAGATGCTGCAAATGGATGGAATTCCGAGGTGGGCGCATTTTCTGTGCCAGACAAAGCTTCTGAATTAACTCGAACTGAGGACCTTCCAGAAAGAGGTACAACTCCATTGTGGCCATGGAAGAGCCTGAAAGCATTCTCAAAGTTAGGTCCATCCTCAAAAATGGGACCCCTTACTCCTTCCACCTGCAGAGACCAAACCAACACTGTCAGAATCCCTAATAAAACACTCTAGGCACAAATAACCACCTACAAACTAATACAATTATACAAGTACATACAAAACTATCACCTGGAAAACTATACTCTGATGAAAATTATATACAAAAAAAGTAGAAAATGAAATAATGAGAAACTCACCACAATTCTCTATACCTTAAAAGTTAAATCCTAACAAAAAGTTCACAACTTGAAGAAAAATCAAAAAGAGAGTGCAATGTCAGCTTTCTTGCTAGATATATAAACAAAAATTGTCAATAATTGGTTGAAACTTAAAATATGATGCTCATTGAATAGGACGGCTACTCTTCATGCTTAAACAAGCACTAATACATACTCTCATGAGCGTTTCTTAATTTCTTCTGTAAAACAGTTTTCCGGCAGCTATTTCTAGTTTATAATGAGGAACTAAGCATTTGTCTAAACACTCCATGCTTGATCTCTTCTTCCTGAGTAACAATTTGATACAGTGTGCTTTCAAATTTGTGATTGATCTTGCACTGGCTCAATGTAAAGCAGCATTTCCCTTCCAGACACAAGTGTTATTGTTGTTATGATTGAGGCTTAAATATCTTTTACACAACACACACATCATGAAGTCGCTGTAACCGCTCATTCAAGGACTTTTGCAAACTAGCCGAACAAAAATTTGAATTTCTACTTGTCCACGAGAGCTTATATGATGTTGTTCTTGATAATTGAGTGTATCTCCTCTTGCATTTGTTTGACTATTTTAAAATGACTCGGACTCTTATGGTCCTTGAGGTTTGATGTCAAGGGTTGGATACTAAAACTGCATTCGATGGGTCGTGCTAGAACAAAATCGCACTGCCTTCAAACCACTCATGTGGGGCCCAGAGGGAATCTCAGTGGACAACACTCTCGATAGAGTTGTGTGCGTGTGCAAAAGCTTTGTGAGACAAAATAATGAAACGAGAGAAAGAGAGAACTAAAACAGTAAATGTAATCTGTTTTCTCTGTTCATTGTGTACATGTCATACTCTTGAGAAAGATATAAGTTTTCCATATTCTAGTCTGATTGCTATCTTCTATCTACCCATCTCCTATCTATACCCTATCTACTAATGTTAAACATATGTATAGATTAGATGCCGTGAAGGTTGAGAGTCATCCGTGACCCATAAGCATCAAGCCAGTGCTTTTGTGTATCACAGGGCTTGGAAGTGTTATTACAATTACCGCAAGCCATGACAATGCTCTTGGGACTTTCCATAGGAAACGTTGTTGGTAGCTCTTCCTGGATAATATAACCTCCTCAAATACTGCATTGGTTATTTTTTTGCTCCCATTCGTAACTTTTTAACATGGGACACTGAAAATCGATTCTAATTCAATTTCATAGATCATGGATTCTCAGAACTTATCAAAAGTAATGGATTCAATAGATGCATGTCAATTCTTTGTCCTTGTTAAAAAATCTATATTGAACATGTTTTAGATGTTTTCTCTTTCCAGAAAATATTTATCTCTCCTCTATCCTCAATGTGATCTTTTGGCCTGGCTTTTAGTGCAATCTATCACATAGTACAATTCAGTGATCTTCAATAGTTTGCCAATTTGTGATAGTTTAATCATTAATGCAACCTGATATGCCTTCTTCCAGGCATGACCTCATTCAAAAGTCAGCACATTGAGATTGCTATATTGTACCTGAAATTGTTCCTTTTTCTATTACTGAAGATTGTCATATTATATCTAAGACTGCTCCTTTCCTCATAATGAAGATTACTACATTATACCTGAAATTTCTCCTTTTCTCAGACTTAAGATTTGCTAAATTGTATCTGATATTTCTCTTTTCTCATAATATTTGTGGATCTTCCTGCCCTCTCCATTGACCCCTTTGCTTAGACCATCTACACTGCTTTTGTTTATGATATTCTAGGCCAGGCGCGCGTCTCCCGAGTTTTTTTTGCAAGCCTTTATGTCCAATACAATGTACAATGCCCTCTGCTACGACTGAACTACCATGGGTCTACTGATAATTAGAGTGTTCAAGAATTCAATATAAATTACTCAAATATGGCATTGATTGTGTGATTGATTATGCTCATTAATTTCCATGTAAGAATCTAACAGTCAGTTGTTAATCAGTTACATAAGTCATAGTAATTTATCATTACTACGAGTTGAATAGGGAAATCCTTCCTCTTTCTCCTTGCCTAAATCTACATTGAACATGTTCAAGACAAATGTCTTTGCCATGATGCTTTCTCTCTCCTCTTTGTCCTAAATGCAACCTTTGGGCCTCTTTTACTGACGGCTTATAACGCCAGCTTGAACCCATCACCAAGCTCTCTGACCTTCAGTAGCTTGCCAAATCATGATATTTTATTATTTCAACTACTTGAGATTTCTGAGTCTACATGAGATTGTTCGTTTTCTCATTACTGAAGATTGCTTTATTATACCTGTGATTGCTCCTTTTTTCATTACCAAATATTGCTTTATTGTACCTGTGATTGCTCCTTTTCTCATTACTGATGATTGCTATTTTGTACCTGTGATCGCACCTTTTCTCATTACTAAACATTGCTTTATTGTACCTCTAGTTGCTCCTTTCTCATTACTGAAGATTGCTTTATTGTACCTGTGATTGCTCCTTTTCTCATACTGGTTGTAGTGGATACCATTCCCTTGACCTACAGGATGTGCTAGCACTTCTTGCTCACATTCAAGGAGATCCAGTCAAGGTTTCATTGCCAACTTCCTCTGTACCAATAAAAAGGACATCCACAATGTCTTCTTCTTTGGCAATGGGTATTAATGTAATGTTTAGTTTAGATGAGGCCAGCATGACAAAAAGAGGCTCAAATGCTGAAAGGATGCCTAGATAATTTCCAAAATGCATGTGCAGAACCATGTGTTTCTCTTGTAATTAAGCCCGTAAACAGGAAAGATTAATGCAATTAACTAACTGAAAAAGAACAAAGTCTGTACCTTATTTATTAGGAAGAAAAAATCAGAACATGCAAAGCTACATCTAACGAGATGATAAGACATAAGACCATAGAAACTGAACAAATGTAGGTAAAGGTTACAGGAACAAAAAAGGAATATTTTATGCAAAAAATCACAGCGAAGTAAGAAAACAAACAATGGTTCAATTGTGCATTAGGTGTCCTTCAAGACATTAAGGACTTCTCCGTAAGGTAAAACAAATCAAAATGATAGAAATCAGAAATAATAACATCATGCAAGAAGTAATTGGTCTAAAATGTCAACTTAAATTCATGGTTCTTCTCTTAGGATATAGTATGGTGATGGATATCCTTAGATTGAATCCCAGAAGATCATATATATAGTAATGAAGAGGCTATTTACAAAGGATGCACATACTGAAACTGCTCATTGAAATCATAAATTGAGTTAACAATGCAAGATCCTAGACAGGCTTTTGGAGATGATGACAACAACAAAAACAAATGTACTCCCTCCAGTATCAAAATGATTGAACACAAACACGGACAAGCACCTATCATTCATATAACATCACATATACATGGAATAACATAAGGACTTAATTTTCTATATGGAGACTTACATGACTATGAAGCTATGTAAGACCAACAACAACATCAATAAAATATCTTCTGGCAATTGCATGGTGGTGACTTGAAAAACAGCTTTACCTTTCATATGCGACAGATACAAATCCAAGAAAATTTGTGAATGTTAGGAATGGGTAAGAATAAACAGTACTCACTGGCGTGGGAAATCTTAGCGGCGAGGCAAAGCAAAAATTTGTGGGTTCGGTAATGTTCCTCAGAAAAGGGCACAATTCCACGCCCTGATCGATAAGCCTCTCAGGCGGCGGCATGCCGTCGGCCATACGAACTCTGAAGAAGTAATCCATCTCCAACACAAATTGAATCCGAAGAAAACCCTAGGAAAAAATTGCCTGCCAAGAGAACAAAAAACGTTAGATTCCTCGACCAATAACAGAAACCCTAACATAAATATCTCCTTCCGCCAAATATTGACATGGAAAGCGTCAAAAAGAAATCCTACAGCTAAAAGCTTTACAGAATCGAAAATTGCAGAAATTCTACCGCGTGAGCCCCTCAAATGCCACCATTTTTCGATCAAAAATGCCACAGCAGCCCTTACAGCCCCCAATACTTCAAAACACACATACGTACAACAACCCAGTCTGACGATCATCTTCAAATTTTGGATACAGGAAACTCTAGTTTACACAAATATTGATAAAAACGAACGCTGGAAACCTCAAATCTCAGATTCCTCACCTCGAAACGAAGGTCTCGTTATGGCAGGGTAACCGTAGCCGTCTAAATACGGTCCAAAAATGGCGAATTGGGCGCTTCTGCTAGCGATCCGAGAATGTGTGTTTTCCTCGTTAGAGGCGTGTGGCGCACCTTAAAAATGGACAACCTGTGCGTGTTCAATGGATGGACTTCTATAACCCAAATCACGTACTAAATAGTTAATAAAAATTGATAAAATTGGTCAGGACAGTGTGGTAGATGGATCAGACTTGTTCAATGCCGCCCCCATCGTCCGATTTCGAAGGCTTTGGTCGTCAAGCGATCGAGGCCGTGCGACGCAAACAACACGGCTAGAATCTCCTTAGATAATCGTTCTTGTCGATTCAAGATGATCTGTGGCCCACGATGCCAAAGTAGCTTTCTTAATTTTAGAAGTTCCAGGGAATCATTAAAACGTGCCAATTTTCAACATCTGCTGGTTAACGTTTTTTGACCATAGCACAAATTCTTCTAATTAAGAGGAATGCATGAACAGTTCCAGCGGCTCTTTGATCTATTCTGGTCAAGGAATCCCAGCCTGGCACCACGTGAAGATTGAATTTGTTGCTTGATTAAGCATGCCAAAAGAGTGGTCAGCTACCTGATCCAAAGTTTAATAACACCGAATTTGCTTCAAAAGTTATTGCCTTTTACAGTATTTTAGAGAGAAATTTCTACGTCAGAGTTGACACGAAATCCAAATGAACGGTTTTGGAGCCATCGAGATTCGTTCCAAGTAATTTGGATGAAAATTTCTTCATTGGACATATTTTTTCTACGAGCATAAAATGTTTTTGGCATGGAAAAAATCTAAATCAAAGGGGAAAGCAAATAAAACTTATATTTTTTTTAATAATCTAGAACAGAAGGAAGCTTTTTCATTAAAGCTATTAGAGTTCCATAATCGTATGAATGTTCATGAAAACTTATGGATTAGATTGTGTATAAATTTTTTATCATTTCTAATGACATTGCGTATTCATAATAAAGATGCAAGCAACAGATCAAAGAAAAGAAAAATTGCATGAGAAATTTTATTGTCATAAGATTAAGGATTCAAGATGCAAGCAAGAGATCAAAGAGAATAAAAATTGCATGAGAGATTTTAATGTCGTAAGATTAACGATTCAAGATGCAAGCAAGAGATCAAGGAGAAGAAAATTTGCATGAGAAATTTTAATGTCATAAGATTAAGGATCGGTGCTTGGTGAAATTTTGATTCTTAAGTTGATAATAAATTTTCATGTTCTCTTTACCTTTTGATTGAATAAATTGTGAAAAGACATGGTTGTTGAATTATTCATTTACATATTTTTAATGTTTTGTAAGGCAATATAAGATATTCATTTGTGTTCATTTTTTTGTCATTGTTGTAATAATTTAAATTAATTTAAAGAATTAGGACTCCAATAATTTAGAATATATAATTTTAGAGAAATTTTTAAGATAAAATAATTGGTCTAAATAGCAATTTAAGAATCATGAAAAATAAATAAATTAATAAAATTATTTTTAAAAAAACATACATCATATCTATTTTTTATTTTATTAATTAATAATCTATTGAAAAATAATTTCCCTGCCCGAAAATTGTCAGCCTCCTATCTTTTCTTAGTTTATTCCCTGCATGTCAATCAATACATTTGATCTTATCCATATTTACAATGAAAAGAGGCTTTTTAATGTTTTTCCTATTTCTAAACTTCTGAATTGTATCAGTTTTGTAACTGATATAGTTTTTTTTATGGTTTTAACAACTCGGTTGCAACCAAATCATTTGGCAACATTGGACTTATGTCATGCTTCAAAGGACATCCATACATGCCTATAGCATATATTACTCAGCACATAGAGCTCTTCATTGTTGAAAAACCTTTTTGTTTTATGTGGACATTTTAGAAAAAGAATTCCAAGCTTGAATCTTTTCCCATCCTGCCTTCTTTGCATGATTCGTGATTGTTTGACTAAATCAAAGAACTTCTAATCATAAAGAACAAGTTGATTCTCTGAACTTCTATGAACTTCGAGGTTTATCCTATTTCAGAGCATGTTTTCTTTGAATGTATGTGCATGTTTTTTTTATAAGATTAGCTGGTTGCGTAGAGGGGATCTCTGCTACTTTGATGACAATGACAGTTTGTATATTACTACATCAGTTTCTGGATTCGATTGTGTAGAATTTTTTTAACCATCAACGTTTTGGATCATACTACATGATCTATCATCAGGATACCAGAAAGCAAGAAACAAAAGATGACAGATTGCAGATCTAAAAGACCATAAAAGGAAGAGAGAAAAATAAATTTTTGACAAGTAAATTTTTATCTTCTCTTTGAAACTTGCAGTCAATAATAGCATACATATATCTAATATTAAATGATACATATACAGGTTGTGTGCAAGTTGTCTCTATAAAAATCCAAGCTCTCCTCTTATCACATCCTAATATTTTGGATGAGGTAATTGTACTGTAAGTTATCTTAAAATAAACAAGTGCCACGTAATGGCCAAGTACTTGCCTTTAGTTTTATAAATAAATTTTATTTTAATTTTGATTTATATGTAAAGTGAATTTTTAATTATAATAATTTATAACTAAGTTTAATTTTAATTTTAATTTATATGTAAAGTAATTATTTAATTATAAAATTACTATAATTATAGTTCTAATAATATTTTTAATTTTATAAATAATTATAAAATATCATTTATAATTAATTTAAATTGTAAAATAATTCTACTTATAATTAATTTTAATATTAATTATTTAGTCCAAATAACTCTTTTTCAACAATATTATAATGTTATTCTATTAAATCTAAATTTATATAATATATATTAAAATAAATCCAAAAAATTCAATATTTTATAATACAACAAAAATAGAAATATTATTTTAATATAAGGAAAAACTTATCAATCTCTTAATAGGTATCTAAAAAGTTGTAAACCATAAACCAAATTTTATAAATAATTATAAAATATCATTTATAATTAATTTAAATTGTAAAATAGTTCTACTTATAATTAATTTTAATATTAATTATTTAGTCCAAATAACTCTTTTTCAACAATATTATAATGTTATTCTATTAAATCTAAATTTATATAATATATATTAAAATAAATCCAAAAAATTCAATATTTTATAATACAACAAAAATAAAAATATTATTTTAATATAAGGAAAAACTTATCAATCTCTTAATAGGTATCTAAAAAGTTGTAAACCATAAACCAAATAAATCAGATGATATATAAATTAGATTGTATTATTTGAATGCACCATTTTCATGTACAATAAATAACAAACGTGGTACATTTTAATTGGTTCACTCCAGTAATAAGATCATAAAAAATAACTTTTACAAATTATAAACTTAAAAAATTAACATTTAAACTATAGAATATGTGTTATTTTTAACAAAATAAAAAAATACTAAATTATAATTGGTGCAAAGAATTAGTTTTAATCGCTACTTAATAGAAGAAATGCAAAAAATTTATTAGTTAATCTACAAATATTTATTAGAGTATAGGCGGCATTATATTAAAAGAAAAAAATTCATATGAGCTAAAGATGATTTAATGCGCCAATTACTATTAAATAGGATACTACATTTCTCTCCCTTTCATGGTAGTTGACATTTCCTTATGTCAAATTTTAATACTTTTATTAAATCACTCACATTCGCATACTTGTACAATTTAATAGTTTAGAAGCTTTTACTTCCCCAAAAATTGAATTGTTTTAATTAAAATAAATGATTTTTGGTGTGATAATTAAAACCTACACACAATCCACTTGTCTCTTGTCCTGAGACTAAGATATTCGTGATATCATGATAATCTGTTATACATTCTAAAAATCAGTTCAATCTTTCTAATCCCAAATTCTATTTTGTTGGTTTGAAAGCCATTAAAAATTATGTTATAAATCTTTGTGGTAAGTTTCGTAAAATCTTGAAAATAAAAGATCAAATGTACCATAACTGAATTTTGGAAATTATTTTATTTTATTTATGGTATGGTTCTTAAGCATCTCAACACCCCCTTAAAGAATAAGAGTTTAAAACATTCTTATCACTTCTAAGTTTTATTTTAATTTATTATTTTTATATGGATAACACGTGCAAAGTCAAATATGTAAAATTAGATGTCATGTTTGATTGCATACTACGAGTGGTAGACCATTGCCTTCCCACGTCATTGCTGGAGTAAGGATCCTTTTTATTGGCTAGGGGATTATTTGAACCCGAAAACTTAGGGCTTGTTTGGGGGTTGGAATTAGACTAGAATTGGCATTATCTAATTTCAAATAATGTCACTTTCATGTTTGTGTCCATCCAAAAAATTGGAATTGGAATTTCGAAATATCAATTTTGCCCCAAAATGGGTATTTGCATCTTCCACTCAAATAGGTAGAATTGGAATTTCGAATTCTAATTCTAATTTTTATAATACCAAATTTAATATTTCATGGGATCCGTGACTATTGTTCTCACTTTTCTATTTGGCATTATTCTCATTTTTCTTATTTCATTGAATCATTAAATAAGAACAATGATAGTGTGGTCCATTCCACGAGAAGATCTATTTATCTATGAATCTTAATGTGTGCATTATGTGTTGCTTCTCAAGGCAACAAGGACCACTTCCCAATTCTCACTTTGGTTGCCTAATTTATAGGTAATACATTTAAAATGTGAAATTATGTGCTTCATTACACTAATTGCATTCATGTTTTCTCTTCCGTTTGGGTGTTGGAATACCAAATGCCAATTCCAGTCAATTCTGGAAGATGCTGCAATTCTGGAAGATACAAATCTTGAAAATGATTTGCAAAATATGGGCTGACCCATTTGGTTCACCCGAAAGATGACTAAGAAGATGCATAAGGAATTTTAATTCTTTATTTTAATTTTTTTAAATATGGTGTGTATATGTTTGTATATATACACACATACATATGTGTGTGTGTATATACATATGCACACATTTGTATATATACACATACATACATGTGTGTGTATACACACATGTATACATATATGCACACATGTGTGTATATATACACATGTACACACATGTGTGTATACACACATGTGTATTTAAATATACACGCATACACATATATATACACATACATATATGTATATACACACATGTATACACACATACACACATGTGTATATATATACATAAATACACACATGTGTGTATATACATATACACACATTTGTGTATATATACACACATGTGTGTGTATACACATATGTATATACACACACATATATATACACACATGTATATATACACACATGTATATATACATACATGTATATATATACATCCTTATAGCAATATAATATACATCCTTATAGTCACCTATCCCACGAACTATTAAATTTGGTTTTATAAAAATTGGAATTGGAATTGGAATTCGAAATTCCAATTCCACCTATTTGAGTGGAAGATGAAATGCCCATTTTGGGGGCAAAATTGGAATTTCAAAATTCCAATTCCAATTTTTTGGATGGACACAAACATGGAATTGACATTATCCAAAAATCTAATTCCGGAATATCCAGTCTAATTCCAGCACCCAAACAGGTCGTTATTACTTTCATGTGCAAAACCCATTTCATATGATACATTCCCAGTCCTTGCTGACAGCAGAAGAGCCCACTTTATGTACTTCTTACTGCAGTGGTTGCACATCTTGCATGCATTAATACTGCTATCAAAATGTTGAACAGTCGCATTTGATTTCTCTATGACTTCCTCTCAACTATGAAAAAATGTATCTTTCCCCATTGCATTCATATTTATGATCTCAATTTTCAAATTGAAGGTATAACTCTCTTAATGCTTCAAATTTTCTGATTTTGGTAGCGATTTTTCCTCTTTCACATATTTCTTACTCTTCATTCCCTTTCTATATGTAGTTGGCATAGCATCAAAATTCATGGCTCCAACAAGTTTCAAGTCTTCTCGCCAGGTTGCCTAGTATAGACTCACCAAAGTTTCAAGATGATTTTCTAATGGTATGTAAGATGACATATTTGATGTTTACTTTCCACTAGGATAAAATGACAAATTTGATCTTTTTTTCAAGTTGCTTTCTTGCACTTCCAATGTTTGGCTTCAAGTCACGCAAGGATGTATCATGCACTTTTTCACACCATCAAATCTTATTTTGAGCTCATGACTAAACAGGTTTATATGCAAAACCCGCTTAGCATTTATGTATGGGACTCTTCCATGTAAACTCTCTTGAAGGTTTACTTGATTGAATTGTACATTAAGTTATATATTTTTGTATTCCTTTCACATTCAATCCTTCTATATCCTTGCTCATTTTCTTTTACCTTCCAACTATATAATTTAACTCATCAATTTGTTTTTGCCAGACAAAACTAGTGTAATACCCCTCTCATAACTTGTTTTTTAGTTTTTATTGTCAAACTCTTTTAGGCCACTTTCATGTGTGCGTTGATTATTTAAGAGATACTTGAGGATATTAATGTATGACATTACATTGGATAGTTGTGAGATATCATGTGTTTATAGTTAGATATTTTTGGTAATTTTTATGTTGATTAAATTTGCAAATGATGATGTTATATAAATGTTATGGTTATTTCATGATGATGATTTATATGTTAGGATGTCATTAATGCTTATAGTTTTATTGACCTCATACTTGCATGTGTATGGTTGGCATATGTGTTTTACTCTTATATTTGATGTGTATGATATGGTTGAAGGATGAAGTCATAGTTACTTGCTTGTGAGATCCACACGATCGGCCAATCTCTATCGTTCTTTGTTATATATTTATACATGTATGTACATGATCATCTTTTATGAAAGTTTGTAGGTATCAAGCATCGACTTCCCTGAATTGTTAGGATGAGTGTGCCCTATCGCAATATCTCAATGGTAAGAGAGGGGATATAACATACAAATCCAAATCCCAACCCAAGCCATTGATTGTCCTAAAATAATGGACAAATGTCTATTTTTCTACCCATCTGAATTCATCAAGGTAACGTGAATTCGTGAGCCCTTCCTTGGAGTTTGTTTGTTATTTGAGTTTGTTTGTTATGTGGTTATTTGACTAAAATAATTAAATTAAGATTAATTATGAAATTAAAATAATTATATTTTATGAATATGGAAATATTAAATATAAGGATATTTAATTATTGAGAGTTAATTAAATACCTTTATTTATTAAAAAGACTTAATTAAAAGTCTAATTATAGAAATTGGAGATGTAATTAGATATTAAATTTAAATGCATAGATAATATCAATTGATAATTATTTATCGAGTTGCATGATTATTAAGATGTCCTAAATATATTAGTAAATTAAAATACTAAATAAACTTTAATTTGCAAATTTAATTAATAAAGTGAAATATGATTTTAAGCTGAAGTTGAGTTAGAAGTGGATAATTGGAAAAGTCCATATTTTATTATTAAAATTATAATTAATCATGCAAAGAGGGTTTGATAAAAATAAGGTTGAGAGTTAAGTTTTGATTTGGGATTTGCATGTTTTAGAAACGCTAAGTGGAATAGGCTTTCTATATGAGAAGTTTTTGGGTTGTTATTTCATTGTGTCTATTAGGTTTTGGAAGAGCTCTTTTTGGTGAATTTAGAAAATTATTGAAAGCTTGAAAATTTTGGGAGGTTGAATTGAATTTTTTTTTCTTCGAATTCAAGCATTGTTTGAGGTAAGGTTTTGAATCTTTTGTATGAATTCTTTTCATAAAGTTTGTCTTCTTCGTAACTGTTAATCTATGATAGATTATTTAATTTTAAATTGGTTTGGATATTTAGATTTTTGTGGATAACTTTCAAAATTTTAGATTAGAAATTTCATGTTTTAAACCAAGGTTATTGTGTTTGTATTAAATCGGTTTAAAACCCTAGTTTTTATTGAATTAAAAAAAAACAATTGAAAAATTAGAGGAAATTTTACTAAATTCTTTATAATTAAAAAAAGGGGGGTTTGTTGGAAACAAAATGACCTATCAAAATACAAAGCAGAATACTGTTAAAACTATATATAATTAAAAATATATATATTATAAAAAATTTAAGAGGGGCATATTGTTCAAAAAAAAGAATGGCTCTACCTTTTCGCTCTGCTATTTGCGACCAATCTAAAATCTTCTGTGTAATTTCTTTAGATCGACAAATCAAGAATTTCGCAACAACAAAATATGCTAAGAACTATAAAAGTAGTGAAGGATATATCTCAATGGCTCAAGTGGAAAGTCGGGATGCAAGGCTTGAAGATTGGAAGTATGTATTTGGGTCTCACCATTGCTCAAAAAGGGCTTTCGCTAAACCCTTTTCCTTGATCTCAAATAAATATGTAGCATCATCAGCCTCCTCCCCTAGGGTTTCAACTAGGGCTTCTCCATGGGGGAGGCATAATGCTATTTATAGGACAGATAGCACCTTTAAACAACAACCTGGTATTTACTCCCCTCCGCATCGAAGAAATTTAAAACCCTTGCTTCAGAAAGACCAAGACATGGTGCAGGATCATTTTTAATAGTGGCGAAACTTGAGGACAAATTCTACATGGCCAATCTTTGTTCACAATTCGATTGATATTGGTAACCCTCACCCCGACTCTCCCTCTGGTAAGGTATACTCTCCTCCACATAGAAGAGCAACTAATAGAGTAGGAGAAAATTTTAATAGAATAGATATGCAGAAGAATTTAGATTTTTCTTTAGTGATTATTCCTAACCAGAAGAAACTAGTTATTAAAAATGATTTGGTAAGTAGTACACAAAAGATGTGTGCGAAGTATGGCCTTCTGTGCAGATGGATTGGCATAGGGGCTTCGGTGGAAAAGATTGCGAATTGGGTAAAAGCACAGTTAAAAAATAAGGTATGTATTACTATCCTTCAAAATAAATTTCTTTATATAGATTGCTCTAGTGAATCTCTAAAAGCGAAGCTTCTTTCTAATGGTCTTCCAAAATTTAGAGACATTGGTTTCTATATCCTCGACTGGTCACCCTTTTTTGACCCATTAAAACTAAATAATTTCTTGGTTGAAAAAGCGATTAAGCTCATAAACCTCCCAATCGAACTTTCAGATGTTGATTCTCTTAGGGAAATAGGAAATGGTCTAGGGAAATTTGTAGGTTTTATAGATTTAGACAAAAATTGCGTAGAAAGAGTCATATTGTTAGTATCCAGAACTCAATGAATCTCTCAATTTCCCTCTGGAAGTATGTTGTGAAAAAAGGACGGCATGTATTTACCCTAAAATTATTCATGGTGATTTTGTGGATGTGGAAAATAATGGTGAAGATCATGTAGATTTGGCGAGTTTGCAAGGGGATTTTAGTAGTCAAGAGGTAGGCATGTCAACCCCGGTCTCAAATAACCATACCATTAATATAATGTCGTGAAGGATACCTGTGGTATATTAGCATCAAACCAAAATGATTGTGAAAGATTAAAACATGTTGGTTCACCTAAAACCTTTAATCAGAATAATAATTCGTGTAATTCAAAATACCTATCCTCATTTCTTGAGGAAGGGGAAATCGGTGGCTACCCCAGAGTCCTGCCTTTCCCAGAACCCACTCCGAAAATTTCCTTTAATTAGAATTCAAGAGGCTTTTTTTTCAAAGATCACCCCCCTCAACTAGATAAGATAATGGAGATAGGGAATAGTAAACTCGAATCAACGAGTGTTAATCTAAGATCCACTAGCAAGAACAAGTGATATAGACTTCTCGCTATTATCTGGTGATGAGACCAGTGATATAGAAGAAACTAACAGAAGGAAGAAAATGCTTATTAAAGAAATAATGAGAAAGGACAGTTCGATATCTATGTCTGATATCTCAATGGTTGTAGCAGTATCCCCTGCTAGAGTGTTACCCGGGACTGAATCTTTCCCCCAGGACATCAACAGTAATTTAGAGACACATAATCATTATTCTTGGGATGAAACATGGTTTGAGGAGAATAAGACCAATCTTTAGATGCCCGTACCTCTAAACTCTTATAGATTTGATCTCGATAATGTAGAAGGGCATGTTATTCCAAACTCTATTAACACTAAAGACATAGAATCAGAGGATATTAATGACTTTTTAGGTCTTAACAAAGACACCGAGGATATTTTATTACTAAAATTTATAGACTTAATTAGTTAAGAAGAGGATATAGATATTAATCCTCCGACTATTGTCCATGAACCAATACAGACTGGGAAACTGGGTTTAGCTACATTTGCTTGTGGTAAATCCTCCCCGAATTATCCCAAACTATCCTTAAAAATAAGTTGAAAATCTCTCTCTGAACTTAGGAAGATAGACGGATCAGCGTTAGGACAAGTGAAAATAACATCAATTATGAATGCAGAGAAGGGGAAGTACCTTCCCAAGCCACCATGAAAATCATTTCTTTGAATGTTAGGGGTTTAAATGGCCCTAACAAACAACGTCTTCTAAAAAGGAGCTTATCCTCTTTAGAAGCACCTCTATTTTTAATTCAAGAAACAAAATTAGGTCAAGATGGATATGAGAATGTTAGCAGGATATTAGGAA
Source organism: Chamaecyparis obtusa (assembly GCA_027943335.1). Lineage (NCBI taxonomy): Eukaryota > Viridiplantae > Streptophyta > Pinopsida > Cupressales > Cupressaceae > Chamaecyparis > Chamaecyparis obtusa. Next base: position 175,047 of record BSBK01008424.1, on the reverse strand, counting down.
CTTGGGAAGTTAAAGGAGTAGATTCTAAAGGAGCTTCAGGTGGTCTAGCCTTTATCTGGAACCCTAGGTTTATTTCGGTAGAGATCCTGGCCTCTAAATCACATTGGATGGTGACAAATATTAAAAATCTTAATAATAACCTGGAATTTATCATTATAAATTTTTATGGACCAACATTCTTACATGACAAAAGGACTATATGGAGAGAAATAGAGAACTTTTTTAATAGCTTACCTAATCATAATCTTTTCTTAGGCAGGGATTTTAATGTAATTCTAGATGTTAAAGAGAAACAAGGCGGTTCCACAAAAATAACCCAAACAATAACTAAATTCAAATAATGGATTCAATCTATTAATGGCATGGATATTCCTTTGGACAATGGCATTTTTACATGGTCTAATAAAAGAATATATACTGAATGTATTTCAGAAAAATTGAATAGGTTATTTTACATAGGCAACCTTGCAAGATTCAACCGAAGTCTTAAATCTAATATTATTGCACACTCTGGGTCTGACCATTTTCCAATAAGCCTAATTTTAGAAGAAGACATAGTACCTAAAATGAACCCCTTTAAATTTGAAAAAATGTGGTTAAAAGATGAGGAATGTTTACTTAGGATTGAGGAATGGTGGAATGAAAAAAGTTTCAAAGGATCTAAGACCTTTATTTTAAACTCAAAACTTAAACACATTAAGCATCAGCTTATTGAATGGAACAAAGTTCATTTTGGTAATATTTTCAATACCAAAATCAAGCTTGAGGCAGAAATAGCAGATCTCAATGAAGAAATTATTAGTAATGGAATGAATTCAGACACATATATCAAAGAAAAGGAACTATTAAATAGTTATGAGGACATACTAACCAAAGAAGAATCCTTCTGGAAACAGAGATCTCGGGAGATATGGTTAGAAGGAGATAAAAATACTAAATTTTTCCATAATAGTTCCAAGGCTAAGAGTAATTTTAATTGAATCTCCAAGATCAAGAAAGATGATGGAACATTAGTAGTAGAACCTAATGATCTAGCATTAGAAGTTGTTGCCCACTTTGAGTCTATCCTTAATAACTTAAATGGATCAAATAGATTAGCTCAGGAGGAAATTTTGCAGAATATACCTAAAATTATAACTAATAAACATAACTATATTCTTAATGCAAAAATCTCTAAGGAAGAAGCAGAACACGCTCTAAAACACCTTCATCCAGATAAATCCCCTGGTCTAGATGGATTCCCAACTTTCTTTTTTCTCCAATGCTAGAGCTTTATTGGAGATGAAGTTGTTGCAACTCTAGAAGGCATGAGAAACTCAAGTAGAATTCTCCAAGAAATCAATAATACGTTTATAGATTTAATCCCTAAAAATTCAAATCCTAAGATTTTTTATGATTATAGACCTATATCCCTTTGCAATACAATATATAAATTACTCACCAAAATTATAGCAAATAGGTTGAAAAAGCTTCTCCCCTTCATCATTTTGGAAGAACAATCTGGCTTTGTCCCAAGTAGATCTATTCTTGACGGAGTCATCATAGCACAAGAGGCTATTCATACAATTCAACACAACCACTTCCCTAGTATGCTTATTAAATTAGACATCAAGAAAGCATATGACAAGGTAGACTAGTGGAGGTTTCTGTGCAAATGCTTTGAATCTTTTGGCTTTTGTAAACAATGGATCAATCTAATTTTTGAATGCATCTCTGGTCCTAAAATGTCAATTTTGTTAAATGGAAACTGTAGGATTTGAGCAATACAAATCCACAAAACCCGAAGATCACTTGCATACAAAAATTTGTTACAAGGAAGTAGAGACAAGAAGAGGGCAAGGGTTTGACTCAGAATATGAAGAAGAAAATATCCTCAAATAATGAATGAAAATAATGTACAATGGATCATCCTTATAAAGGAGATCGAAAGCCTTGAAAGGCAAACCCTAGTGCATGTAATAATTAGTTTAACTATTACATGACTAATGCATGCAAGTTTATATTTAAAATAACTAATGCATGTGCATTTAACTAAAGCAAAATGAGTTGAAATCTTAAGAAGGGAGTAAAGTTAATTAAGATAATTAATACTTTACTCTAACAGAAACCCTATTGGATTCTTCAATATCTCTCAAGGAATCAAACAAGGTGATCCCTTATCCCCCTTTCTTTTTATAATCATGGTAGAAGCTTTGGGCAAGTCATTAACTCAGGCTAAGAATGACAACTTGATATCAAGCATCAAAATCACTTAAGGAATTGATGCCTGCACCCACCAACAATTTGTGGATGATAACCTTCTTTTTGGGAAAGCCACAATAATAAAAGCCAAAGCCATCAAGTATATCCTAGATCTATACTCCAAAGCTTCGGGGCAAATAATCAACAAAGGCAAATCAAAAATTTACTTTTTTAATACTCTAGAGAGTGTTCAGAGGAATATATGTTGTATTCTAAAATTTAACAGAGGAGAGTTGCCATGTAAATACTTAGGGCTACCCCTAGACAAAGGCAACAGATCTACTAATCTTTGGGATAGAGTTATGAATAATATAGACAAAAAAAATTGATTCTCGGAAAGGAAAATGTCTCTCCAGTCCTGGCAAAATAGTGATGATTAAATATGTTTCATCCGTGATTCCAACATTCCAAATGATGTGTATGAGTCTCCCTAAAGGGATAGAAAGAGATATTAACAAAAAACTTAGGACTTTTTTTTGGCAAGGCTCTAGTGATAAGAAAAAATTAGCAATGATTGTTTGGGATAAGATTTGTAAACCTAGGGAAGAGGGTGGTCTGAATTTTAAAAACTGTAAAGAACAGAATTTAGCATTAGGAGCAAAACTGGTTTGGAGAATGTATAAAGATCCTGCAGCTAAATGGGTTAAAATTCTTAGACACAAATACTTAGATGGCAATGATAACTTAAGTATCTTTAGACACACTCTCCCTCCAAATGGCTCGAGAATTTGGAACTTTGTTTTAGAATGCAGGAATGTCATTTCGGATAATATTTCTTGGGATATAGGGAATGGGGGGAATGTTTTATTCTGGGAAGACTCTTGGGGTGCCCTCCCCCCTCTAAATTCTATTATGAACAATGATCCAGCTATAGACCTTATTAAAAATATAAAAGGTATCTATGTTAAAGATTATATGGATATTACAGATAATAACCCGACCTTAGGTTGGAATTGGAAATGCCTAGACAAATTAGGATTGTCTAGCACTTTTAGAGATGCGTTAGATGAGCATTTAAAGAATAGGAAAATTAACCCATCTACTAATGCAGATAGAATTATTTGGGCTAAATCCAAAAATGGTGAGTATAATACCAAAGATGGGTACGCCACTTTATCTAATCTAGCCCCTAATAGAACATCGCTTCCAATTGATCTCTATTGGAATAAAAACCACCTACCAAAAACAAGCATGTTTACCTAGGCTACTGCCCAGCATAGAATTTTGACTACATAATGGTTCCAGAAAATGGGATATCAAGGCCCTTCTAGATGTGCACTTTGTGAAAAATCTTGTGAAACCATAGACCATCTTTTTATAAACTGTCAGTACACATACTACTTTGGACATGGCTAGCTCAAAAATTAAACTAGAAAACTACCTTCCCTAATAATGTAGATGATATGCTTAACTTATGGCCTAGGAAGAAGGATTATGGTATGTTTGGTAAGATTTGGGTTATAGCTCTGTCCATATTAATTTGGGAAGTGTGGAAGGAAAGAAACAGGAGAATATTCAAGGACAATAAATTGGATTATGCCCAATTTCTAAATAAGATAGAAGCATGCATAGTTGAAGTTGTTAACAACTGCAACTTCACTGGTAGAAGAGATATGCAATTTACCCAAGAAGATGAAAGATTAAGAAAACTCTGGTTTGGGCTGAAAATTCCCCCTTTTGTAGGCCAGCAAGGAATAGACAAGAAAACCCTTAGAAGCAATTGTGTTTGGAAACCACCCTTTGTCAGATGGTATAAACTCAATTTCGATGGTGCCTCAAAAGGCAATCCAGGAAAGGCTAGGTTTGGATGTTGTATTCATAATGAGGCAGGGAAAATGATTGCATATTGTATCATCTTCAAATGGAAGCGCTTCCATGTTAAGAATGTTTAGCCCTCCGAGTAAGTGTTTTGGGGTCATATCGAACGCCTTGAATGGGTCTTTGACTTGGATCTGGCTTTTTCCCCTGTTCTGCCCCATTTTCCACTTCTTTTTTGCATAATTTTGAAATCCTGATTTGAAATTCTGAGATTCTTGACTTTTGGGTCAATGTCGACCTTTTGGGTCAAAGTCAACCTTTTTCATCAAAGTCGACCTCAACTTTGACCTAGGTCAAAGTCGACCTCAACCTTGACCCAAGGTCCAAATTTCAAAGTTTCATGATTTTCGGATGTTGGGTTTTGGAAAAAATTATTTTCCCGCCTCCAAGTTGGCTATTTTTTTATCTCCAAAATGGTAAACTCTTAAATTTCATTTAATCTAGGTCCATTTCTAGGGGTATGGGCCTAATGAAAATTTATTTCTCATATGTGGCCCCTCTAGAAGTTTGTGCCCTAGATCACTATAAAAGGAGGTATTCCTCTCTCATTTTATCCATCTCTCATCCTCATAATCTCTCAACCACCTCAAGCAAGTGGAATCAACAAATCAAGCAAGAAAGAAGGTGAAGGAAAGCATTCAAGCATTCAAGATCCAATTCATCAAGGAGATCCATTGTTAGCCATTGAAGGATTCAATTAATCTTTATGGAGCCCTCTTGTTGAAGATTTCTCCATCCACATCCATTCAAGTCTTTTCCTATTCCAAGATCCATTCAAGATTGGTGTTGAAGATCTAAAGACAATTGATTTGAGACATCCTACATCCAATTCTACATTCATTTGGAGCATCCATACTTGTGGATTCAAGGGTTTCAACATAAGCAAGGTGAATTGTTCTATTTACTTTGTTTATCTCTGTAATTTCAATTCAATTTAAAGGTTAATTCCTAAATTGGGGTTTGACTAAGGCAAACCCCTCCCCCCAACAAACAAAACCATCTTTCTTGAAGGTATAGGTGCGGGACGGTGAATATCAATGCAGATCTAGATACCCTTTTCGCCGAACTTTCAAGATCTGCGACTAGAACTTATGTCAGAGCAGTGCAAGTCAAGGTCAACTTTGTCTATCTGGGTCAATGACAACCTTGCTCAAAAAAGAAAAAGATTTCTAGGTTTTGTAGATCTCACAATTTCAATTTGAAATTAGTGAAATCAATAGTTTTTGAGACCTTCTGATAGGGTTTTCAGCTGATTCTTTTTCAGAGGTAAGTACCTTTACTTTTTCATTTCAACATTTGTCTTTTATATTTACTTTCCATATCAATATAATTTCATGTATGTGTAAAATATTGGCTTTGGGGTCTCTTTTATGTGCAAACCATTGTTCTGGGACCCCTCGCCTATTTCATCTTACATTTTGGTGAACCTGACAAGCTTACCCCTTTCTTTTGTGGAATTAGATGCCCTATTGTGTTAGATTTCCCTTTGTATTATCTTGTGTGTTCACCTTTATCTTACATTTTGGTGAACCCGTGATAGACAACTCTTTCTTTTTGGTGTTAGATTTGCATTTTGTGTTAGATCTTACATGCTTACAAAAGTAGATTTCTTTTATGCTCTTATATTTCAAAAATACAAAAAAATCACAAAATTTCTTTAAAAATACATGTAGAATTAGATGCCCTATTGTGTTTCATTTGAATGCACTTGGATATATCTAGATCTATTTTCTATGCATTTCTTTATTCATTATCATGTTGCACAAGTTGTTTCAAGTGTTTTTCAAGTGCCTTATTCATAGAGATGATAATCCTCCTATTTGGGATGAACCTTTGGATTTGGACGTTGATTACTCTCTTCCTCATGAAATCATTGTGGATGATTCTACTTTTTGGGATGAACCCTTGGACAAAGACATTGATTTATCCCCTCCTCATGAAGAAGCTTTGATACAAGAGGGTGATTTATTAATGGATGACCTATCAATACATGATGATGATTCTTTTTCTAAAACACACTTGCCTTATGCAGAAATTTTAGCGAAAGAAGATGACATTATAGATGTTTTACCTCCATTTGGGATTCCTTCTAGTGATGAGGCATTAGCGGAGAATAATATAAATTCTCTTAATGCTCTCCCTCTTAGTGATGATCTTATGGAGAATCAAGATTCTACCTCATCTCCTCCTAGGATGTCTTCTTTTTTTCCTTCTTGTGAATCTATTTGTAGTGTTGAGACAACTAATATGGTTTTTTTTCTGAAACCCTTGTTGACTGTCAAAGGTTGTCCTCGCATTACTATCAAAGGTAAACCTATGGAGTCTTTAGAGTCTTTCAGTAATCAAGATTCAATAGCTCACACTTATCGTACAAGGAATAACCCTCAACCTAATCTGGTGGTTTCTACTTTGTTGCCACCTTCTCAACCTATTCTTCCTCCTCCACCCCATCTTCCTAGCAAGGAGTATGATTTGATAAACCAATTGAAAAATGCTCCTGCCAGGATTTCTCTATGGGAGCTTCTTCAAACTTCACCTACTTACTATGAAGCCTTGCAAAAAGCTCTAGCAACTCTTCCCACTCCACCTCCTAATCAAGAGAACATCAATAACTTCTTATAATCCATGCATGCTACCTCGGATCCTCTTGACATTGTATTTAATCAAAAGGATTTAACTTCTAAAGAAGTTCATAATCAATATGATGCTCTCGTGGTTGTTGTTACTATCAATCAAAGTATCATTCATAGGACCTTGATTGATAATGGATATGGGCTTAATATTTGTAGCATTGACATGCTCAAAGCAATTAAAGTTGATCTTTCAACTATTCAACCTGAAAATGTTCCTATACGTGGCTTTGATAACATTGCTAAGAACACTTTAGGCATCATTACCTTACCTATCAAAGTAGGTCTGGTCATCCTGAATACACCTATTCATGTTATGCCTGGACCTCTCAATTATAACCTTCTTTTCGGTAGACCTTGGTTGCATGAGATGAATGTTGTTCCTTCCACCCTTCACCATGAAGTCAAGTTTATACATAACAACATGATGTATACACTTCATGTAGATGATGCACATAATCCTTGTTTGAATATTCAAACCCACACTACTCCTATTCCTAATAGTAATCCTTCTTCCTCTAATACTCTTCTTGGTGATGATTTGGGAACCTTCGATTTTAATCCTACCTTCATGGGAGAGCATAAGGTTTATGATCTTGATTTTATGAAGCCACAAAGAGAGTTTGAACAACAAGTTTTTACTTCTACTTCTAATACCCTTCGTAATAACTTTGTCGTTGCTTCCACCCACAATGAATCTGTCAAACCTACTAATGATGACATAGTGACTACTGAAGTTCCATTGACTCCTTCTGGTATGACTTCTCGTTATGGTCCTGGTTATCATTTCCTAGTTAAACAAGGATTTAATGCTCAAGGATGTGGTAAGGGAATTCAAATGCCCTTACAGAATGGGGGGCATGAGCATTCTTATGGATTGGGATTTAATCCTCAAATCAATGTTAGCAACATCTCAAATAACAATTCAAGACATGATGAACCTGTGAAGGAATTTGACCAAGAAGTTATTTTGCTTAAACTTCTTCGTGCTAAGATGATTACTAAACCTAAACACAAAAAGAAACGTAGTCCACACTTGACGACTCTTCCTTTTTGTTTATATCATAGATTTCATGATCACTCTACTAATTAATGTCAAGCTCTACATTATAAGATTAGGCAGCTCATTGATAGTAAAGTTATTTATATATCATGTGACAATGAGTTGTATTTCAATCATGTTTTCTCGAAACAACATTTATGTTCCTATTATAGAGCTCCACATTATGTAAACAATGTTAGCCTAATCCTTGGGGGCTCGTTGTCTTGTATAGCGTTGCGAGCGATATAATAGGTCCCCTTCCATCCTTGTTCTTATGCTTGGGGGGCAAGGATGTCATCTCCTTCTTTTCTATCTTTCCGAGATTCACCTCTTTCCTTGGTTAAGCAATATCTATCTATTGTGTGATATCCAATCATACATGAAAATTTTGGTTTGCATTGAGAATCTATCTCCTTGATCGTAACCTATTTCATTGTTTGACATTGGGTTTCCATGGTTGATAAATCTCTCACCTTGGAAGCTGAATAGTGTGCTATCCCTCACAAGGGTTACTTTTTCCCTTCTTGCATGATATCTCTTTGCATTTGTCCCTTCCATGGCCTCATAGGAGTTGTGACCTTCTTGGCTTGGACTGGGTGTTGTCTATGGATATTGTCTTGATGTTGAAGAAGGATTTATCCTTGTTCTTTTCTTTCCTTAACATGTCAAAATAGTATGTTTTTTCCATCTTAAGCAGAGGGGCATATATATGGCCTCCCTCGTTCTATATTATGTATTTTTGTTCTAACCTTTTATTTTGCAGCATGCTAAATCCTCTAAAGGTAACGCACATAAGTTGCTAAATCCTGGAAAGACGCATTTCCAATTTCAAATATGCTAAATCCTCTGAAGGTAATGCACATAAGTTTCTAAATCCTGAAGGGACACTTATTTCCAATTTAATATGCTAAATCCTTGGAAGGTAATGCAAATAAGTTGCTAAATCTTGAAGAGATACGCATTTTACAAATGTATTCTATGGTGATATAAGAATATGGATCCATGGGTACTTCATAAAAGCCATCAGAAGACGCACTACATACATGCACAAAGCCACTAGAAGGTGCACAACTTTATGGGGTGACTATCAAGTGTTTTTTTGGTGGGCCATCCTATCCTTTTTTGTGGTTCACAGTGAGATACACGCATCTTACTAGGTGAGCTAGCCATTCCTCTCTCCCCTTTTCTCTCTTTTTTCTAGTGATGTCTCTCTTATTGTAATCTTGGAGTTGACAAAGACTTGAGTCCCCTGGAGGCTTGAGGATTCCTTTGTCCCTTTGATTTCAATAAGATTTTATTTTTCATTGCGATCTACTTTACCAAAAGTTTGCATCGAGTCCATACTCTTGCTAAAGTGGGGGCTTAATGTATTGTCTTAAAATGGAAGCACTTCCATGTTAAGAATGTTTAGCCCTCCGAGTAAGTGGTTTGGGGTCATGTTGAACACCTTGAATGGGTCTTTGACTTGGATCTGGCTTTTTCCCCTGTTCTGCCTCATTTTCCACTTTTTTTCTGCATAATTCTGGCATCTTGATTTGAAATTATGAGATTCTTGACTTTTGGGTCGATGTCGACCTTTTGGGTCAATGTTGACCTTTTAGGTCAAAGCCAACCTTTTAGGTCAAAGTTGACCTTGACTTTGACCTAGGTCAAAGTCGACCTCGACCTTGACCCAAGGTCCAAATTTCAAAGTTTCATGATTTCAGGATGTCGGGTTTCAAAAAGAATTGTTTTCCCACCTCTGGGTCGGCTGTTTTTTACTTTCGAAATGGTAAACTCTTAAATTGCATTTAATCTAGGTCCATTTCTAGGGGTATGGGCCCAATGAGAATTTATTTCTCACATGTGGCCCCTCTAGAAGTTTGTGCCCTAGATCACTATAAAAGTAGGCCTTCCTCTCTCATTTTATCCATCTCTCATCCTCATAATCTCTCAACCACCTCGAGCAAGTGGAATCAAGCAATCAAGAAAGCAAGAAGGAGAAGGAAGGAATTCAAGCATTCATTCATCTTCAAGCATTCAAGATCCAATTCATCATGGAGATCCATTGTTAGCCATTGAAGGATTCAATCTCTATGGAGCCCTCTTGTTGAAGATTTCTCCATCCACATCCATTCAAGCCTTTTCCTATTCCAAGATCCATTCAAGATTGGTGTTGAAGATCTAAAGATAATTGATTTGAATTCTACATTCATTTGGAGCATCCATACTTGTGGATTCAAGGATTCGAATCCTCCACAAGGGTTTCAACATAAGTAAGGTGAATTGTTCCATTTACTTTGTTTATCTCTGTAATTTCAATTCAATTTCAAGGTTAATTCCTAAATTGGGGTTTGACTAAGGCAAACCCCTCCCCCCCAACAAACAAAATATTTTTCTTGTAGGTACAGGTGCAGGACGGCGAATATCAGTGCAGATATGGATACCTTTTTTACGTCGGAGCAGTGTAGGTCAAGGTCAACTTTGTCTACCTAGGTCAATGACGACCTTGCTTAGAAAAGAAAAAGATTTGTGTGTTTTGTAGATCTCGCAATTTTGGTTCATGATTGTGAAAATCAACAGTTTCTGAGACCGTCTGAAAGGGTTTTCAGTCGATTCTTTTTCAAAGGTAAGTACCTTTACTTCTTCATTTCAACATTTGTCTTCTATATTTACTTTCCATATCAATATAATTTCATGTATGTGTAAAATATTAGCTTTAGGGTCTCTTTTATGTGCAAACCTTTGTTCTGGGACCCCATCGCCTATTTCATCTTACACATGTAAATGTGGAGACTTAGGGATTGCCTCCAATAATATATCAAAAGGTTGTGCGCTTGTTGAAGGATTATTACTGTGCAAGAAACTAAAATTAGACTATATTAATATAGAAGGGAACTCAACTTTAATTATTAATGCACTTAGAACTAGTAAAACTCCAAACTGGAGTTTGAACGGATTAGTAAAAAGAGGGTCGATCCTACTATCCTATTTTAACCATTTTACGATTAATCATGTATACAGGGAAGGTAATCAAATTGTTGACTCCTTAGCTAACAAAGGTGTAGATGGAAGAAATGAAGAAGTCATCTATACCAATTAACATAGAAAGACAATTACTATAACATTAATTACTATTATAAATTTATTATATTAGAAGGCACAACCCCTCACCCATGATGACCTATTAACAAGATTGGGAATAGATGAAATACCTATGTACTACTACATCTATCTAAACTTTAGTCTCAAACATAACAAATAATATAGATATTAAACTCAGATTGTAGTGGAAATATGTTATTAATTTACTTAATTGATATATGAAAACCGTGATCAATTACCTAGAAATTCAATACATTGCAGTTATGTTAGGCCTCTAACTGAAACATTGGTAACTTTTTTAACTTCCCCACTTTTCCCTCTTAGATAAGAGCCAGAACACTGAATATTAACCCATAGTATTCCTATATATATAAATTCATATTAACATATTAGAATATAAAATTTTAAATATTCACAAATTTAATACTTTCACCCATTACCTCCGACTTATTACTTCCTCAATATGAGGTTTGTTATCGCAATACCACTTACATCTCATCTTAGTTCAGAATCCAAAACAACTTTGGATTTCTTCAAACTTTTCGGTAGATATATAAAATCCTTAATCTTATCATAAGGAAGTACAATTCTTAAAAGGAGTAGAAATTTTACACTTGCTCAAATAAGATTTATCAATGACATTATCACAGCATAAATAGCAATTATGTTTTAGTGACGCTTACTTGAAACTCTCATTCATTTCAACAACACACATATCAAATCATCCCCTATCACGAGTCTAGCTCCTCATTTTTCTTACTTATAGTCCCAACTCCATACTAATGGAATATTATTCCACTACTCCTAAGTCTATAATCTTCCAAAATACATGAATCTAAGTTCAAAATCCTAGGCAATTATAACCCTATCATCATCATTACTTGGGATGGTATCACCAAGCCTGCATATTTATTCGAGTTCATACCCACGGAATATCATAACTAGTCATGGTATCACCAAGCCAGATCATTTAATTAAGCTCATACCCATGGATTATTCCAAATCTTTCGGAAGTATAATATAATCCTTGAACTAAGATGTCACTCTTAATTAGGATAAACTTTCTAAGAAACCAGAAGTAGCATAGGTATGGAGACGAATGTGTTAACCTTTTCCAACGAGAAGAGAAAAATGTCATTTCAAGGTCCAATATTACCAAAATGATGGAACAAAATTCTACTAGTTATTCCTAATGACTGTAGAAGGGCACTAGAAAAGAGTCTTGGGGAATTTTACTTTGAAAATGAATTTACAATACGGGTGAATGGCCACATTGTGGGTCTATTCATATCACTTGCAGTAGAAGCAGGTTACTTGAAAGGGGAGATCTTCAACACAACTAAGAAAATCTTCATTAAAGACATCCTTGAAGGACTAGAGATCGCTATATGCTGCATCGACTCGGAGAAACGCATTCCTTATCCCGAAATTTACATGAGAATCAACAATGAGCAAATTCCCTTTATCCCAGTCTCTCAGAAACGTCTGATTCTAATCCATGGAGAGGGAGAAATATTTGAGACTTTCTGGCCCGTAATGAAGAGGAACATGGATTTCCTGATGAAATCCATGCAAGATAACCATTTGCCTACTATCTGGTTGATGAACTATTGGAAAGAAGAAGGATACAACATTCCCAAAGAATATTATGAAGAAGAGGCTCAAAATGTATGCTTCATTGTGCCAACTGTCAAATGCAATTAATACTCATAGCCTAAAGGCACGCAACGAAGATAATGATGCACTGATAGTATTCAAGCAAAGGAAGTAAGAGACCTCTGGAAGTATAGTTAAGAATATTATAATATAGAAGTCATATTAGAGTAGGATTTTATGGACTTTATTAACAGAGCTCGCCTTTGTATTTTGTATTAAAATATTTTCTACTACTACAGCTCATTACATACTTCAAACTATTAAAAGTACATATAGATTAATAAACATTATGTTTATTATGAAATAATGCATTTTAGAAAATGTCATTCTTTCATAAAGATAACTTCTGCTCTAATTTGTTATCTTTTCTTGAAAAACTATTACTAGGCCCTTAGGTAGGAAGTAACTTCAGAACAAACCAATATACTATGAATCATAAACATTAACAGTAGTTAACTATATAAATGCAATTTAAATATAAACGCATATTCAGATAAATACATACTTTAATATAGAAGTAGAAACACAAAATATTTGATTAAAAAATGAGTATCCGAACAGACAAACAATAGTGGTATTTGAATAGGCAGAAACGTAAAGATGCTTCATTTGATATATAAGTATATCTACTACCAACCCTTCATCTGAAGCCTCTAAGAACAAATCCTCCACACTTGCTTCGATGACTACCCCTATCAAACTTAGAGGCTTAAAACCTCAAATTGCCTTTGAAGGAACCATAGACACAAAGAGACTCAAGTCAGTTATGTTATGCACACATGCTCTAATTCTCAGGGCAGTTTATAGGATATTAGGGATGGACTTTCTAACTAACGATGACCACTACTGTGTCAACATAGTCATTCCATCTATGTTTATAGCTTCGACCTCCCAAGTAGACCCAATCAAATCTGATATTGGGAGATTATGCACTCGACTTTTCAAAAAGAAATACCTAAGAGGGTTGGATGTTGTTATCAACAATATTAAGGGAGATGTAACCATTACAAGGCCAAGATTCTACAACTCTCCAATGATCGGTGGCAAACCTACCCCATCTCTTTCCATCATGGAATCTGAGGACATAGCTACTCTAATATCCAGAGGTCCCATAATAAGGAGGAACTTAGATTTCCTGTACTATTTTTTTCATGTTCGGTCACCTAAAATAGAGGACTGGTTTTACTTATATTGGTATGAGGACGATATAGGTAACAAAGACATAGACGATTTGAGTGAAATAGAAGATGAAGAATCCTTTGGAATAAGGCCTAAAACTTCAGAACCTGAAAGGAAAAGAAAGAAAAAAGGGACGCAAATCATGTCTCCTGATGTAATGGAAGCTACACTTTAATTTGTTGTTGAGTATAGAGATCAGAGTATATGATCTCATCCTTTCTTTATTTTTAGCAAGAATCAGGACTCGAAGTTAACTATTCCTATCGTCCAAATACCCACTCTGCAATGCTAGAATCTATGTACTGAGTTATTTAATCTAGATATGCATGTCATTAGCTTGATTTAATCGTTATTTAGGTAAGACTCAAAAGTGTTTCCCTATCTCTACAAATAATCAGCTAATCTTATGACTAATACATAGTAAATAGGACAAAGTATGCACTTAGATTAATTTCTATCTCATTGTGAATAGCGAACTATGATATGATAGGAAATATAGGAATGAGACAAGTGCTTTTATCATTCTGTAATAAAGGAGTATCATCCCAGTAGAGTATAATAATTCTGAGAATTCATTTATCTTTTAATTGACTCCTTTTTCTTTGCTTTAAAATAGTTGCTCTTTCAGTTTAATCTATATTAATGATTAAGGTACTTTAAATGTTTAAGAGGTGGGGCTTCCAATGTATTACTGTAAAGAAAGACCTACTAATGATTAAGTGTCAGAGGAGATTCAGTTTAGTAAATTAAATTTTGAGACAAGTGTTCAAGGTTCTGAGAACACAGATTAATATGCTCCTTACAGCACAGTATCTGAAGATAATATTAGTATGACAAATGGAAGTTATGTTTCGGGAATCTAACACCTAACAATAGATGGATGGATGTCCAAAAATATAAATTCTTGCAACACCACTAAGTTATAGCTATAAATTGATAGTTAGACGTGAGCTTCAGATAAGGTTACCATGGCAATCTCTTATCTTGAAGTCAATAAATAGAAAATATGTATTGGCTTTAGGTAAGATATTACCATGATGATCCTATGTTTTGAATTTTGATTTTTTAAGTAACTTTCAAAATCAGATTCTCTTAACAAGCAAAGATTGGAAGCTACTTTGAATTGTGGTAGAAGTTAATAGTCTTGTTTTATATGCTTATATGCAGGCCGAATAAGGGGTATTGATAACAGCAATATCCATTTATATATACTATTTGCTTAAGGTCATTTCTACGTCTCTATTAGATTAAACTTTGCAGCTTTTTTAATTCTCTTTCACTCTTTTCCTTTTTCTGAAACGGTACCTAGAAAAGGTTATTTTTTGTATTAACAACGACATCCCTTCAAGATATTGTATACTATTTAAGAATTTCTTATCTAAGGACTAAAGAAATAGATTAATTTCTGAGACAATTATCATCCTTTCTTCTCTTTAGGTCTTGCTTTATCTTAATATATGCGTATGAAATTTCACATTGAAAGAATAAATTAGAGATTAAGTCCTTTCTGATGTTTTTAAAGGTAGATAACATCATGAATTGTAAGGATGCATTTTTAGGAATAAAGGAGATTATAGCGTCTTTTTTCTTTGAACTATCATTGGTCATGACTATCTAAACACAATATGTTCAAACAAAGTCTATTTAGATTCTTCTAAGGATTGAGAAGTATCAGTAAGAAACCAATTAAATTATATGGGCAAAATCCTTATGTAAATTAAATTATAGCCAAATGCAGGATTATCTCCAACATAACCTATGATTGCTTTGGATAAAGACTAACCCAATAGAGTACTATTAGATATGGCTTCTAGTGTTTTATGTATGCAAGAAAGCTTAGCTAAATCCAAGATGAAGACTCCAATCAGGTTGGATATTATTAGCTATTAGAATCAGGATGTGATTAGCACTAATCAAGAAATTAATATTAAGGGAATGCCCTTAATAATATTGTAAATGAAGGAATGCCTTCATAACGCCCTGTAAATGAGGGTATGCCCTCATAATACTTTATGTAATATATGATCTAGACTTTGGTCTCGGGCTAGACTAAAGGTTTTCTTCTCCATTCTTTCCTACCAGTGCCCGCATCGAATGGAACATTGAAATTGTAATTTTTAAATTTTTCAATAAATATCTTGGCTTCGGCTTTTTACCGATAAAAAATTAAAAATAAAAAAAATTAAGAGGGGCGGGGGTTTCCTCCCCCTACCTCCTGGCAGCTCAAAGTTGTCGCGGCGACATAGCTGCCCACGATAGCCTAAGCTGTCGTAGCAGCTTGGTTGCCCACGATAGGCTAAGCTGTCGTGGCAGCCTAAGCTGCTTACAGCAGCAAGGGGTGGGGTTGTGTCTCCCCCCAATAGCAAGTGTGGTTTTTTTTAATAAATTTAAATTTTCATTTTATTTTATTTATTAATTTACTACATTAATATATATTAATTAAAATTATTTAATTAATATTTATTATTAATTAAATATTAATATCAATTAATTTATATTAATATATGTTAAATAAATATTATTGTTGGTTTAAAATATTTATTTTTATACTTATATATGTAGATGCTTTAGTTATAATATCTATGTGTGAATTTTTGGTTAAGTTGGAGTTATTAATTGATTTTTCTTATTTAAACCAAGTATGAATGTTTTATTAAACCAGTTGTTTGGGAATCTTTGATTTGCAATTTACTATGCGATTGTCTTTGAAATCTTTTTGTCGGTTGGGAAATTTAAGTCTAGCTTTTAGGAAATATGAACCAAAGGCTCGAAAAGTGTTTTATGTTGATCATTTTTATGTGCATTGTGGTGTTTGTGATTGTTTCATTTTTTTGTCATCAAACCTTGTGTTGTTGAAGCTCATGATTATAAGAATATTTTGATAGTGTGTTTTATGATGTGGTTATGTGAGAACGAGTGTGTTCATGTTCTATTAAGAGACTAATTTGAGAATCTTCAATATTATCTTGGATGTTATTGATTTTATTGAGTTTAGGGGAGGTTAAATAGATGCATTTTAGGGGAGTGGCTTATAGTAGGGGTCTGGGGCCCAAAGAGGTCAATACCATAATAATCTATCGTAAGTTTGTTAATAAGTGATAACTTAGTAATTAAAATTTAGAGAGCTCGTTAAAAATATAATTAGTGATAATGTCTTGTCCATGCCTTGAGTGCTTGTATAGGCTAAGGATGGGAATGGGATGATACCTAGAGAGTATGTATGATTGGAGTTCCTCATCTTCATGAGAGGGCATTCTAGTTCCGCATGGATCGTATTGAGGGTTTGGGGTCCAAAGTAGTCAGTCTAGGATAACGCAATGCTTGAAGGTCTGGGGTCCAGAGTGAATACTCTATGGTAACTCAAGTAGATGATCATGTGATGACACTCTCATAATATGTATCCTAAGTATCCTCCATAGTTTATGCAATTGCCTCAGTGGTGTGTCTTGGTATTTCAATATTATCTAGTGGTTGGTATTTGTTCAGTATTTGGTATTTGGTATTTGGTATCTAATGGTTGGTTTTGGTACATGTAGTGTTGGTATTGGTACTTGTTGGTATTTTGAAATTTATTATATTTTCTTTATCATTAGTTAGTGGTACCTTTTGAGATAAAGAGTCTTCAGGATCTATTTTTTAATTATATTTTTGTGTTGAATTTTGTGATTGTTATTCGAGTGGGTCTATTTTTATCTCATCAACATGGTGAAAATGGACATTTGGTTCCACAAGGTCGGGTGGGTTCATGTTCTATTAAGGGACTAATTTGAGAATCTTTAATATTATCTTGGATGTTATTGATTTTATTGAATTTAGGGGAGGTTAAATAGATGCATCTTAGGGGAGTGGCTTATAGTAGGGGTCTAGGGCCTAAAGAGGTCAATACCATAGTAATCTATCGTAAGTTTGTTAATAAGTGATAACTTAGTAATTAAAATTTAGAGAGCTTGTTAAAAATATAATTAGTGATAATGTCATGTTCATGCCTTGAGTGCTTGTATAGGCTAAGGATGGGAATGGGATGATACCTAGAGAGTATGTATGATTGGAGTTCCTCATCTTCATGAAAGGGCATTCTAGTTTCGCATGGATCGTATTGAGGGTTCGGGGTCCAAAGTAGTCAGTCCAGGATAACGCAATGCTTGAAGGTCCGGGGTCCAGAGTGAATACTCTATGGTAACTCAAGTAGATGATCATGTGATGACACTCTCATAATATGTATCTTAAGTCTCCTCCATAGTTTATGCAATTGCCTCAGTGGTGTGTCTTGGTATTTCAATATTATCTAGTGGTTGGTATTTGTTCAATATTTGGTATTTGGTATTTAATGGTTGGTTTTGGTACATGTAGTGTTGGTATTGGTACTTGTTGGTATTTTGAAATTTATTATATTTTCTTTATCATTAGTTGGTGGTACCTTTTGAGATAGAGAGTCTTCAAGATCTATTTCTTAATTATATTTTTGTGTTGAATTTTGTGATTGTTATTCAAGTGGGTCTGTTTTTATCTCCTCAGCATGGTGAAAATGGACATTTGGTTCCACAAGGTCGGGTGGTAGTGATTCTTTTACCATTTGAGATTCTGACATTCATGTATCAGTGTTGGATGATCCTTGTTGTTGTTACCTTCTTATTTTTCATTGAAGGCTTGTTCATATCTATCTTATGATGTTTATATTTGTACCTTGTATCGGTGCTTTAAATGAGATTCTTTTGGGATATTGTACTCGATTATTGTTACATACCATGTGACTTGTATAGAGGATGTTGTTTCATTGTGTATACCTTACGGTATTGGTTGTATTTGTTTCTTTTATGTGATGATGTACTTGTTATTCATTTGTTTATGAAAGATTATAATTATACTTAATCTTAAATAATTAATTAATATATACGTAATTCTACGTCATGGAACTCAACTGAAATTGAGTTGTACTTATGTACTTGTATAATATGTTGTATTGCTTCCGCATTGTTACCATTATTGTTTTGTAAACTCTTAAAAAAAAACCATTGTGTAAACATAGAATCATGTTTTAGGTTAAATTATCATGGGTTTCCTGGCGAGGCATTACACTTGGTATTAGAGCCCGAGTAACTACACTGGGAACTCTAAGAATTTGTGCAACCACTAGATGTCTAAACCGATAATACTTGAAACAAAAACTTAGACATAACTTTATGTATTTCAAACTATTATTTTATGACTATACATCATGTCTTTATTATTATTGACTAGTTTTGAGATATTGTTATTCTGTTTGGATGTTGTAGGAAAGATGGTCACTGAGACTAGATCTATTGGTAGAGTTCATAGTGAAGGTCGTGGTGGTAGATGACGTGGAAGGGGTAGGCTTCACAACCCTCCTTTGAGTCCTAGAGTGGAGAGTGAGCATGAGGAGAATAGGGTAGAGAACAATGGTGAGTAGTATGATGATTCACAGGAGCCTAATACTAGGTAGATACCTCAGACTATTCTGGAATGTCTACATATTCATAACAGGGTTGAAAAGGAAGAGTCGCACCATTCTGAGAACGAAGAGAGACGGAGATCTAGGAGTTCTAGGAGACACTATAGGTGATCAAGGGGTCGTCAAGGCTAACTAGATGAGAGACCTTGGATCACAACCTTCTCTCTTTAATGGTCTTGGTACGGGTTTTGAAGCAAAGACATGGCCTATCGCATTGGATTATTTTTTTTCTATGCAACAATTTGATACCAACATTAAGGCAAGGTGTGCCATCATCCACCTCGAAGGTTTTGCAGCTACTTGGTAGAAGATTGAGGAGCAGAAGCTAGAGCTTAGAATGGATATTGTCACTTGGGAGTTATTTCTTGAGAACTTTTGAGAACGTTTCTTATCTAATCAATTGTAGTAGCAACACGCAGATGAGTTCCACAATCTGTGACAATTATCTATGAGTATTAAAGAGTACGAGTCATTTCTTCGAGCTCAAACCATATGCAAGTTATAGTGATAAGTCACCACCGTTTCATTAAAGGACTTAATGGTCACATTGTTGAGGGTGTTACAATTTTTTAACCTAAGACTCTCAAGGATGCGGTCATTAACCATCCACCCCTAGCCTACCCGCCTAGTGGAATGGTGCACATCAGATTGATCATGCAGGCGGTGATTCCAAACCCCCTACTATTTTTAGGGCAGATGGGCATAAAATATAGATGGATGGAGTTGGAAGACATAGGGTGCATAGTCTATATACATCTCTCGCCCCTATGTAGAGATTTGGGTGCTTTGATAAGCATGTATCCAAAATGTGGAAGCACAAAGCATGTGAACTTTTTGCCAAAATGCTTCTAAGAGATGTCATTTTATGGAATGTAATGATTGCACAATTTGCAAAAAATAGATTAAAAAGTCTTTAGAAACTTTCAATCAAATGCAACAAGGAGGTATAAAGCCAAATCCTTTGACAGTGCCCTCCCTGCCAATGCCAAAATGGGAGCTTTGGAATAAGGTATGGACATGCATCAATTCATAATAGTACGAGGATTTTTTCTAGATATCATAGTTCGAAAAGCTGAAGGAGACATGCATGCAAGATGTGGAATCATAGACACAATAGCTGAATTTTTTGACCAAATCCCTCAAAGGGAGGTCATCTCAAAGAATGAAATGAAATGATTGCAGGATGTGCACTCAATGAATTTTGTAAGGAAGCTCTCAAAATATTTGAATTAATGAAGCACCCTAGAACACATTTTAACACATCCTAACATTGTAAGCTTTGTTTGTGCTCTAGGCGTACAAAACCATCGACAAGAATTGTACATACTTCAATCATCCTATGTTCTAACATCGTAAGCTTTGTTTGTTTGGTGGATAAAGTTGTACATACTTCAATCATCCTAACATTGTAAGCTTTGTTTGTGCTCTGGGTGTACAAAACTATGAGCAGATTTAGTAGATGAGGGCAGCTACCAATGCCAAAATGGGAGCTTTGGAATAAGGTATGGACGTGCATCAATTCATAATGGTTATCATAGTTCGAAAAGCTAAAGTAGACATGCATGCACGATGTAGAATCATAGACACAATAGCTGAATTGTTTGACCAAATCCCTCAAAGGGAGGTCATCTTGGAAAATGAAATGAAATGATTGCCGGATGTGCACTATATGAATTTTGTAAGGAAGCTCTCAAAATATTTGAATTAATGAAACACTCTAGACCACATTTTAACACATCCTAACATCGTAAGCTTTGTTTGTTTTGTGGATAAAGTTGTACATACTTCAATCATCCTAACATTGTAAGCTTTGTTTGTGCTCTAGGTGTACAAAACTATGAGCAGATTTAGTAGATGAGGGCAGTAAATACTTCAATCAATCACATGGTTTACCTAAATTACATTATATACATTGTCAATCAATTGGTTTGCATGGTTGAACTTTATGCCCATGCTGCTATCTTGTAAACAACCTAAGCCTTATTATTAAGATGCCAGTTAGACCTGTGGTGGTTGTGTAGACATATTTTCTTGGTGTGTGAATATCATATATGAATATAAACTAAGTTTTGAGCACTATTTTTTTAGTGGAACCTAATAATGGTGCAACTTATGTTCTTAATTAAAACATCTATACGAAAGTGGGCAGGTGTGCGAGGATCAAACAGTAAGGAAATTGATGAAAGAAAGGAACTAAAAAGATGCCTAGATGTAGTTGGATTGAAGACCATAAAATGCAGGAGACACAGATCACAAGACACCTGGAACAACTATTAAAGTTGTTAAGAACCTTGTAATGTCATGATTAATATCTAAACTCATCTCCAAGATTGTTGCAAGAGAAATAGTTCTCAGGGCTATGAACTGTTTCCATCATTTCTAAAATGGGCAATGTTCTTGTGGAGATTATTGGTGATGCTAAATGAAAAAATATGAAAAATAGGCTTGCACTACAATAATGTGCACTCTATCAGATAATAATGAAGGGAAATGCATCAAAAGCATAACAAGATAATAATGAAGGGAAATCCATCAAAAGCATAACAGGAAGGATTTTTTTGTCAGGTGTAGTAGTTACAAGTGCCCTGCTAGACATGCATGCAAAGTGTGGAAAAGCATACACAAGGCATTATTTTTTAAATTGTCCAAGACGTTAAAAACAAAAAATGCCTTTTAAGTGTGATCTCATGAATGACTGGATTGCGGGATATTTGGAGTTTGTAACAACAAAATCTAAATAGAGTCCCAACCTACCTACAGGAACCCCCTCACATTTAGTGTCAGTTCAATTATTTTCCACTGTAACTGCTAAAACAATAACATAATAAGACCTCTCCTCTCCAGTTGGTCATCATTATCAACATCAACAAATTTACATTATGTATTTAGTGCACAGTAGTATTAGAATCATCACTTTACACTCTTCAAGAAAGAATGTTTCCATCAATTCACAGCAGCTTTAATGAGAAATAGGAACTTGGAATGAGTCTTGCCTAAACAAATTTTGAGCCCATTGGCAATATAACCGTGTCTACATATAGGAATAATTTAATAGTTCTGTACAATTGTTGTGACAAGCATACAGAATTCTACAAAACAAAAAACATAAAACCAGAAATCCATTAAAAATGCATTGGCCGAAAATAGTTACATCCACATGAAAGTATAAGTCAGCAATAATCACACGTAGAACTTCGAAGCTCCACAAGCAAAGTTCACAGAAGTGGTTATATTTTTACCAGTGACATGATGAAGTAGATAGGATGATGGGAATGATGTTTCTTCTGCAAATCAAAGACAACATCAATTTTTTATTTTTATTTTAAATCATGATTTTAATCCAAGAGTCAGGTTTCTTCTGGATGCACTATGAAACTCAAGAACATCACCATTGAAAAGAATTTTAAGGCAGACTTGACGAATTGGTTTTAACTATCTCGCCTATAAACAAGAGGAAATGAGAAAGAAACAAACAGATAAAGTACTACAACTGTAATCAACATCCTACATGCATATCCATAAGTAAAGTAGTCAGGGCTATCTAAAAATATAGCCCGCCTTGGGAAAACCCTGCATGTCATTGCCAGATTCGCTTTCAGAAGCAGTTTAAAGTATTCGTTGGCATTAGAATGCTCTTCCAGCATTTTAACCAAAATTACTCCATCAGGCAAAACATATCTTTAGCTAATTTCGAAGATTTGGCAAGGCCTCTGCCTCTTTTAGCGCATCTTGAGGCACTCTCTTCCTCTTTGGTGTTGTTGAAGGGACATTTCTCTCAAATACATAGTACAGAAAAGGAGCTTCACGAAAGTGTCTCACTATCTGGCACACCAAAGAAAAAGAAAACTAAAATTGAGTATAAAATAAAATAAATGCACAATACAGACCAAATAGATATTTCAATTTCACATTTCAGCAAGTCTACTTTAAATATCATAGTTTCTGGATTAACAGAATCTGTCGTTATCTGGCTACTATGGTGGATCCTACAAACTTCATCATCTGTTATGGTGCAACAGTTTTGTCTCTTGGTTGTTTTACTGGAGACCTTGGGTTTGAGTCCCATGGTGGATGTTTGGACGTGCTGGTCCTTGTTGGACATTTAAAGTGTTGGAGATGGGCCCTTCTCATGTGGTCCTATCAACTGGATATGGTTAAACCCATAATTCATCAATCAAAAAACAAATATGCAGACCCAGGCAATAAAGTTTTCAAGGATACAAGGATTCCTAACTAGCTAGGAAATCATAAATTATAACTGATATTATCCATGTCCAATTGATCATCAGTACGAAACAATCACTGTATGGCATAAAGATAGGCTGATCTGGATATTAAGAATGTGACTGATGTTTTGTGACTTGTTGCTGAGAGTTTTGCATTTGCCCTGTATTTCCTATACATTTTTCCAACAATAAAAATAGGAAGTTTATGGGAAAAATATCATCTTATAGTTAATTTGTGAAACCATCCTCAAGCAAACTGTAAGAAATGTATTAAATACACAGATTATATACAATTCAATCACCAAATTACAATGCCATGTTTCAAATAGAAATATCACCTGCTTAACAAATTTAAGTGAACCAAAATCTATAAAATCTAACATCAATGTGAAAAACTACTTAGAATGATAATCTAATCATTTGCAGAATCAATTGCCAAATCAAGCACAAGTTAATATCACAACTTGAGAAGAAGATTGGGCTAGAAGGAAAAGTTACACATGACCTCATCCCTGTCTGCAATTGGGCATTTTGTCAGATATTTCTAAGACCCTTCAATAAAATTATATTCAACCACATCACTGGCACCCCATATTTTGAAGCACAAGCAATTCTCGAATCCCATTTCGAATCACTGCCGAATTTCTCAAGTACATATTGAGGCATCCTTGTAATCTCTTTCCTAAAGGGATCTTTGAAATCCTCTTTATATTCCAACAGCCAAACAATAATATCCATTATATCATTTATCTGTAATATGGGTACAACTATTAGGAACAGTTTCCCACAAACAACAAGCTTAGGCGCGGACAAGTCAACTTGCAGGCATTGGTATAAATCTTTCACAGTACAATCAAAGCTGCAAACCCTAATGCCAACACCCACAAAGGGCTCTAAAGTTCAAAAGTAAAACCAACAAATGCAAAAAGCTATCTCAGTGGGGACCTTCAAAAGTTTTATCTGCCCTGCAATTTTCGATGACTTCTCACAAGAATCATAGATTTGCACAACGTGTGCACCTCTTCAATCGGAGCACATTTATTAAAGTAACCTTTTCACAGAGGACCAAGAATCCAATTGGGTTTCCTTTCTCTTGAAAGAGCACTGAGAAAGAATTGAAGAAAACTAATCATTTACCTAACAAATTTGAGCTTCAAGTCTGAACCAGGAACTCAAAGCAGAACTTAACTCTACCTGAAAAAAATCATAGCTAAATGTTCCCAACATGAAAATTATACAATGCATCAAGACACTTTTCCTTTTGCAGAAAGGAAACTAACCCACCAGCTTCCAGGCTATAAGACTAATCATACCATATAAAAGAATAATCATACCATATTTGTGTAAGCCCTTGTGCCAAAATGAGTCTTTGGGAATGAGTTTAAAACTTCAGCTGTAGTCCAAAATAGTTCTCCACAACCCAGGAATAGATGTCGGAATTCTTTACAGGCTATTTCATGGAATATCTCATATTGGTCTTGCAACCCTCAACCAACCTCATAAAAATCACCCACCAATCTGCCACTTTGCCTGACTGGGAAGTCTACACAGATAACAAGGATGATAAATCACTCCAATCAATGAAAACAAAAATATCAGAGCGGATTTCTTTGAAATAAAGGAAAATGAAACGAAATAAAGGGCAGGGCACCTGCTGACCAAAGCAGATTCTGACAACTTTGATCCGCATTGTATGTAGAGTCTGGAGAAAATGGTAGAAGTCCAAAATGCACACATCGTTTCCATGGGTCAAAATGGCTGCTGCTGGAAAACACAAATAAACACACCTAATTTCTGAAACACATAAAATAATAGTAGCAGAGAAATAACGTGTACGCAACCTACTAAAGTAGGAATGTTTTAAGGCACCCAAACCAATTCCCACTTCCATTGCAGAAAACCGGGTGTGAGACAGTTTCAGGGCATGCGCGCTTCCAATTACTAATGATCTCTTCTTTGGTTACGCCTATATCTCTGTCTATTGATCGAAAATGTTTGTATAGACCCAAACCAATTCCCACTTCCGTAGCAGAAAACCGAGTGAGACAGGGTTTTCACCGCGAGACATGAGCTCACTCGGCAGGGAAAACCTGCTTAAAAATCTAAATAGTTTTTGGACCAGTTCACCCATGACAAAAAAACAAAAAAAACTGGTATCCCTTTACAGTCTGTAACTTCAAGTCCCAATTACCATGCCATGTACGTATAATTCCCAATTTCTACCAGACTCACCAAAAACATTTCTAAACAGATATATACAATAACAATCCATGGGATTACGTACTTACCAGGCAAGCATGAATATCAGCTGAAAACTTACATCGGACCATCTTAGTGAATTGGCAAGAATGGACGGAATCAGAAAGACTATTCTGAACAAAAACATAACAAAAATAGTCTATCGAACCAGCCCATTGATGCTTGCAACTGAAATACCATAGACAGATGAAAAGTAGATGCTCTTCCCAATTTATAAGCTTCAATGAAACCCTAATCCTAACGAGTAAACCCTAACCCAAAGCATGAAAAGTTAACCTTGCCAAGAAAACATTTCCTAGACACATTTAGCATTTAGATACCAGATGAGATCGTGTAGTCCACACCAAATGACCGAGTTTTTAAGTATTCAACTGTCAGCGCTTTGGATTTGAACTGTATAACAGTCATATCAAAATAATAATTCTTGCTAACACACAACTCCCTCTAAATTGTGTCTCCTTATATTTTTAGTTTTATTTAGTAGTAGGTAGATTAGGTTATTCCTTATTCTAATGTTGAAAATTATTTAGTTTTATAGTCATTTTAGTGTTCATTATAACAAGTATAATTTTAATTATTTAAAAAAATTGATATATTTTTTCTTGCAGATATGATTTTTCATATAATATAAGTTCATTTTGATTGTGTTCTCTAATTTATCATCATTCAAAAAAATAATGTCATGTTTTGGTTTTTTTATTTTTTGATAATAGCAAGGAAGTAGAAATGGTAGCCAGTCCTTCAATTTAATTACCCTTTAAGAGGGAAAAAAACAGACATTATTTCTTTGAATGATTATTAAATTAGATAACAAAACCAAAATGAACTTTATTATATGAAAAATCATATCTGAAGTTTAGATATGGAAGCCATAAGCTCTTAAAGGTAAGCAATTTCAGACTTCTAGCTGCTTTTTCTTTCTAGAATGAAGAGATATCCATGTACTATATGAAAACAATTTGAACAATTTAAAGGTGAACAATTAACATACTATATGATTAACATTTTGAACAATTTAAAGGTGAATGGACCATTTAAAGAAGCAAGAGTACACAACAAATGATGATAAGCGAACAATCAACCTAGGTGAGCCATTTGAAGAGGGCATATTGAAACTGAATGACTCAAACAATCAATCTAATGAGCTAAGCAAATGATGATATTCAAACAATCAATCTAAGGGGCAATTGAAACCGAATGGCAAGAGTACACACAGCAAATGGTGATATTCGGAATAATAAATCTAAGGCAAGAGTACACACAGCAAACAATCAATCGAAGGGGCAATTGAAACCGAATGGCAAGAATACACACAGCAAATGGTGATATTCGGAATAATAAATCTAAGGCAAGAGTACACACAGCAAATGGTGATATTCGAAATAATAAATCTAAGGCAGATTGAAACTGAATGAGTTGAAACAATCTTATTAAAGAGCTACGCAAATGATGATAATCAAACAATAAAATATAAAAGAGCTAAGCAAATGATGTTATTCTAACAACCGATCTAAATAAATGAGCTGTTTTAAGAGGCAAACCGAATCAGTTGGAACAATCCATTTAAACAAGCTATTTAAAGAAGCAAATTGAAACTGAATGCTCAATCTAAATGAAATATTTGAAGAGACATTGTTTATTGATGAGACATTGACAGCAAATGAGTTGGAGAAATCAATCTAAAAGTACCTTAAGAGGCAAATAAAAAATGAATATGTTGAAACTGAAGGACGAGAGTGCACAGCAAATAACGAGTTACTATTTGAGGAGGCAAATTAAAACCGACTGAGCTGGAACAATCGATCTAAATAGAGGCAAATTGATAATGAGTTATCGTGCAAATGATGAGTTGTTATTTGAAGAGACAATTTGAACAAACAATTTTAATAGAGGCAAATTTAATATCAACTATTTGAAGAGGCAAATAGAGGCAACTTGAAAATGAACGGATTGAAACTGAATGTAAAGAGTGCACAGCAATTGATATATTCCAATAATCATAGCTCTCTTCAAAGAGGCAAGTTGAAGATTGAGCAGTTTGAATGGATTGAAAATGAATGGCAAGAGACCACAGCAAATGATATATTCCAACAAGCATAGTTATCTTCAAAGAGGCAAATTCAAAATGTTTAAATGAGCTGTTTAAAGATACAAATAGAGACAAATCGAAAATGAATGGGTTGAAACTGGCAGGAGTGCACAGCAAATGACATTCGATATTTGAACAATCATATAGCTCATTAAAGACGATATTCAAACGTTGAAACCAAATGGATTGAAACTGAATGACAAGAGTGCGAAGATTAACAATATTCATATTCTATATAAAATAAATTGGATACAATTTGAAGATGAGCAATCTGATTACAAGTTTCCGAATCCACAAGAGAAAACAACTTTCATAAATTGGTACCTTCGTACACAACAAATAATTAAAATAAAGGATATCTGAGACCTTTCCAAGCTAACATCAACCCCTTAGTTATAGATTCAACTTTCCATATCGCCTTTAAATACACCTAAGGATGCATTAAGGCTGCCTCGAAGCTCTAATTTCATGCACTTATTTGTAACCCACTCTATTATAATCCGAAACTGGCAACGTGCCTTGTTTTGAAGCTTTGTCAGGGCTTCACAATTGTCTTCTTCATTTCGTATATTTCAATGCTACATAGTGAATTTGTTATTTCAAATCTCCTTTCTAGTACAATTTTTCAACCGCTAAATCTTTAGCATTCTATAGAAAATTTAGTAAAAACTAGATCTCCATAACAATCAAAAGTACTAGCTCAAAGGAGTCATCTGAACTGTGGAAATTCTTTCATTACAAGGGTTGTACAAAATTGCACAAGCGTCTCAAATACCTGGCATACTAGTCTAATCGTCACGACGGCAAATTATATGTTAATGCTCATTAATTTTATGACTAATGTCAATCGGTGTTCCATTTATAAACAGTATATGTCGGCTCTGCTTGTATGCAGACATGATGCTCTGTCGTATGCGGTGATACAAAATACCTTGACACGACCATAATCAAGATAAACTGCCGTGTGCTTCCGTACCAGTAGAAGTCCTCATTGTGAAGCAGACAATTTAGACATCTAATGCAATGTTTTAGGCGACTGGAAATAAACTTTGAAACAAATGCACTATTTAATGTGGCTCTAATGTTATGGTAAGCAGGGAAAACACAGAAACTAGCAAAACTCCTCAGTTTGATAAAAAAGGATTTATATTCTAAAAAAACACTATTTAATGTGGCTCTAATGTTATGGGAAGCAGAAAAACATAGAAACTGCTATGTGCTTCTTATGTACCAGTATAACTCTCGATGTGCAAAAACAACCTGTACACTAATACACTGCTTTTAGGTGCCTGCTAAATAACCTTAGAGATAAAGTACAATATTAAATATAGCTCTAATGTCATGCTAGGCAGAAAAAACACACTACCGCTCCGATATCAAAATACTACTTCTATTACGCTTACCAAAGCCAATCGAAAATCTAACATGGTGTGAGTATCATTTTGAGAAAACTTAAGATGCATTGGTTGAGCCAAGGCCTCAATATAATGGCCCAGGAAGCCGCCTCGTTCACCTCATTCAGGCGTTTTCACCTTAATATCCATTTTTTTAAGACATTGAAATTTGATCCATATGATTAATCAGCGAATCCATATTAAACTTCCTCTAACCAAACGCAGCAAAACCATATTAAAATGATTTCAAAGAATTAAAGAAAAGAGCGAAATCCTGCACTTTACTTCTATTTTCAAGCATTTGTTCTGAAGAAACCTTTTTTCCTTAGACTTGGACTTAGGCTAGGTATTATCAAATCGCCAGAACAAGTCTTAGATATGAAAAACACATTTACAGACTTACCCGACAAGCTTGATCATCAGCTGCAAAAGATCATATCTAGCATCTTAGTGAAATAGCAAGAATAGACGGAATTGGAAAGACTGCTATGAAAAGAAGGCATTCCAGAAAAGTCTTTCCAACTCGTCCATTGCTGCTACCTCACTAAGGGTAACCACTCTGAAACCACCTATTTACCGTGACTGGAATGCTGCGTACAAGTGAAATGGTAGCCACTCTTCCCCATTTATAAGCCTCCGTGAAACCCTAATCCAGACGAGTAAACCCTAACCCAACCCTACAAACGCCCTTCAGTTAAAATGACATGCATGAGATCGTACAGCTCACGCAACGGAATGCACTATAAAACGGTCAAATCAAATTAATGCCAACACACAATTCCCTCTTTTGTGTTGAACTTTTTGTGTGAGGATCGAACTATACTCAACACGAAAAATGATTTCTACAACGATATAAAAATTAAAAAATGATGTCCAGTCTAATCAATTTGTGTAGAGAATAGGAAAGCTTTTGTGGAATGCTAAATTGTGTGACCTTCAAATATTTCGAGTATCATTAAAGAGTAGTAGCTAATTCCTTATCCTAACATTTAAAATTATATACTTTTTAGTTTTATAATCATTTTAGTGTTTATTATAATTAGTATAATTTTAATTATATTAAAAATTCGATTTAATTAATTTATCTTTTTTTGTGCATATGATTTTTCATATAATACAAGTTTGTTTAAGTTGTATATTTTAATTTATAATTATTCAAAACATGAATATGTTATGCTTTTTTTTTTATAATAGAATGTGTTTATATCTCATGACTTCAAACTTTAGTTTATCATCTATATGTTTGCATTTCCATGGCCCCTAAGCTCTCATTTGCTTCCAACAATCCTATAAGTACTACTTAAGTAGTATTTGTCAAAAATGGTAGCTAACTAACATGTTTAACACTTATCTAACTTCACCTTGGACCTCTTGAACATAGTTATTATTAAAGACATAAGATTTTCTCAGTCCATAATTATGTAAAAAGGAACACATAGTTAAAACCAGAAGTTTAAATCACATAGTTAATATTGTCAATCCTCTATGTCTTTCTCTATTGCTTTAATATTTGGTTTTCCTCTATTATTGCAAGTGCTCATCCATGGCTACAATCACTTACACTTCTAATTAGGCATCACATTCCAAAACTTTTCTTATTAGATTTGTCGGATCAAACTAGGGCTTTAACTAAGGTGGACTATTAAATGTGTAATAACACCACTTTTTATCATCTTAAACACTAATGGATATCGTGGCGAGACCTAAGGATGTTGAAATACACAAGGATTTGTTTATGGACTCTACACCAATGTAAGAAGTAGTGTACCATCTCTAACACTAATATATAGAGGTCGACATAGAAAGACATTATTTAGTCTAACGAAATGCTTGAAATTTACATTAAAAAATGATCTCAATTTGACAATATAGTCTACATCCACTGCCATTCAACAAATCACACAATAACAAAAAGACCAAACATGTTACTTATCACCTCTTATTTTCCTTGTAATTTATATATTTTGTGCTAGTTTACTCTCGACCCTTTATTTGTTTGTCTAAAATAATCTAAATATTTGTAATACTTCATTTCATGTGATTTGTTAGATAGATGAGCATACTTAATGATTAAAATCAAAATAACTTATTGGACATTTTATTTTTAGTTATATTTTGATGAACTTATACTTTTTGACACATTACATATTTTCAATAACTTTTAAACTTAAAAACTAAACAAACAACCCCAAAATCACCAAACACAATTACCACCTCTAAGAACTCAATCAAATAGTAAACTCAAAACCCTTAGCCTCCTTTACAACCTAAATATCATAAATCTCATTTTTTCACATGTATTATTGTGCGTTATTCCTTCTCCAGCTCTCATCAAAGTTAATTTTTGCCTATCTTGCTTCACTAAACATGTCTTATGACAAATACTGTTAAAACAATAAACTAGGAAAATGTCAAATTATCATGTTCAAACTCTAAATTATTCATGACGTAACAGCTTGTGTAGAAGGTGGAATCAATACCTCCTCTTTAGTTGGTTACTTTAACCTCGTGTCGTATTAGTCTTCACTTCTTATGTAACGGACATCCTTAAGGGCATAAAAGTCATTAAGTGAGGTTTATTCTTTACATACTGAAGACTCTTCATCTACTTTCTCCTCTTTCTTCCCCGTACTTCCACTATTATTGTATCGTATACTAAACTACTATATAAAACTAGAAAAACATATTGCATATGCAACGATGTGAAAACATGAAAACCCATGAACAAATTTTCTTTTTTTGCATCTATATGATTATGAACTCTAAGTTTTCTATAACTAACAAGTAAGTGTAGGAAAACCAAGATATAAAAAATATACTGGAAAGAAAATTCTATCGACAATATTTTATTTTCTAACATTAAATTTTTATGTTGAACATAAATTGAAAATAAAGTAGGGTTTAGAGACTACATAGTTCTTCTAGTCTTTATGAATCCAACTCAAGTCTCAACTTGTTCATCTAGAGGGAGGGCATCATCTGGGCACATTTTCTTCCCAACATTGGACCTACGCGGTCCCCCACACACCTTCCTAGAGTAGAAGTGGTCATTCCCTTCATGAAAGAGAAGACATAGATCTAGGTCTATTCACCATTTGAACCTGGTGTTTAGATATCTACACAACTCTAAACAATCACACAACTATGGACATTGTTAGCTATATATGACCCTCTGACTAAGTTATGTTCTTATAATGGTAGATTGACAAGTGCAAGCAATCTTGCACCACCTTGGCCAAAGATTTTAAACATACTTTATAAACACAACTTAATTGCAATCAACTTTCCACCCACCTTTGCTCAACTTTATTCTTCAGTAACCCTATAAGGATGACTCTTTACTCAATTCACATAAAGATGATAAGGAACCCCACTCATGCATACTCGCATTCCAACCTTGGCAAGTACCACTAGTTCCCATAAAGATAATACATCAATGAAGATGAAACTCGTCTTATATCATACTTGTCATTGAAGTAGAGAATCATTCGACTCATGACTCATGACTCTCAAGAATGCGGTGAGGTGTCAATGATTTAAGAAGGCTTAAGTTATCCATTTATATTGTTAGGTGCCCTTTTGGTTGTTCTAGTCTCATCTTATTTCACTTTAGCATTTCCAAAGACTCCTTAGATAAGTTAAAGTAATAATCTATCCAAGTTGACCTAGACATGGGTCTTAATTATGAGAAGACACTTAGAATATGATTCTTTTATTGTTTACATAGTCTTAATTTGGTTTACTAGGAGTCAATATCTCAGCATATTTTATAATCCCCATGTTTTTTCCTTCGCCCACATGAAAGCATTAAGAACACCCTTAAACAAAGTTGTTTACCTAAGTATGATGTTAAGTTATAAGTGAACCTAAACTAATATAATGGCTTGACATACATTCTTTCATTAATAAATAAATAAAATCATACAAGCCTTTGTTCCTTTAGTTTATTCAAGATTGAATATAGTCATAATTATGACGTAGGCATTTCCCTATGAAAGAGTTCAAGCAAAAAATTTCATCCAAGGGTTGTAAATCGTGTAGACAGAATGACTACCATTAAAGTCATCTGAAGCATTCATTTTTTCCACTTTACACGTCACTCACTTTTAGATCTTTGCCACTTTACACATTGATTTTAGATGCTAACTTGGGCAGTGCGATAGGTGCAATATTAGTTTAACGACGATCGAACCTAGGGTAAGGGTTGTTCTTTATGACTTTTTGCCCATACTTGCACCATCTGTAACCATCCTCCAAATGATCCACATCGCTTTGGGTCATAAATGTGAATCTGGGCTCACGGTTCTGTTTCTACCCTTTCTTCCTCGGCTTGCTTCTGATTTCATAAACCCAAACAAACAAGTTATACATGTTAATCATTCACTCATTCCCACCAAAACTTCACAATGTTGAAAATATGATGATTTCAATCCAGGATATGCGTTCAATTCATGACCCAACGAAATTAACGGAGAATCAGAAGTGAAATTTCATGGCTTAAAAGACTTACACTTTTTTGTAGTCTGTGGAGAGCTTATCCTGCGCTTCTTCCTAATCCACTGTAGCAACGGGAGCCTGGTCAGCCTAAGGCACAACAGTGGCTTTTTCTTTCGTAGATGCTTCCTCGTTTCCTTCTGCAGAAGACGAAGATAAGGAAGAGTTTAGCATGGTGTGTACTTTTCCTCCTGTTGATGTTGTACACACTAAAATGGTACACTTCTATGAACCATTACATGCAAGGTTGCTCAAGAATGAGGCCTCACAAAGCGGCTCATAGCTCTCTATGCATGGAGTTGCAAGGGACTATGATGTATTTGCTCTCAGCTATAGCTACAAGCTTGTGACCTTACTAGTCAACCACACAATGAGAGATTCAAATGAAGACAAGGGCAAGAGTGCCAATATCCTCAAGAATCACTATGAAAATGCAATGTAAACTAGTCTATGGAAATGAAAAATGCAATGCAACTAAGCTATGAAATGGAAAGAACAAGTGTTACAAATTCCTTCCTATTAAGCTATGTGAAGCTAATCTATTGCATAAAAGGAAACTAAGCTATGAAATGAAGCTATGGATGCTATGATAATGCAAGAAATGAAGTCTAAACTTTGAAGCAATGAGGAAATCCAAGAAAAGCTTGATGTAGCAATGATCTCCAAACGCTCCAAATGCACCTAGAAAACCTGCAGCATAACAATAGCATGAAAGAGATGGATATGCAAATGAAGGAGAGAGATCTCCTTTTATAAGAAATGAGGTGAAATGGACCATTGAGATTAAGAGGCAAAAGTCTTAATCAGTGGTGGAGCTTGAAAGAGGAGCAATCCATGTGCACAAGTATCCTCCAATAGAAAAATAAGAGTTGACTTTATGTCCATATGAGACAAAAAGTGTTTTCTTCTTTTTATAAAATAGGAATAGTGCTTTATTTGTGCAACTTAGGATAAGAGGAAAGTGGGGGCTTTTTATTTAATTAAAAGGGGAGGAAATATTCCTTTTAAGTAAATAAAAACTTAGGATAAATGGTTAGCCCATAGGATAAAAATCCAATACATGATCGAAATTAAGACTTGATCAAGAGATTGATATTGTTGAAAATATTGATTATTGATAAAATTGATTCAGGATTGATAAATTGAATAAATGGGGCCCAAAGTCTAGGCGACCATTTTTGGGTGCATACAGATGCATCTTGCTTTCTGACAATTGCTTTCCTTGTGCCAAGTGAATAGCAAATATTTTATGTATAGAAGGAATGCCCAAAATCAATGAAGAAGACATTCCATATGTTTGTATCTCTATAAATTACATATGTGTCATTTAAATGGTTTTCATGATTTGTTGGATCAACACTCTTTCAACAACATGAACATCTACTTGAACATTGAACCTTTTCAATTTAATCTTGATTCTGAAAACTAATTGCAGGCATAACCTTGGGAATTTAATCCTGGTTCTAAAAACTAATTGCAGGCATCCAAGAAATGTTAACAATATTAGACAAGGTTTAAGAGTCGTAGGCATTCAAATTTGTTGAAAAATAAAAGAGAGACATCGTCACTTCCAAACCTGTCAAATCTTTAACAAAGTCTTTGCAGAAGGTGTTTGTTGTCCTGATTCGCAACTTTGAAAATCTTGTTGAGTCTTCACCTCTATATTCCTCACTTCTATCTCACCAAGATTGTGAATTCCATTGTTTTGACTTACTTTCTTAAGAAATGCAGAGACTGTAGAATATGAGGAGCCAAACACATGGTCTTTCCATTTTGATTAATAAATAACATATATTTCCATAGAAACTTGATAAACCATACTGAATACATGTCTTCACTGTGAATTTGAAATGCAAGCAAATAAACAAGAAACATAAATTTATCACAAACACAAATTCTTTAATTTTGGAGTTTGAATAAAAGGGAATCTAGATTGCATGAGGATGCCCAGCTAAAGTGAAACCATCGATGACTGTTGCTAAGTGCAAAGAAAGATTGAATATTATATATGTGTTCTGATAAACGAAGATCTTGAAAAAAAAATAGTATTTTTAATCAACAATGCTTTTGCAGATTCTCAAGAAAGACAATGAGAAAGTTCATTCAGTCTGTTGTTTAAAGAAGCTACCACAAGAAAGAAACTATTGCCTCAAGGGGGTCACAGCATTGGAGGAATCATTAAAATGGAAGCTAGAGTATTAAAGAAATTACCTTGTATCATCTTCAGCAGCGTTTTAATAGAAACAGGGAATTTAATACAAAGTCTACCAAATGTGACCGATCTCTAAATTTCCATAAAATATTTTTGATTTATGTAAAGCAATCATTTTTTTTTTATCAATACAAGGTCGAAGCCAAGAATTTTATTAATCATAAGACAAATGATAAAAAAAAAACCCCGCTCAGTGCAGGCGCTGGTAGGAAAGAGTGGGGCTGAGAAAACCTGTAGCCTTACCTGGGACCGTAGTCTGGATTTTGATACATAATAATCTTAAGAGGGCATACCCTCCAATTACAGATTCTTGAAACATATATATTACAAATTTCATAAGAAGCTATTCATTGTGCTTGGTTGAAATGAATCTCTAATTGTTATAAGACATTCTTAATTGTTAAAGTGTAAAATAGTGTGGCTGATAAAAGGGGGCACTCCCACAATCATTATCATGCATGATCGACCTCTCCTTTGATGACTATTGATTCTCCTTTACCTGAAAAAACTTGAATTCTGGCTAAGATCCTTGTTAGTATATTCAAAACATTATTTGTTACTTATCATAGATTCTAAGGATTTCTGAGAGTAGAGTACTTATCCAATTGTAACTTTTTTCTTAAAATAGTTTGAATAGGAAGAAGCTTACTCTGTCTGCTCCAACCCATCATAAGCATACTAGAAACCTAGCTTAGCCTATTATTGGATTAGATCTTATAAGAACCACATCAGACTCTTATGAAATGTACAATACTTTGGATAACGAAAATTAAACCTAAAATAATCACATTTCCTGTCATGTACAAATTATCTAAGCAAATCCTAATATTAACCCTACTAATATATAAATATGAAATATCCACTCAAGTCAGCCATCTTGGCTAAATTAATACATTTCACTTATAACCAAACCGATGGGGGTATCAGCTTAGTATTTGATTGAGCTTTCCTGCAAACAAAAAGGATGTTTATAAAATCTTTTTTTTTTCAATCATTCATTAAGTTTGAATTAGGATCATATCCTAGGATAAAGTCTCATTAGAGCTTTAAAATAGTAAATAAGACTTAGCTGAAAGTCAGTAGAAATACAGAGATAATCTAGCCTAGGATCCATTTCGTAAAGATGTTGTCCATAGGCGAGCATAATAACTATCCATATCCCTGCTATCATGACCTTATTCTGAAGCTCACATAAGATCATAACTCTTCCTTAGATATAGCAGCGCTCAGGCTGAGCTGTTAACATGTAACTAAAATTAAAAGCAACTAAAAAGGTAAAGAGCACATAACATAAGAGTACCATGATAATATCTTTCCTAAAGCCAATACATACATACATACATATATATATATATATATATATATATATATATATATATATATATATATATATATATATATATATATATATATATATATATATATATATTGACTTCAAGATTAGAGATTACTACATAATTCTTACCTGCATCTAAGCACTATCCTGCATCTAAAACAAATTGCTAAAAATGAGTAACATGTGTATGCACCCAAAAATGGTCGCCTAGACTTTGGGCCCCATTTATTCAATTTATCAATCCTGAATCAATTTTATCAATAATCAATATTCTCAACATTATCAATCTCTTGATAAAATCTTAATTTCGATCATATATTGGATTTTTATCCTATGGGCTAACCATTTATCC
The DNA here is from genome assembly GCA_027943335.1 of Chamaecyparis obtusa. Classification (NCBI taxonomy): domain Eukaryota; kingdom Viridiplantae; phylum Streptophyta; class Pinopsida; order Cupressales; family Cupressaceae; genus Chamaecyparis; species Chamaecyparis obtusa. The sequence goes on along the minus strand of BSBK01008424.1, from coordinate 137,565 downwards.
TAAGTCTTTATTTGATTAAAAGGAATATTTCCTCCCCTTTTGATTAAATAAAAAGCCCACCTTTCCCTCTTATCCTAAGTTGCACAAATAAAACATTATTCCTATTTTACAAAAAGGGAAAAAGCACTTTTTTGTCTCACATGAGGCTCAAAAGTCAACACTTCACTCTCATTGGAGGATACTTGTGCACATGGATTGCTCCTCTTTCAAGCTCCACCGCTGATTAAGACTTTTTGCCTCTTAATCTCCATGGTCCATTTCACCTCATTTCTTATAAAAGGAGATCTCTCTCCTTCATTTGCATATATCCATCTCTTTCATGCTATTGTTATGCTGCAGGTTTTCTAGGTACATTTGGAGTTTTGAAGACATTGAAGACTTGCTTCATTGCATCATTTAGTTGCACATTTACTTTCATAGTTGCATGATAATGGCATTCTTAGTGTAGATTTCCTTTTATGCAATAGATTAACCTCACATAGTCTAAATAGGAAGCATTGTAATCCATTGCCATTTCCATTTCATAGCTTAGTTTGTACTTCCATTTTCATAGCATAGCTTGCACATTTGCATTTGCATTTTAGTTGCATTGCATTGCATTTCATAGTGATTATTGGAGATATTGGCATTGTTGCCCTTGTCTTCATTGTGAATCTCTCATTGTATGGTTGACTAGCAAGGTCACAAGTTTGTAACTCTAGCTGAGAGCAATTTTCAACCTTGCAACTCCATGCATAGAGAGCTATGAGCCACTTTGTGAGGCCTCATTCTTGAGCAACCTTGCATGTAATGGTTCATAGAAGTGCACCTTTTTAGTGTGTACATTTCTGGCGCCCACCGTGGGGCTGAGTAGATTAGCTTTGTCCATTTAATTCTGCATTTTCCTTCAAAATTTTTGTCAATTTTTGATTTGATTTTTAGTCTCTGGTTTTCTATCTCAGAGTATCGCGTGATACTTCTCAGAAATATCGCGCGATATACCTTTGTATAGTGGTGCGACACTTCGTGCGAAAGAAGAATCGCCTGCCAGTACTGAGAAATATCGCCTGTTATCGGGTGAAGTATCGCCCGCCCATAGTGAGAAGTATCGCGCGACTGAGAAATATCGCCTGACTATAGGAAACTGTATCGCGCGATACTGGTGAAGTCTGAGAAATATCGCCTGGTCTGACAGAAACTTGCGTTTCCAATTTTCTTGTCCAAATTTGATTATTTTAGCTTGCTGTTTTGTTTTGCTGTGTTTAGATAGGTCTAACCCGCATCTTTTAGCTTAAGTCTAGCAGTTTATTGCATGTTTACATTTGGATTGTGATTTTGCCAACCTTGTGGGTCTAACAAGTTGTGTTTGTAGGTGCTCTCATTTGCTTGAAAATTGCTAAAAACGCATGTCAAAGACGGCTACTAACGATTTTTGCAGGGCTGCCCTAAGCAAAAAACCAAATCAAGTGCTTGTTTAATTTCTTTCTTTATTAAGTGCGGCATATACTAGTTGTTTCATTAGGCACTTAATACTTTGTGAAAAGAATCTTGGGGTGGTAGGAGAAGTATGCTTTTCACCTTTAGGTGAATCAGAAAATCTTGACCCATCTTGAGGTTTTGGAAGCAAAGGAGTAATTGGATCTTGTTTGGTGTGTTTGGGAGAAGTTTTTGAGATAGGGGAGTATGCTCTTCACCCTTGTGGTGAATCAAAAACTTTGAACCTCAAGAATTAATCCACTCTTTGTTTAGCTTAGGATCCTTTAGCGGGCCTGCTCTTAGGCAATCAAGAGGAACGACTCAAGTGGGGACAACCTTGTCATCATTTTCCTTGGTGATAAGTGATTCCAACTCACTATAATCTCAAGGCTATCAAGGACACCAAAAACCTTGATAGACATAACACTTGTCTTCGTTTGATGTGAGTAGCTCATAGGATTGCGACCATGGGGAAACATTGAACAAGAATGCTTAAGGTACTCTTGAGGCCGCGAGGTCCTAGTCCTTTATGAGGAGCAAGAGGGGTGTTGTGAACAGAAATCTTTATTAAGAACCATTAGATAGAAGCCACCTTCTTTTAGCCGCTTATCTTCTTAGTGCAAGGATTGATCCAAGTGGTTTACCCGGATCACCTTAAGATACTCACCATATGTGTCCCTTTGGTTGTGTCATTTGACATTTTCATGACAAAGCCAACATCTCTTGTGGGTAACCACTTGGTGTGAGGCGAGGGGGCATCAAGTTGTGGGCTAAGTTGGTAAGTATTGAGCCTTGACTTTTTAGGATAGATTTGCTTGAAGTGTCTTCATTTGTGTGATACCAGTGCAAACGTTCCTACATACAAACAATCGGTAGCATTCATAGGGTGTTGTTTCAATTCTGATATCACAAGTGTTTGTCTTGGCAAGGTTGCTTTTGCCCTTGTTTCAAGTGTTTGAGACCATGTTTTGATCCCTTACTATTTGCAAACCTGCCGAAATTCTGCTGATATTGTGACTGAAATCGAAAACATCAACCCTCAAACTGGAAATTTTGACCAAACAGACCTAAAAATGCAAATTTCACACAATTCTGGTCAAGAGTTAAATAATTCTGCAACAGTATTGTGCCCTGTAAAGTGAAGTATCGTGCGATACTTCGTGCTTGCTAGAAATATCGCCCACTTTGAAGAGAAATATCGCGCGATAGTTCACCCCTGACGGACTATCGCCTGACCTGCCTGGAGTATATCGCCCGCCAGTACTAAGAAGTATCGCCTAGCTTCGGGCGAAGTATCGCACGGTTATAGGTTTATCGCCCCAGTAGCCTGGAGTATATCGCCTGGTTTATTTCTGCCGTGCTTAAATTTTGGTCAGTTTCAGTTGTTGTTAATCAGGCTAGGTCTTAGAGCAGGCTTCTCACCCTGACGTTTGAGATCTGTCTTGACTCCAAATTTTTGGTTTTTAGTCCTCCGAGATAGCATCATTTGATTTACGAAATCACTTTGGAAAAATTGTCAAGTTAGAAGGCCATTCTTGGTGCCAAGGTTCATCTTTAAAATTGTTAGCTTCATTCTGGGAAAATTTTAGTACTCTTATTATCCAAATCGCTTTCATTTTCATCTCAATTTCAATTATCTTTTGGCCTAGTCCAACCTCCTGATTCAAAAGTGCAAGGGTAGTCACCCTTTGATTTGAAGCACCTCTTTGACAGTGTTGGTAAAGCCCTTCTTTTTTTTTTCATTTCTCTTTGGACAATAGAGGACTTTGATTATCTTAGTTTGGCGTTGACACTTTGAAAGGTCACCTTATCATTGAGAGTATCTTTCTTTCATGTCAGTTACGACAAGGTACCAAGTTAATCAAGGGAAGCGACCCCCTGTTGCCTTTAGCCAGTTACCACCCGGCAAGACTCGTCGACAACCTAAGGGAAAAGGACCCCTTTTTGACCAATCTCCTAAGAGTGAATATGAGGTTTGTTTTAATCTGGGAGCTAATCCTAGTGAAGTGAGCACCTCTTTTGTACCACTTTCATCAAGTATAGACATGAGTTACACTTTCACCCGACAACAAAGAGAAGTCATGAATCAAACTCTTGAGGATATCTTCCAACGACACAAAAGAGAGTATGGTGGTTCTTCTCATGCTAGTCCACCCGGGTCACCTCCCAACAACGCGAGATATTTTGATGCTCATCAACGAGCCGAAAGACATCATAAGCAAGCTCACTCAGATTCAGGGTCACAACACGAAGACCAGAATAACGAATCTAGTGATCACCACATCAACGCAGCTAATGCAATGAGGCATTCGAGACAAACCTCCCCACTTAAAGACACCTCTCGATATGCAAATACAAGATTGAGAAGCATTGAGAGAGAGAAGCAAGCCTACTTAGATGAACATGCTGCTAAAAAAGGAAAAATTCAGACAACTAGAGGAAGAGGAACGTGCATTGTTGGATATACAGAAAAGAGTCGCCCAAGAAGAAGAAGATAGACTCTATGCACAACAACTCCAAAGCCGATTTAACGGGAGGGGAGCCAATAGTGGGACCAACTCACCCCCATCTACCCTTTCCCCTAGCCCTCGAAGAAGATCAAAGACTCCCTCACGATCCCCAAGTCCTAGAGGAAGAAGGGCTTTAAGATATGACCATCATAGGAGACAGTCGTCTCATAGACATTCAAGGCAACCCTCCCAACAAGCACATCATGGCTCACAACATGGAGGAAGTTATGCTAAAATTGATCATATGGACTTCATGACTATGCAACAAGAACCATCCTTTCAAGCATATGTGGAACAAAACAAAGACCAATTCTTGGAAAGTCTTATCAACAAAGGTGCTAAAGTTCCATATAATTTTGATGTTCACCAAAAGATCAAGAAACAGAGCCCTTCAACTGATGAGGTGATCTTACAAATGCAAAAGGATATAGACAGGATGAAGGCTCCCAAGAGCACGTTTCATTTGGACTCCATATGTCCTAACCCCATTGACAAAAGTGTGGTGATGGTAGAATTCCCTAAGAAAGTTGAGTTCCCAACATACGACAAATATGATGGCACTGGTGACCCTCACGACCATGTTCGACAGTTCTACATAATGAGCTTTTCCTTTCACCATGAAGACTCCTACTTGATGAGATTATTCCCAAGGAGTTTAAAAGGTCAAGCCATGGAATGGTTCACCAACCTTTCCCCTCTAGTAAAGACATTTAAAGAACTTGTCCAAAGATTTGTTCAGCATTTTGCTTACAACTTATCAAGGTCGGTCACAATGCTTGATTTGTGTAAACTTAAGCAAAATCAAGGGGAATCTTTTGTCACATTTTTACAACGATGGAGGCGATTGTGTTCGAAACACCCAAGGACAATCCCTGAAGAGGAGAGAATTGATATCATTGTGAACAATCTAATACCAGAACTAAGATATGAAGTCAAGAAAATTCCATTTAATTCCTTTGATACTATGGTAGAGGTGGCATGTCACATTGAGGATGTCCTAAAAGAACAAAGAATTTTGGCTAAACCAACAAATAACAACAATAGCCAAAATAACAATACTAATGGTAGCAAGGACAAAAAGAACTCCTATTGGAACAAAAACAAGCAAGTGGTCAACGACGGAGTTGTTGACTCATCTCAGATCAAAAATGAAGGAGTTCTTAACCTCTCTCATGCAGTTCAAGCTATGAAGTTGCAAACGTCTTCAACACAACAAGACAAACCTAAGTATCAAAAGAGATCTAAAACAGAGAAAAGACAATTTACCAAATTGGGAGAATCTTATGCCGATGTTTTTAAGACATTAGTGGCTCATAATTTGGCACATTCACAGGACTCTACAAAACATCGCATACCGGATCCTTTATCTCATTGGTGGGATGCTAAGGCTTTTTGCGTTTTCCATAATGGGATTGGACACGACATAGAAAATTATTTTAAACTCAAGCATCTTGTCCAAGACCTTATTGAGAAAGGACAATTACAAGTGGATGGGTTAACCACTAATGCGGATCATAAAGCCTTTAAAGAGCCCTTGCCTAAATATGAGAAAGGAGAGAATTCTAACAATAAGAATGGCAAGGCGGCTATCAACTACACCTACACAAATGCAGAAAATGTCATTAACATGCTTGAAGTTGTGGATGATAGTGTCAACATGATGAGAGGGAAAGATTCCTATGGACATAATGTGGACTCAACTCCTATGATTGATGAAAGACCCGCTGTGGTGATAAGAGGCCCTCACTCACAAAGAACGCCCCAGTCCCTCAATGTTGTCACTAGGGGCCAGGCCCAAGCGCCCATTATCATTAGAGGTCCTAGCACTAGCAAGTCTAAACAGCCCGTGTCCAAAGGTGCTCCTCCCAAATTTGTCGTTGGTCCTGATTCCAATTATAATCTTATTGACCAGCTACAACGTACACCCGCGCAGATATCCATTTTTGAGCTTTTAGAATTATCTCCTAAGCACAAGCGTGTCCTTGAGGATGCTTTGCGAGCAGCCAATGTCCCTAACAACTTAGATATTGACCAATTCCAAAACATGGTCAACCATTTGGCTAGCCCTCATTACCTCACCTTCTCCAAAGAAGATGACAAATCAATCAGTCACCCACATAACTTGGCCTTACACATCGAAGTCATGATTCATAAAACCCGTGTTAGGCGTGTACTGATAGATGGGGGTGCGGGGCTCAATATTTGCACCTTGAGTTTGTTGCTGGCTCTAGGATATTTCGAGAACGTCATTGACACAAAGAAAAGGATCACAATCAAAGCATATGACGAAGCAGAAAGAAGTTCCAAGGGATTGGCTGTTTTGCCTATTCGCATTGGTCCCATAGAAAAAGATATATTATTTCAAATTGTTGATGTTGGACCTCTAGCCTACAACATTTTGCTAGGTAGGCCATGGATTCACGAAATGCAGGCAGTCCCATCAACATTTCACCAGTGTGTAAAGTTTCCCCCTAACGGTGTAGAAATTTGCATCCCTGGAGATAGTGCTTTGTCAGTTAATAACATTTCTGTAGGATCACATGTACCTTTGAATAGGGAAGCTGACAGTCCTAGTAGTTCACTTGAACAATGCAAGCAAAAGTTCAAGACCATGGATCTTGGGATGGGAGATTATAAGATTGATTCTTTTACAAAAATGCCAACCTCTCCTAGGTCTTATGGGAGACCATCACCAAGTACAAAACCTTTGTCATCAGCAATGACATTATTTGGGAAATTTGTTGAGTCTTCAGTCCCCATTCAGGAAGAGAAAGAGGAAGTTGTCATAAGGGACTGGATCTATCACGAAGAAAAATATAAACACAACGAGAATTTTGCTCCTTCACCTGAAACTTATGGGAAAGGGTATACACTGGTTAAAAATATGGGATATCCAGGATATGGTCCCCTTAGTCATAGGCTGGACGCTAAAGCTGAGCCTCTTGATCATGCTCTTTTTGGACGAAAGAATAAGTCCACGGTTGGCTTAGGTTTTGAGAATAAGAAGAAGAAAAGTGTCCCTGTCCTAGCTGCGACGGACAGTGACAGTAATGCAGATTATACGCCTGATCTTTCCAATCAACAAGATGTGTCTGATGATTGGGTGCCCTCAATGAATCTCCTTTGGGGAGATTCCACATATTTGATGCTTGATAGTCCTACTATCCCAGCTGCGACGGATAGTGACTGTGTGACTACTAGATCGACAAAGGAAAGTGTTACTGTCCTAGCTGCGACGGATAGTACCAATACTAGCACTAGAGAGGGGAAAACCCTTCCTAACCTTGAGGCTTCTACATCACGAGGCCTAAATGATGACTCAGAGACAGACTCCCATGAATATGAATGGGACTCGCTTTCAGATGCAACAATTGATCTGAATGTGGATATTATCCATGCCTATAGTACCCAACCCGATGCGACTAACGATCCTAGTGTCGGACTAGAGGATTTCCCTCCTCAAATCGCCTTAGTGGATGACGCTTCGTTTGATAGGATGAGTCTTAATTCGGGTATCTTAGGAGAAGACTTGATGAACTCTGATTATATGGTCACCAGAGATGACACCTTTCGCATAAACAACATCAAACCCGCCATTGACTTACCACTTGTTCACTTTGACCTAATTGACTGGTCTCAGCGCCATCAAGAGCCCACATTCCTCACCTTCCACAATGATTACGAAATTGATTGCTATCTGAATGCTCTTGAACCTGTGGCTTCTTCCACCAGTGAACCAACAACCAGCATGACAGAGCCTGATATTAAGTACCTCAGTCTCAAAATAAAAGAGAAAAAGAAAAATAGGTCTGATGGCGAAAACCACTTTGTGACGGTATTAGAACCAAAAATAGTAAAAAGAAATGACGCATCCGACGGTGAAAACCTCTTTGAGGCACCTAAGGATGGGGTACTTAATAACTTGCCGAGTTATTTCCAGGATAGATCATCAATATTGATTGAACCAACAAAGCCAGTCAATTTAAACACAGAAGAAAATCCTCAGATAGTCCATCTTGCTCAGTCTTTATCAGAGGAAGAGACCAAGGCATATGTACAATTTTTACAAAAAAGAAAATTAATTTTGCATGGACCTACTCAGACATGCCAGGGCTTGACACGAATCTCATAATGCATCACTTATCCATAGCTCCAGGAGTCAAGCCAGTAAAATAGAGATTAAGAAAAATGCATCCACATGTAGCTTTACTTGTCAAAGGGGAATTAGAAAAACTTTTGCGAGCTGGATTTATTAGAGCCATCGATTATGCAGAATGGATCTCAAACATAGTACCTGTCTCCAAATATGATGGGTCCATTCGTGTCTGCACAGATTTTAGAGATTTAAACAAAGCATGCCCAAAGGACGATTTTCCACTTCCAAACATTGACATGATAGTGGACATGACGGCGGGCTATGACATATATTCTCTAATGGATGGTTTCTCGGGGTATAATCAAATCAAAATAGCTCCTGAAGACCAAGAGAAAACAACATTCACATGTGCATGGGGAACCTATTGCTGGAACGTCATGCCATTCGGGTTAAAGAATGCAGGAGCAACCTACCAAAGAGCTATGACGACTATCTTTCATGATATGATGCACAAAAATATGGAAGATTATGTGGATGATACCCTGGCAAAATCAAGAAAAAGGGACACACACCTCAATGATCTGGAAGTAATTCTAGATCGTATGGAACCATTTCAACTCAGATTGAATCCAAAGAAGTGCGCATTTGGCGTCACCTCAGGTAAACTTTTAGGATTCATAATATCAGCAAAAGGTATCGAGGTTGACCCCGAAAAGGTCCAAGCAATATTAGATATGCCACCTCCTCGGAATATCAGCCAAATGAGAAGTCTTCAAGGACGTCTTCAATCAATTAGGAGGTTTATTTCTTAGCTTGCAGATAGAGCGCAACCCTTCAACAAGACATTACATAAGGGTGCTTCTTGTGTTTGGAACGAGGATTGTCAAAAGAGCCTAGATCAGATCAAACAATACTTGGCTAATCCTCTGATTCTAATGCCTCCTATTCCAGGAAAACCATTGATCCTATATATTTCAGCTACAGACACTTCCCTGGGGGCATTATTGGCTCAATCAGATGATGCTGGGAAAGAACGGGCCATATACTATATCAGTCGTACTCTAGTCTCCTATGAGATCAATTACAATAATATTGAGAAGTCTTGTCTCGCGGTGGTGTTTGCTTCTCAAAAGTTGCGCCACTACATGCTTGCTCATACCATACATTTGGTTGCCAAAATTGATCCCCTTAAATACTTGCTTAGTAAGGCTGCCCTGACGGGTAGACTCGCTAAATGGATGATGGTCCTAACTGAATTTGACATAGAGTACGTTGAAAGGAAGGCAATAAAAGGGCAAGCTATTACGGACCAATTAGCTGATTTTCCAATCCAGGATAGTATGCCAGTCCAAGTGGAATTCCCAAACGAACACATCTTGTATACAACTACTCGCACTTGGACAATGTTCTTTGATGGTTCCCGCATGCAAAATGGATCAGGTGTTGGAGTGTTATTTGTTTCTCCACATGGGTACAACATTCCGAAGTCTTACAAACTATTATTCCCATGTACCAATAATATTGCAGAATATGAAGCTTTAACTAATGGCTTGAGAATGGCTATAGAATGGAACATCACAGAGTTACATGTCTTTGGGGATTCTCAGTTAATCATCAACCAAGTCAATGAAGAGTATCAAACCAAGGATGACAAATTGATACCCTATAAAAAGATGGTTGATTCTTTGAGACGCTATTTCACCTTTGTGACGTTTCAACAGATCCCTAGGACAAAGAACAAAGCTGCAGATGCCATGGCCACATTAGCTTCACTTCTTCAGTTGGAGACACATGAATCCAGATTTGAATTCCTGGTGGAAGAGCTACACCATCCCATCTTTGACTCGTCTGAAAGCCATGTCATTTGTGCCATTATCACACACGAGTCTTCCCGATATGGTGCTATCTATTCATATCTTCGTGATGACATCATCCCCGACACGTTTAACCGCTCCGAACATCGAAACCTCATTCGTAATGCCTCTCACCACACCCTCATCTCTAGTGATTTATATAGGAGGGGTTTAGATGGGACGCTCCTTAGGTGCTTGGAAAAGGAGGAATCCAACCAAGCGTTAGCTGACATCCACGAGGGCATTTGTGGTGGACATTCTAATGGTCTTGCCATGGCCCGAAGGTTGCTTAGGGCGGGATATTATTGGCCCACAATGCAGATAGATGCAGTCACCTTTGCTAAGTCATGTGAAAAATGTCAGAAACATGGCAACCTGATTCATGCTCCAGGTAGGGAGCTGATCCCTTCTGTTTCTCATTGGCCATTTCAGCATTGGGCCTTTGATCTGGTTGGGAAAATTCATCCCAACTCATCAGGTGGACACAAGTTCATTATTACTGCCACTGACTACTTCACAAAATGGGTGGAAGCTGTGCCACTTTCTGTTGCTTCAGGAAGGACCATTTCTTTGTTCATCTTGAATCATATCATTTGCCGGTTTGGAGTGCCTTCTGAGATCATTACTGACAATGGAGGTCAATTTAAGAATAAAGACCTAAAGCACCTATGCAAAAAGTTTAAAATCAAGCAACACTGGTCCTCCATCTATTTTCCACAAGGAAACGGACAGGCAAAAGCTTCTAACAAAACCATTCTTAAGATTCTTCATAGAACAGTGCACAAGAATGGTAGGGATTGGCACTTACAAATCAATCTAGCACTATGGGCTTATAGAACAAGCATTCGCACACCTACAGGAGCTACTCCTTTCTCTCTCACCTATGGCGCTGAAGCAATATTGCCTTTAGAAGTCGAGATACCATCACTTAGAGTCTCACTCAAAAGTTTGATTACAGATGAGGATTACCGCGCCATGAGGTTACAGGAGTTAGAACTTCTAGATGAGAAGCGTAAGGCTTCCTTTGATCATATGAGAGTGTATCAGAAGCGTATGTCCAAGGCATTCAACAAGAAGGTTCACCCTAGAGAATTTCAAATAGGTGATCTTGTTTTGCGAGAGAACCCTAAGAACCAACAAAACAGAGAGCAAAAGGGCAAGTTTGAACCTAACTGGCTTGGACCATATGTTATCACAGCTGCTTTTGGTACTGGTGCGTATTTACTATCAGACCTTGATGGAGAACAGCTCCCTGATCCCATCAACATTGTACACCTCAAGAAGTTCTATCCTTGATGCATAGTCTATCTGGGAGCATCCTTTGTACATACTTATTGATCCTGAAAAACTACCAAAAAAAAAATTGATATATGATGCTGAAAAAAAAATCCTAAAAAGCATATAAAGTCCTGAAAAAATACAAAAAAAAATCAAAATATTCAAAAAATAAAAAAAATAAAAAAAGTGCCTTGGTGAAAACCTAGCAATAGGCGCCTTGGTAGCAAAAATACAAAAAAAGGAAAAAATGAAAAATCCAAGTAGTGAAAACCTGGAAACAGGCGCTACTTGAGGCCTTTGCACTCCTATTTGTTAGCATACGTCCTTGACACTTAGCCACTTCCCATCATGCCTTGACCTTATTTGGCTTAGTCTGGAATTGGTCTTTGTCTTTGTCTAGGGGGCATAACTGTTAGCATTGGTCTTTTAGGTGCGTTTGTCTCTTGGGGCATTTCACAATAGGTGTTTTTCAACACCACCCCAAAATAGTGTTTTTCAACACTACCCTTGCGTCGAGTGTTTCTTAACACTTATCAGATGTCTTACCCAACAGTCTAGTATGATGTGACGTTGCTCATTTGCAAATGTGATGCTCAGAGTTTGACTCTATGACCAACACACACGCACTTAAATAATCAACTCGCTTGAGATATGGTGACTTTACTTTTCTTTGTGTGATGTCTATGAGGATTTCTTTGATGAGTGGTCTCTCCCTGAGAAGTTTTCGATGATGCATAGCTAGAAGACTGAGGGAATGAGAACATGTTTTCTTTCTTTATCTGCTTGTGGGTATATTTTGTTGGTCCTACCTGTCATGAGCATTTATGCTGGTCTTACTTGACACTATGGATTGACAAGGTATTATCCTTGACTGTTTTGCAAGTGCATGCTTATAGCTATCCTGACTTTCATGTGTCTTAATACAAGCGTAATCTCGCCATATCAAAACTTAGGTGATCTCACTGCATTAGTCATCTTGACCTCCATGTCTTCGATGCCTAGGTGAGATTTCCACATTTCTATCTGATAAAGATCATATTCATATCCACATAGTAACGCTAGTGTGCATTGTATGATCTTACGACGCTACCAATAACGCTCGATGATGATAATTAGATGTCTATAAGCGTTGTGACCTTGCAAGTCAACCACTTTCATAGTAGTTTGCATTTTTAGGTTCATGTTAGTCTAGTGTTGCATTTTGCATATGGAGAGAGCTCTCCTTTTCATCTTACGTGGACCTGTCAGTCGATTGCGCTCACCTTTTCTTCTTCTCGATCATGTCTTTCACTCCTTGTTCTTTTCATCTCGAACCTATTCCTATTCATCACAAGGGGTTAATCATATCATCATATCTATATCAAAACTGTCATTTTTAAGAAACATGAGTCTATATCATACACATGAGAATTAAACATACATCTATGAGAGAGAACATACATAAGCACATACATAAGCATTTTTGAGCAAAATGACAAGACAATATACATAAACTAATACATCCATCACAAGTGAGACAAATACACATGATACATCGAACATCCAGTAATCTCATAAATCTATATACAATGTCATGATATACAATACAATATGAGATCTCAAAATCTGGATCAAAAGTCTCAAAATATGTCCAAAACATCTAAACCTAAGACTCGCTACCACCCTCGTGAGGAGCTCGTGGTGGTGGAGGAGGCATAGCTCTCCTATCGAGTACCACGTCTGATACCCCTGCCCGCTGAGAGTATGATGGTGCTCTCTCACCCTCTGGGACGGCCTGCAGATATAACCCGTGATAATAGGCTGCTCTCACTGACTCTCGTCGGAGCTCCAGTGCCTCGGCCTGTGCCATCGCCTCAAGGTGTGCTATCTCTGCCCTAAGATCAGATATCTGCTAATCTCGCTCTGCCCTCAGATCCAGTAGCTGATGATCTCTCACGGCTATAGTAGTCCAGAGCTGTTGTATCTCTGCCTCCTGAGCCTGTATCTGGGCTCTCAGATCCTCTCCCCCCGCAGGCTGCTCTTGTTGTACCTCTGCCTGCTGGCGAGCTGGTCTCGCCTCCTCCTCGGGTGTCATTGATCGCTGTCCCCGTGACCATTTCCAGCCACCTGATCTTGATCCCTCTCCCCTCTCCATCCTCCTCCCTCTCCCCCTCCTGCCATCTCCTCCATCCCCTCCCTCTCCTCCGTCCCCTCCATCTCCTCCATCTCCCCCGTCATCTCCTCCGTCTCCTCCTGGCACTGGTACCTGTGCATTGGGTACTGTAAACTGAGGGAATGGCACCCTCCGCCGCTCTGCTTTGTAGGCTCCATCAGCCCCTGCATCTGCCATATCTGAGAAATACTCTCAGGGCTCGCTCCTGATACCTGCTGTCTCCGCGATAGCCTGCTGATAATCCAACATGGGTAGCCACCCATGACCCTCCTTGTCTCTAGCTCTGGCATAGGTGGTAGTCTCTGTCGAGACTCGTTGCTGCCTCCTGAACTGCCGCCATACCCGAGTGATGCAGAATCTCTCTACGATCTCTGCATACCGACCTACCAGTGGCCGACTGCACAGCATGTAGCTCAGCTCATCAGCTGCATCTCCCCAAACCTCAACTTCCCTGTAGGGCCTCCATGTGAATGAGGCTATCTCGTCCAAAATCCACCGATAGTAGGTCACATCCCCAGAATGGGCATGTGATATAAACCCGAGGTACCTATAGATATAGGGGTACCTCCTCTCCCTCGGCTGAACCCTGGGGCGCACCACAGTGATGTGCTCCCACGCCCATACCTGTGTAAGGATGGCACCGCATGCCCATGTCCGACTGTCTCTGTAGATGATCTCGTGCAGCTCGTGGTACATCTCTGCCAATATGGCAGGACCCCATGCCATCCGTCGCGGCCTGCCGATCAAGTCCACCAAAAGCCGAGCCCATCCGAGCGGGAAACCCTTCTGACTGTGGTCAGTCATCAGGATCTGCGAAATGATAGATGCCACTATGCATGGCACTGGGTAGTCTCTGCCGAAATCATCTATCAGCCTCTCCCAATTGATATGCCTATCCAGAATAGTGACATCCTGGAACATCTCCTGAACCAGTCGATGCCCCTCAGTGGCATCCTGATCATAGTACACCTGTGCCAACAAATGAATCATGTCAGTTTTCATCATATGGAAACATTATATTTATGATTAGATCTTAAAACATAATTATACTCACTGGCTTGCCATGACATGGCACTCGTAAGATCCTGTAGACGTCCTCTAGAGTAATCGACGCCTCTCCAGTAGGTAGATGGAAGGTGTTGTGCTCACTATGCCATCTCTCGGCAAGAGCAGTCAACAACCCATGGTCCGCTCGGATATATGGGTATCTCAACAGATATCAGAATCCCATTGCTCTGAGGGCGGCATTGCCCGGATCGTCTAGATCCCGGACATACCGCAATCCCGTCACCTTCGGCGCTCTGATGATGAGCGCCGGAAAAACCTCCTGTAAGCCAAAACCAAGCTAGTTGTTAGCACATATCATGATGGATGTCTAAAAACTCAGTATAAAACATCCCAAAAATGTAACATTGTCTAGACCCATGTCATTTTTGCTCAAAAATGCATTAAAAATCAAAATTTTATGCTGGGCGATATTCTTTTTTTGGAGAAGTATCGCGCGATACTTCTCCCTATAGCGGGGCGATAAACCTTATATCGCGCGATACTTCACCCAGTATCGTGCGATACTGGTGCCTTAGGTCACGTGATACTTTGGGGACCCGCGAAGTATCGCGCGATACTTCTCCCCAAAGTGCGCGATACTTCTAAAGTATCGCACGATATTTCGCCTAACAAAAATTTTTGAAATTTAAAAATTTGAAAAAATGTGCTAAAATAAGCTATTAAATGCAAAAAAATGACTAAAAAGCTTGAGTTTTTCGAAAACATACCGGGGTAGGATAGTGTGGTGGCCAGTTGTGCAACCGGGCGCGCTCGAATCGATGCTTGTGGACGGGAACTCCTGCTTGCTGGGCCATTTTCTCTCTCTAAAGCTCTGAAATTCTCAAATCACTAAAAGACAAATGATTTTTGAAAATGACATTTTGACCCCTTTTATAGTCTTTTGACTTTTTGCCCTCATTTTCAAAACACCTCGGAATTGCGCAAAAATTGCACCTCTAGCTAATTTCGACGTCCTGGATCCATTTTTGGACTTGAAATCGAAATCCGAGGTCATCTTGATAGTCAAAATCATGTTTCAAAATCTTCCCCCCTTCTGCGCAGATGGCTGATCTTTTGAGGCCTAATCTTTCGATCTTTGTCGGGGCATCGTCATTTCTTCATTTCCATGTCTTCCAAACTTCCAGTCTTTCATTCATATTCATTCCATTCCCTCATTTCGCATGTTTGACTGCATCTTTTCAGTCAGGCTGGGGCATGTTTTATTGCCTAATGGTTAACCTATTTGACCCTTACATTCGATTGTGATTTCATTCTGATTTGATCAAATCTTTATCGATTTACTATCTCTCCTCTACTTGATTTTGATTTCAATTCTGAGGGGGCAGTATTTATGGGATTCTCATCCCTGATTTCCTTGTTTCTCTTGATTCGGACATCTTTTGTGAGCTGTTGCTCAAAATTGAGATTCTTATCTCTTACTTTGAATGTGATCCCGAATCGACCTCATGTTCAAAGACCTTTGTTTATGCTTTGTCCGGATATGATCCTGAATCGACCTCATATTTGAGTTGTTTTGTGATCCCAGATCGATCTCACATTTCAACTTCATTCTTTGACTGCATGTGTTCCCAGATCGATCACACATTAGTCAAAGAGGGGCAAATGTATGCACCCAAAAATGGTCGCCTAGACTTTGGGCCCCATTTATTCAATTTATCAATCTTGAATCAATTTTATCAATAATCAATATTCTCAACATTATCAATCTCTTGATAAAATCCTAATTTCGATCATATATTGGATTTTTATCCTATGGGCTAACCATTTATCCTAAGTCTTTATTTGATTAAAAGGAATATTTCCTCCCCTTTTGATTAAATAAAAAGCCCACCTTTCCCTCTTATCCTAAGTTGCACAAATAAAACATTATTCCTATTTTACAAAAAGAGAAAAAGCACTTTTTTGTCTCACATGAGGCTCAAAAGTCAACACTTCACTCTCATTGGAGGATACTTGTGCACATGGATT
The DNA here is from genome assembly GCA_027943335.1 of Chamaecyparis obtusa. Taxonomy (NCBI): domain Eukaryota; kingdom Viridiplantae; phylum Streptophyta; class Pinopsida; order Cupressales; family Cupressaceae; genus Chamaecyparis; species Chamaecyparis obtusa. Next base: position 121,185 of record BSBK01008424.1, on the reverse strand, counting down.
GCTCCTCTTTCAAGCTCCACCGCTGATTAAGACTTTTTGCCTCTTAATCTCCATGGTCCATTTCACCTCATTTCTTATAAAAGGAGAGCTCTCTCCTTCATTTGCATATATCCATCTCTTTCATGCTATTGTTATGCTGCAAGTTTTCTAGGTACATTTGGAGTTTTGAAGACATTGAAGACTTGCTTCATTGCATCATTTAGTTGCACATTTACTTTCATAGTTGCATGATAATGACATTCTTAGTGTAGATTTCCTTTTATGCAATAGATAAACCTCACATAGTCTAAATAGGAAGCATTGTAATCCATTGCCATTTCCATTTCATAGCTTAGTTTTTACTTCCATTTTCATAGCATAGCTTGCACATTTGCATTTGCATTTTAGTTGCATTGCATTGCATTTCATAGTGATTCTTGGAGATATTGGCATTGTTGCCCTTGTCTTCATTGTGAATCTCTCATTGTATGGTTGACTAGCAAGGTCACAAGTTTGTAGCTCTAGCTGAGAGCAATTTTCAACCTTGCAACTCCATGCATAGAGAGCTATGAGCCACTTTGTGAGGCCTCATTCTTGAGCAACCTTGCATGTAATGGTTCATAGAAGTGCACCTTTTTAGTGTGTACAACATGCATTTATACTATAGGCCATTATTCCCAAACCTAGTTGTTAAGTGTTATAGTCCTGTACTTACTCCACTAATCAAAGATTTGGAATCTATCATTACTCTTATGTATGGGAATAAATCTCTGAGTATTAAAGCAGGTAGCACTTGTCTCAATCTACAATTTACTAAGCTAGGCCAACTCTGGCCCACATAATCATTTGATAAGAAGTATATAAAGGGCCCTGCTTCCATATATTCAAGGAAAAAAATTACACATCATATATTAAATTATATACAACTAATCATTGAAAGCGTTTATACAGAGGGATCAACTATTTTAGATATTCCTTGGTTTCAAAAAATTTGAAACACTTGTCACCTGCCTATATTTATCCTATCGTATCAATGTGAAAGTGCATATTTAGACCTATTTAGAATAAATTGAAATTGTTGTATTAACATTACTACATAATCATTGATTCTTACTTGAATAATGCTTGGATGAATCTAATGCCACTCTGTTCTGAAGTCTATTGATTTATACATTGATCACCAAATGTTCTTATCATTAACCAATAATACCAAAATTCCAATAATCTTATTACCAAATGATCCCATTATATTTGCAATATTTTTCTTTAGCCAGATAGATGTAGATATTAAAAAAATACATGGAAGGCATAGGAATTCTCTAATAATTTCCTTAATTATATCTACAATTACACCATTAATGCCTCATTACTAGAGGATTAGTAGAAGGAGGTTCTTGGGGTGAAGTAAAATAAGAGCTACTAGAGTTTTTAATAGGACAGAGTTACTCAGAAAATAGAGTTCTAGGCTTCCTCTATCAATCCCTTGCTTGTGTTCCTGAGCCTTCAGATTCAAAGAGTTGTTGTTTCTTTTTCTTACTGTGTCCCCCTTCTTCTATCCAAATTTCTACTAAATTATTTGACTCAGAGTCAAAGAAACATTCCATATCTGCATCTCCTACCTCATCTAGGTGCCAGTATTCATAGAACCAATTTTCCATCAAGGGTTTCCTAATATGCATATAATTTAACAGGAAGTCAACATTCCTCTTGATAATGGGTTCTCTTTCTCTGAACACATTAAGATGGTCGGTTACTATGATTGGGCTAGAGGGGATATGATTCTCCTTAATAGAAGTCATATCATAGAACCGAGGCCTAGATATTGTTAAGTCATCTTTGATATTTTCTAGGACCTTATCCAGATTTCCAAGAAATCTTCATTTGAAGATTCTAAAGCATAGTCTCCTAATTTCATGTTTCTCTGTACCCCAGTATAAGGTAACCGCAATGAACATAGAAGTGATGTTGGAATGAACTCTATACTTGTCCTCATTATTCAAAAATTCTTGACCTAAGATACAGAGGACTGCTCTAAGGATGAGGGTGTGATTGTCCAGTATTACCTTCTTAAGATGCTTTGTTAGTATTCTACCTTCAAAAGCCACTTGGCTCCTATTGCAAGTAAGTTTAATTGGGGTATCCATACCGACGCTTGTTAAAATAATATCTTAAGCTAGAGGTTAGAGCAAGATTTCCTAGGAGAAGGGGGGAAATGTGTTTATAAATACCTATTTTCAAATGATGGTGACAGGTCGTTTGGTTTACTTAGTCTGTTTGAATTTTAACATTTCTGATAGATTATTGAATCTCAAAAAATCTAAAGGAAGTTGAAGGGTTAATTTCTACTAAAATAGTCTTAACTAAGACAATTTCTATAAAAATAATTATCATCTCATTGTTACTCTTAGAGAAACTGCAGTAGTTTAAATTTAACTAAGATTTGTTCAAGATTAGAAATTTAATCAAAGGTATTAGGGTTTGCAACATTCTCGAGGTCAAATAATGGTTTAAGAAAGGAAGGTCTGAGATAACACTTAGAAGCTTAATCTAAACTACTCTAAATGAATCTACAATAAACTAGGACTACATCACAGACCATATTGACTAATTTAAAAGATATCCCTTCAGGATTTAAAAAGGCTTCTTTTATTGAGATTAATAAAGTATTAAGTATTCTAATGTAGGACAAGGGTGGAGGATCCAATAATGGATAGTCCAAGCCTACACTGCTAGTTATAACAACAACAATTGCAGCGGAATATAACAAGATAATTCTTCAAAATAGAATTTCATTCAACATGTCCGGTTGTAAGGCCTTCCGGGTTTCGGCCTATTACAATGAAATAAAAAAGTATCAGCAAGATCTCACAAGATCCAAGGAACCACCAACTAGTTCAGATCTACAACAGGCAACCTCTGACAGGAACAACCACCACAAGATCTAAACTTGTACTCACACTTCAAGCAACCCCTTATTGTCCTAAGCCTGCAGGCCACTAGTTATGCTACAAGTCCCAAATTCACAAATCTGCTTCTACTCTACTCTTCCTAATGATCTAATAATCATCTACTACTCCACTAACTACTAAACATCTACCCAAGCTCTCAATATATAGCCAACTAAGCCACAAGTCGGCCAATCAGGCTTTTAATTACAATATAGGTCCAAACCAATAAAAGAAACCAAAACTAATGCAAGAATGATCAAAACTTAATGCGACTTTGGATTTAGGTCCACACATGACCCAAAAAAATTCCTTTAAGGACGTAAGGCCCCATTTGATCACACAAAATTGCGCAAGAAGAAACACTCCATGTTTCGCATGAAAACTGCCAGAAAATAGGTCTCGGGGAAAAACAGTCATAACTTTTGAATCATAATGAATTAGGACATGCCCCTTTGGGAAAATATAGTACTTTAGGTCCTCTCAAATTACCTAAGGGTTCATAGGCTGAATCATTAAGTATCATGGGTTCCATATCCTGTAATCAGCTCCAAAACTGCAAGAAAATATTGTTCCGACGGCAAGGAAAACAACTGTAACTTTGAGACTGTCCATCCAATTTCTCTCAAACCATGCCACCTCAAGAGATGCGACCTTAGACATATATTTCAAATACATAAAGGAACAAACACCTTTCATCACACATGCTAAAGATCTCCACAGATCATCACAACCCAAAAACTCAGAAAGCTGCCCAAAACAAAGCACTACATCCCTCTGACAAGGAATTCCAAAATGCTCCTGCATCATATTCACATATCACTATTTACTTAAAAGAGTTCTAAAAGATTACAAAAGACCCTAAGAATCTATACCATATACACCATATATAAATTTCCTTGACATTTTGATAATGGAGCTTACTTTCTACTACGAAGTTTGTTGTTTTCTATATATTTAAATGTAGCATAAAACCCAAAAAGAGACACATAGTACCAATTGTTTCAATGCACTATTCATAAGGCTTATTCCTTCTAAATCATCTTGCAGCTCCATATGTTATCACCCTTCCTCATAGCCATGATACACTCTTCTTCATTTGAAGCCTTCTTTGAGTGGCAAGTGCATCTTTTGACTTTGGGGGCCATGATATGCAGGTTTTTTGCTTCTTCTTTGTCTAGGTCTATCGAAATGTTAAAACCTTCATTTATCCAATAGTTGAGAAGCCACTCTGCCTCCATCTCTCCATGAAGGAGATCTTTGTATAAGAATTCTAGGTTCCTTACCATCTCTGGCCAGTAGTCGTCAAACCTCCTCTCATCTTTGAAGGTCATCATAGGAATGCGTTGGGACTGAAGAATTTTCAATAACTTGGTTATCTCCATCTTCATTGTGATCTCTGGGTAGGGAATAGTGAGCTGGTTATCAATGCAGAAAACCATATTTTCTAACCCCCCAAGTAGGCCCTCATCAAAGATGATCTAGGATACATGTATGATATCTTCTTTCTTTTTGTGTGTGAATGTTTAACACCTTCATGAAATTAGGATAATCAACTACAATTCTATAAAAATACAATACAAATTTGATCTAAGAATTGAAATTAACATCCACGACATCTCATGGTTCTCTATCCAAGCTTGGTAAGTAGAGCTCTCAGCCTATTCTCTACTAGTGACAATCCTAGAATGAGAAAATAATAGTACAATGCCTAATCTAGCTCTCAACTGTCAAATGTGATACAAAGATTAATCCAAATACTCATGATATGCTCTCAATTGCTATGAAAATGCTCTCAATTTGCTCTCAATTTGCCTATAATGATGATGCTTTGCACTTGAATTCTCTAGTATATTATTGCTCTCAAAATGACTCTTATTTATAGTAAAATCCCAAGGGTAGGGGGTAGAGTTATTTAATCATGATTTAGCCTTGGTTGAGTCAAAAACTTTGAAATGTTTTTAAATGGGGGGACAATTTAAATGTTTGTCCCAAAGGTTTGCATAAATAGACAAAATTGAGTGGTTGAGATGTAAAGTTGAAATGTGTGATTGAGATTCAACTATTTTGGAGTGATCCATGTGCTTTTGTTCTCAATTCTCATTGGTTACTCAAATTTTGTTGAAAGATATTAGGATTAATTAAATTTCATTAATTAATTAAATTAGCCATGTAAGGGAATAGGTTCAATTTGATTTTTGATTTAACAACTATACAATTAATTGATTAAAATCAATTATATAATGTTTTTCACCCCTTTAAGCTTGTATTTAATTATTTAATATCATTATTTAATTTTTCCTTTGATTTTAATGATTTTGTCCAATTTTGATTAATAAATATCCATTTAAAATTGATTTGATCCATTTTGATGAGAATTAGAGCATTTTGTTAAGATTTTGCAATTTTGATGATTTAAAAGCACTTGCCCAGTTTTTGATGTCTACAAATGCCCCTCTTTGAATTGATGTGCAAAGCTCATTGATTCAAAGAAAATTTTATGTCCTGATCATTGATTCGATTCTTTGATTGATACAAACTCTGATTTGAAAACCTGATATGAAACTGCTCTGATTGATAAAATAATGCCACATGCCTCACTGATAATAGTTCAAAATTTTGATGCCCCAGATTCAATGATATTTGATTTGATACCCTTATGATGCCCCCTTAGAAATGAAAATAGATTGATCGTTTATTAGAAAAAAGTTGATGATATTGATTGATAACTAATCCAATATGTTTTTATTTATGAAAAACATTGATTATAATCAAGGTTCAACAACACCTTTGCTGGAAACACCTGTTACTTCATGAATTAGATATGTTGTGATTTCTATCACTCTATCATCTAACAAAAATTTCCCATCATGAATTCTGCTCAGTATGATCTTGTTCCATTCATCATTTTGAAACTCATAATGAAACAGGTACTTCACAATGTTTAATTGACCTAAATGAATGTACCCTTCTTTGTAAGTCATGTCCTAATTGTAAATTTTATCATACTCCTCAGTCATATTGTTATATCCTATAGTCTCAAATTTATATTTTAAATAACCTTTTACATCTTCCAAATGTAAAACTCCATCTGGTGTAGATGACAAAGCCAAACTAGGGTCATCCTCTGTAGGTTCAATTGGATCCCTTCTCACCTTAGGTCTAGGGGTATCCTTATTGTTTTGAACCAGGGTTGCATCCATGATTATACTAAAAATAGTAGCTTCAATAGTAAGCTCTTAGTAAAATACCTTAATGCCACGATTTAGGGCTTCTTGCGTCGATCTAATGAAATCTATCTCCAAATCCTTCAAACTGCTCTCAATCTCCTATGTCTCTCTCTCTAAAACTCTTGTAATCTCATGAATGATCAAATGTTGTCCAATAATATGATTTTACTCATTAAATCCTTCAAAACATTGTTGTCACATTAATTGCATAAGTGTGTTCATGCCAAAAAGTTATCTTTAACTGTCAATGAACTTCTTTCACTTTGTGTGCTCTCATACATGCTCAGAATCTTATGCGCTCTTAACCATAGCTTCTTTACATCATTTGCTATCACATATTAATTTCACAAGGCTTGATTCAAATTTTTCTAAATCCTATGTTGTTCTGATGCTTATTCTGACATTTAATTGATGAAATTTGATGCTTAATCAGTTTGAGATGGGTTCAGAATTGACTCCAACTTACTTTCAAATGCTTCACCTAACTGACTTCTTGATATTGTGGATGCACTTTCTTGATTTTTAGCTTTGACAAATATAACTTCTTCCATGTTATTGCTATTTCCTTTCTGACTATTATTGTTATCCATATTTCTTCTGGTATAGTTCATATTTCTTCTAGGATTAGGATTCCTCATATTGTTCATTCTACAATATCTTGCTCTGTGTCCCATGTTTTTACTGTGTGCAGAGCGAACCTAAAATGTTCAGAATAGGCATAAACATTCAAACATTAGTTAATCAGAATCTAACAACATATTCCTAAACATATAGAAAAATCTATTCGCAAAGACATTCAAATAGAGCTAAAATGGGAGCACCCTGTCACTGTTTGAGTTGCTCTCGATTTAGGGATGTGGGTGTGCTCTCAAAACACTTGGAGAAATTCCCTAATGTAGATTAGGAAAGAATATGATGGATTAGGGACCATGAGAACCCCATAATGGCACAAAACCATGTATAGAACACCTATTTTGCCCCTAGAGCCTCAAGGAGCCTAATAGAGCTAAAATGCATGTATTGATGCAAGAATGCTTAAGCTAGATTGATTTTATCCAAATGAAGATGTGATATGATGATGAAATGATTAGAAAAGCTTAAAAAATAATTAGATTCAATCCATTAAGCTATTCTAGGATGATCTATGAAAGCACAAAATAGAGTTAATCTAACAATTATGCTAAATGCTAAGTTGATTTAGATATAATTTACCATTATAACAATCCATGAAGATAAAAAACTAAGCTAATGATTTTATCTTGGAAGAGAGGCTATTTATAGGATTCAATTCAAATAGAGTTAGGGGTTTGGTTAGGGGTTGAGTCAAAGAGATAAGGATTGACTTTCATGGGTTGAATGGACCAAGGTTGAGTTAGGCTCAAAGGTCAAAGTTAGGATAAGGGTTTAGGGTTTTCTAGAAGAGTCTAGAGTTTTAGGGATTTCTAGAAGATATCTAGGATTTTGAGGGATTTAAATAAATATTTCATTTATTTAAAAGGTTTGGTCAATTTATTAAATAATTAATAAATATTGGAGGGAATGATGTTTAAATTAGATTTAAACATTTCTAGAAGGGATTTCTTAATTTCAATTAAGATAGGAGGAATTAATGGCCTAATAAATTAAATAAATAAATGACAAATGATGATGTCATCAGGAGTTTTTGGAAAATAAAAATACTTTATTTACCAATGAATTTTTAGGTGTCTACAGGTACAAATCTGACAAACTACGACATTATTTCCATATCTTGGTCCTGACTGACTAATCTATGATCTGCAATTTCTAGCAATATGTCCAAAATTGTTGCATCTATAACACATAACTTCATTTCTTATATTGTTTGTTTCTCCAGTAGGTCTTTTATCTACAAGGTTAGCACCTCTAAACATTCTACTATTATCTTTATTACTAGATCTAGGTTTTTACAATCAATAGCTCCATGACCAAAACCATGATAATTTTAACAATAACCAGAGATAGGTTTGAATCACTTACCTGTACGCTCCCTTTTCATGTGTCCAAATGAATTTCATGCATAAAATCTACCTTTGAATTCACTTCACATTTCTTTAGGTGATTCAACTTGCTTAGGTTGCTTAGGTACATCTTTAGATTGGTTAGACTCAACTTTGTTTTGTTTTTCTTCTTCTTTGTTCTCGGGTTGTTGATTTATCAGATCTGGTTCTTTACATTCTTTAATTTTCTTTGAGAATTTTTCTTCAAGATATATCCAAGACCAATTTTCATCATAAGTAGGTCTTTGATAATAAATCAGTTCATCAATCATTTCACTACTGGAATACAATTTCTCAAGATGTTGCTTAGATTGAGTTAGCTCTCCTTTCACAATAGCATTATACTTCTCAAGTTTAGTATACCACAACTTTTTAGTCTCAAGTTAAGATGTACTGTAATAATTTGCCTAAGGCAAAGAATAAATGCCAAGATCTAGAAGCTCAAGAGATAGCACAAGAGAGATAGACAAAATGATCAAATAATTGATTATAGCCAATTGGATTGAATACAAAATAGGAGTGCCTAAATATATAGGCAATGCAATAAGACTACATGATAAGGAGATGATAAGATATCAACCACACTAGGTGGAATCACATGTCCACCAAAGGTGGATCATCCTCCATTGTACATGAAAGTATGAGAAACATGTGTAACAATGAGAGGATGATAATGTGATAAGAGCACTGTATCGTCTTAAAATGGAAGCACTTCCATGGTAAGAGTGTTTAGCCCTCCAAGTTAGTGGTTTGGGGTCATGTCGAACACCTTGAATGGATATTCAACTTGGATTTGGCTTTTCCCCCTGTTCTACCCCATTTTCCACTTCTTCCTAGCATTTTCCTAGCAATCTGGACTATGAATCTAAGGTTTTGGACCCTAAGGTCAAAGTCGACATTATGGGGTCAAAGTCAACCTTGACCCTGACTAGGTTAGGGTTGACCTCGACCTTGACCTAGTTAGGTTTGAGCTCAACCTTGACCCTAAGGTCTGGGATCTTCAGGGTTAGCCTCCGGTTGCGGGATTTCATCAAAATCTTGCATTTTCCCTCTTCGGGGCCACTATTTCTCAGATTAAGCGTCGAATTCTCAAATTAATATTTGAGGTGGACCTTTCTCAAGATTTGTATAGGATTCCTAATTTATTATTGGAGATTAGCCTTTCTCAATTTTTGTGCCTAATGCTCAAATTAACTTTGGGGTTGGCCTTACCTTGAATTTTGTAACAAGGCTCTTAAATAATTATTTTATTTCTATATTAAAGGTGGTCCCCTCCTAGAGTTTTGTGTCAAGACTTTAATTTAATTTCCTTTCCATGTGCACCTCTCTAGAGTTTTGTGCCATGGGCCCTTAATTATTATTTTCTACAAGGCCCCTCTTGTGCCCTAGATCACTATAAAAGGGAGCCTTCCTCTCTCATTTTCACATCCCATCTCATCTCTCAATCTTTAAAGCTCTTAAGTGCAAGCAAGCAAGAAGATCAAGCATTCAAGCATCCAATTCATCAAGGAGATCCATTAGTAGCCATTGAAGCATTCAAACTTTATGGAGCTCTCTTGTTGAAGATTCTTCCAATTCTATTCAAGCCTCTTCCTAGTTCAAGATCCATTCAAGATTGGTGTTGAAGATCTAAAGACAATTGATTGGAGACATCCTATATTTGATTCTACATTCATCAATTCTTCTGGATTCAAGGATTCGAATCCTCCACAAGGGTTTCAACTCAAGCAAGGTGAATTGTTCTGTTTACTTTGTTTATTCCAGTAATTTCAAGGTTAATTCTTAAATTGGGGTTTGAATGAGGCAAACCCCCCAAACAAACAACCAAAAAACCTCTTTTTCTTGCAGGTACAGGTGTAGAACTTCAGATCTGAGAGTAGATTTGGATACCCTTTTCGCCAAACTTCTGAAATCTGTGAACAAAGTCAAAGTCGACCTTCATTTTCCTGAGGTCATCCTTGACCTTTTATGAGGGTCAAGGTCGACCTGATCTCATCTCGAAAAAAGATTTCTAAGTTTTGTAGATCTCGCAGTTTCGATTCAAGAGAGTAAGAATCAACAATTTTTGAGATTGTTTGATAGGTTTTTCAGCCGATTCCTTTTCAGAGGTAAGTACCTTTATTTCTTAATTTCAATATTAGTCATCTATATTTACTTTCTATATCAATACAATTTCATGTAAGTGTAAAATATTGGCTTTGGGGTCTCTTTTATGTGCAAAACATTGTTCTAGGACCCCATACACTTTCTTATCACTTTACAAGTACTAAAGGTGGACCTCACACACAAAGAGGTATGTGATGACAACTATCACACCTAAAGTGGAAATTATCCTAACCATGTGCTAAAATGAAAACCAAACTCCTAGGTGTCACAATGACAACTAATGTGCAAATGCATTATCCTAAGTAAACTTAAGTAAAGTGTAATTAGTGAATATTTAATTACACCAACACCCCCCTTAAGTGTAACTTAGGGGAATGCACTTAAGCTCACAATGCAAGATGGGTCCCGGCTACTAGGCCATGTTAGGTACCCATGTACAAAATGCAAGAACAATGCAATCTCTCATAAAGTGGAGAAAGAGGGAAAACCTCATGGGAAAAACCCTCCCCCAAAAAGAGAGATGAATACAAGATGCATGCATGGATGGATTAATCAAGACCGCCCAATTATGACATACATCATGCATATACAATAAAAAATCCCCCCAAAGGAAGGAAACAAGGAGACATGATATCCCCCCCATAATGAGTAATCTCCTCCAAAGATGGTAAGTGCTTGAAGACAAAACATAGTCCAATGCCTACAAACAACATTTCTCTTCTTAGGAAGAAGATACACTAAGTATAGCTACAAGAAGGTTTCCCATTGTGGATAGGAAGTAGGAAGGGGAATCCAAATGAAGTATGATGTCTCTGAAGTATGCCCAAGTGTCTCCATATCCTTGGTAAATGAAGATGCCACAAACCAATCAGGAGAAAGCCCAATAAAAGAAGGTGACATACAAGGAACCAATGATAACTGATCCATGTAAGAATTTGGATCAAACTCTAAAGACAAAGATGCCTCCTCAAATGAAGTAGGAAGAGAATCAAGAAAGCCCCCCCTTAATGTAGAATGTACACCCATGATAGATGCACCCAGATCAATGTAGAAACTACACCAAGAAAATTGAATGATGTTCCTCCCCTTATGAAGAAACAAGAACATAGGTGTATCAATAAATCCTTCCCAATCTATAGGAAGAATCCTCAAAATGTAGGATGTCTCAGGAAAATGAATAGGAATCTCCGACACATTAGTATGATCAGCTTGAACCATGCAATGTGACATCTCAAGTGAAGTTTGAGACTCATGAAAACCAATCTCCAAAGAGTCAAATGTCTTCTCTGAAGTTAAAGAGACCTCCCCCAAATGTTGTATCAAAGGATCCACAATCATGTCAATCTCGAAAGAAGGATCAAGTGGAGAGTGAAGATGAGGGTCAACATGGTCCCTCGCAACAATTGAAGAAGGATCATCCTCAACAAAGAGAAGATGAATGTCATCAATGAAGTCTCCCAAATCTAAAATGTAGGACTCCACAAACAAACCTGCAATGTGTGTCAAATAGTCATCACATGGAACCAAGTCTAGAAGATAATGAATATCCTACTGCACTGAATCATCTAAATCCATGGCTGTGTGAATACAAGCATCATTAGGAGAAACACTAGATGTGATATCAATAGGAGGAGAAGGAGCTACAGCTGGAGGTTCTGGACCTTTTGGAAGTGGAGGAATATGTGGATCTCCATACATTTCCCAAAGAAAAGTTCAAAGATCAGGAATATTTTCTGTCTCATCATCATAGTCATCAAGGGAATCCATAACATCTATATCCATATTCCAATAGATAACTTTAATAACTTCTGAGTAAGAGTCCTAATCGAAAGGACTTTTCGGTCTCAACTCATACAAATAGGGCAATAGGTTATGCTCACTAAGATGAGCAAGAACTAATTCACTCCATTGATTATAATTTCCTCTTGTCAACTTAATTAAACCATCCATGATATACTTCTCACATGAAACAATGAGACCAAAAAAAGCAATGCACCCCCCAAAATGCAATGAGCCAAAGAACCCCCCAAAATAGATGATTTTGGTACTTTATATATAGTGCATGTACAATTGCCACTTGCCAAAATGAACCAAAGTGGACTTCTGATTTTGATAATTACAACAAAAAATATGAAGCTATAGTAGACTCAAAAAAATAAGACACAAGATCTTTCAAGGATCTAACAAATTACAAGTGCCAAAAATAGGCCAAAATAGACCAAATTCTGAAAGTACTATGTCCACTTAGAATTTTTCCAAATTGATACCAGATCTATAAAGTAGACAAAAAATCATGAACTTTAAAAAAAAAATAGCACCTGAAAATGTGTCCATATGAGCCCAAACGAAGCCTCTAAAGTTGTAAAAATTAGGATTTGCGATTTTCAAAAAATATCAGAATCAGAGATCAGAAATCACCTACACCATTATGTAGACCATGAAATTCTACCCCAAAACAAAAAAAATTGCTTGAAAAAAAGAGTCCAGATGACTGAGATATTGCTGATTGAAAATCGCCTCTGAAATTATTTTTTTCTGAATCGCCATTGTCGAACCTTGAAAATTCAAATGGCTCTAGATTTGGCTTTAGTTATCTGATTTGGATGAAACAAAACTTGTTTTAGGGGTATTTGGACCTCCTCAATGTGATGCCAACCTCTGATTTGTACTAGCAAGCTCCAATTTTGACCTGCAATAAAAATCTCTCAAAATAGGCTATACAATGAAACTCCTATGGCTCTGATACCATGTAAGAATTTGCCTAAGGCAAAGGATAAATGCCAAGATCTAGAAGCTCAAGAGATAGCACAAGAGAGATAGGCAAAATGATCAAATAATTGATTATAGCCAATTGAATTGAATACAAAATAGGAGTGCCTAAATATATAGGCAATGCAATAAGACTACATGATAAGGAGATGATAAGATATCAACCACACTAGGTGGAATCACATGTCCACCAAAGGTGGATCATCCTCCATTGCATATGAAAGTATGAGAACCATGTGTCACAATGAGAGGATGATAATGTGATAAGATCACTAAAGGTGGATCTCACACACAAAGAGGTATGTGATGACAACTATCACACCTAAAGTGGAAATTATCCTAACCATGTGCTAAAATGAAAAACAAACTCCTAGGTGTCACAATGACAACTAATATGCAAATGCATTATCCTAAATAAACTTAAGTAAAGTGTAATTAGTGAATATTTAATTACACCAACAGTTACTTTGGTAAGATTATACCTTAGATCTGAATTTTCAGATTGCGGATCTGATTCAATTTTACTGTTATCATCTTTCAAGCTTAAATTTAGATCTACAATCTTTAGTTCATGCTTTAGGATCTCATTCTCCTTTTTTAGTTTTGAAACTTCATCACTATCTTTGATCTAATTTACAAGCTCTTTCTTCGATTTAAGATCTTCTATCTTGTCTTTTAATTTCTCAATGTAGTCTTTTGCACTTTCATATTTATTCTTCAGAGTATCTCTTTCTTCAGTAAGAATATCAATATGGTCAAGAGCTTCTTCTAGGTTTTTTTTTTTGCAACTGATCCATATCCATAGAGATCTTACTCAAGCTGTTAGGCCTTCTCCAAGTAACTATACTCTGATACCAATTGTTATAAATAGGAAATACTGAGAGGGGGGGGGGGGGGTGTGAATCAGTATTTCACAAACTTTTGCTTTTGCCCAAGTATGGATACATTTAATTAACTTGTAACTTGCATAAGAAACTAAATTGAATAAATTGAATAGAAAACACAATCATAAAATAATAGAAATCATAACACCATGTTTGTTATTGAGGAAACCCTGGCCAAGAAAACCCCGATGGGGATGGTACCCACAAATGATCCACTAATCAAAACTATCTTGTGAAAGATATTGACCCTATTAGGCATATATTACATCCGTATAGTGTCTCATTCCTTGTTAGAGGACTTAGGCCTTGTTAGAAGCATCAACCCTGTTAGCAGTTGGTATTACAAAACATGAATGTATGCAAGATGAGCCCACTACCCAAACATGCAATATACAATTATAATCTTCTATACAAAAGATAGAATACAAAAATCTTTTACTAGTGTTGAATATCTTCAATATTTTGATCTAGCTTTTAAGCTCTTCACAAAACTTGTTATCAACTTGCACTGCTATGATCATACATTAGATTTCAAATAATACAATAGTATACATCAATACTATTGCATTCTTTTACTTCGCATTACAAATTACTTTCCTTTATACGAGCTATCACAAACATAGCTTTCTAGTGGGCTTGCATGTTTCCAAAACATAACATTACTTCTTGTTGACTTAGGGTTAACATCTAGGATGTCGTCCCTAATTAGTTAAGTCATTATTTTGATAAATAAAATAATCCCTTGACTCAAAACATTCATTTACTAGTCGCTGCTCTGTTCTGTTAGGTCAACACTATTTTTGTAAAATATTAATAACTCTGTTTGTACATGTTGTACAGTCTTGTGCTCTTTGTTGCAGCTTCAAAATACTTCATACAATCTGTACTCAAGTTCGCTTGTGCTGGAAATACTTCTGTGAACTTCATTGATCAAAATAGTCTCTGTGCTCACAAATAAATACTATTATACTTAGACAATTTTCTTAAGTTCTCATCCAAAACTTTATCCTTGAATCATGCTATCTTAATGCTGGATATATGTTGCCATAATGACAACATTATGATATCCTACTTAGCCAAATTGCCAACACATCCCTCATCTGGTGCTTCCCATTTTACCTCAACCCTACCCTTCCTCTAAAGATCAACCTTCATACACCCATTAACAGGTATTATTCATAAGATGTTATGATCATACTAATAATTCTAATATATTGTTATTTCCTAGACTACATAAATTCAAAACCACATATCATATTTAACGTTTCAAGTTGTGAGTTTATGAAAAAATAAAAATTGTGTGACACATTTCTCCTAATACACTCCTAAAATTTGTACTTATTAACAAACCAATAATACTTTTAAATATTTTTATAGTTTAAATACATGTGACTTAAAAATATACTTAGAAAATATCTTTTGCTTCATTTTAATTGAAACTTTTTGTTCAACTCCAATAAAATTAAAGAATATACTATCTTTATTAAATTAAATAAATTTTAAATAATAATTTTTAAATTAAAAAATATCTTTTGCTGGATTATAATTGAAACAATTTGTCCAACACCAATAAAATTAAGGAATATCATATTCTTATTAGTACTTGCCGGTAAGCATAGTACTATTGTAAGGAATTTTGGATTTTACTAGTTAACTAGTTATTAAAAACAATTATTTGAACCAATTATAAATAAGTTCTTTTTTATTTTTCAAATTTATTTTATTATTTTAAAGTCTACTTGTATGTTATTTAAGTTTTAAAATTTTTTAAAATATTTTTCTTCATTATGTTTGGTTAATAGATTTGAGGTGTTATACACAAATTTTTAGGAATAAAGTAAAATATGAACAATTTTTTCTCCACTTTTAAAGTCATATTACATACTTTTGGCCACTTATTTTTACTAAATATTAAAATTAGTCATAGCTGTAATATTCCATAGACTATTAATATTGTATTATAATTTAATTTTTATAAATTAAGTATAAATTTTATATTATAATTATTTGATTTTTTTATATTAAAATTCAATTGATCAAAAAAGAGTTACAAAGTGACAGAACTAATCAAAACTTACAACACATTATAGATCATCAAAGTATATAACAGTTTTCGTGAGTATAGGCACAAAAAAAGATCCAGGTATTCTTAGCAGAATGTCATCATAAACTTCAACCTAGGAGGTCCACCCTTGAGCGCCCTCCATCCAAACCACTTTCTTTCTTTCTAGAATATGGGTGAACATCTCAAGCTTGTCAAAATAAGGACCTCCGGTATCCTTGATCTCCTTAATCAACTTTTTGAGCGCATGATCAAAGGTCGACTGATTCTCTGCAATATTGGCCCATTCGAAGCCATCTTTCATTTCGTAGATGAACATAGTGGCATGACCATATTGGAGGAACCTCAACAACTTTTCCTTTTCTAACTTCATCACATAGCAAACCTGCGAAATAATTTTAAAATGTATGAAATTATGTCAATTATATTACTTCTTTAACAAGGTTGCAGCGAAGTTCTTGCCAAAATGGTGGCAGAGATGTTTAAGCTTTGCAAAAATAATTTTTAATGAAATAGTTTGAAAGCTTAAAATAACAATAAATTATAGTATATGCAAGTAGTTTAAAGATATAGAAATATGGGCAAGTTTTAAATAGGTCATTGCTATCTATATAGTTAAATGTGTTAAATATATAATTTAACTTAATAAATATTAATTTAAATATATCTAATAAAATAAATAACATTTTAGGTAATCCAAATTTCATATATAAAGAAATTTGGATTACCGAAAATGTTATTTATTTTATTAGATATATTTTAATTAATATTTATTAAGTTAAATTATATATTTAACACATTTAACTATATAGATAGCAATGACCTATTTAAAATGTGTCCATATTTCTATATATTTAAACTACTTGCATATACTATAATTTATTGTTATTTTAAGTTAATAAATGTAATATCAAATGTTACAATACAATATTTTAATTATAATAATAATAGAAAACTTTTTTGTCTCCGCTCCTGTTTGGGTTAGACTTCCGGGTCTCCCTCTGGAGTACTGGCATGAGGATATATTGGTGGCGATGGCTAAACCTTTTGGTGAACTATTGACAATAGATCCGATGACTGTAGCCCGATCTAGACAAGTGTATGCGAGAATTTGTGTCAATATTCAGCATGATACTGAACTACCCCAAGTCATTTGTCTCAAATCAAAAGTTGGAAAATGGACCCAAGAAATAGAATACGAATCTTCCCCTTTTGTGTGTCTTACTTGCAGAAAAGCAGGTCACTGGGCAAAACTTTGTCCCTTGAAGAAAGAATTAGAAAAGAAAGGCCAAGAGTCTAGAATTACTAAGAAATGGGAATGGAGGAAGAAAACTAGAGAACTACATAATCTCCTAGAGAATAAGGAAGCAAACCAAAGCTCTGAAGAGAAGTAGACGGTCAAACCAAATGAATCAAGTGAGATAGAAGGGCCTAAGGATGGAGGTGTCTCTGCTGAGGAAAATAGAATGCTGGAAGGGGATTCTTTGGTTGCCTCTTTTACGGAAAATCATGAAAACACATCCCAGATTGAACATCTAATGGGTTCAAGGGTTGAGGATAGCCTATTTATATCAGAAGAGAGGATGTGTTATCAAAGCCCGCAAATGGTCTCTGAAACTCAGTTTGTATTAGAACAAATCAGTAGTGAAGCATCAAATGGGAACTTGATAGAGCATGATGCTAAAGATGAAAGAGCCAAAGATCAGAAGGAGGACTCTGAAACAGTGGAAACAGAGAACAAAAGCCCTTGGATTAGTGTTAAAAAGAAGAACAATAGATCTCCAATTGGAGAGGGCTCTAGATCTCAATCTAAAAGTCTGAAGGATCTGACCCCTGTGTCAGGAACAACTAAAGCTAAGGCAACACATGGAGGCTCGGCTTCTAAATCAAATAAAAAAGGGGTCCTACTCAAATCAGGAGGAGTTATGATGAGAGGTCAACAACAAAAGGCAGACACAGGAACACCTAAAAGAGAAAGGGGTAGAGCATCCGAGAAGGATCAAAGAGAACTAGAAGCTAAACAGAATATTGCGGATGGTAGGCAATGTACCATCGACCAGGTCTGTCCTCCAAATTTTTAATGAAAATTTTATCTTGGAACATAAGAGGTCTTAATAGTCCTCATAAACATGATGTGATTAGGAATCTAGTTAGAGATTCTAAGCCTGATATTTTGCTTATACAAGAAACTAAAATGGTAAAAGAAAAGATAGTTAAATTAAATCTGCTGAAGAATGGAGACAAGTTGAGTAGTGATGCTGTTGGGGCTTCTGGAGGTTTGGCCATTTTTTGGAACTCTATAAGCTTCTCTTGTGTCCTATTGAAAGAAGATAAGAATTTCCTTGTAGTTAAAGTTAGCAGTATCAAGGATAACTTTGATTGGACCCTAATTAATGTGTATGCCCCTAATACTAAATCTGGTCGCTTTCACCTCTGGAAAAGGATTCATGATTTTAGAAAGGATTTCCCAGATGATAACTGGTTGATGATGGGAGACTTTAATACTCCCCTGAAAGATACTGACAAGAAAGGAGGGAACAACACCCAAGTGGACAGTAGAGTTGAGTTTATGGAATTTATATCTAATGAAGGTTTATTGGATATAGACCTGGAAGGAATCAATTTCACTTGGACCAATAGGAGAGTTGGTGCGGATCTCATTCAGGTCAAGCTTGACAGATCCCTTGTTTCTCCTGGGTGGTTTGCTAATTTCTCTTACTCTCTCTCTGCTCTTAATCGAATAGGATTGAATCATTTTCCTATTTCCTTTATAGCTAATACCTTCAAAGGTAAAGGCAATTCTCCTTTTAGACTGGAGAAAATGTGGCTGAATCACCCTGATTTCAAAAAAAAAATTGAGGAGTGGTGGAGTATTAAAGTGGAAGGAAAGGCTATGTTCCAAGTGGCAAAAAAAATGGTGAACATCAAGTCTAAAGTTAGACATTGGAATAAGGATGTCTTTGGTGATATATTCCAAATCAAAAGCAAAATTCAAATTGATTTGAAAGAGATTCAAGATCAAATACAAAGCACAGGATTGACAGAAGAAACTAGAAAAGAAGAGAATATTATTCTGGCGGAGTACCACAATATTATAACTAAAGAAGAAACTTTCTGGAGATAGAGATCTAGGTCTCTTTGGCTGAAAGTGGGTGACAGAAATACAAGATTCTTCCATCTAACAACTATGAAACAGAAAGCTATAAATAGAATCAATTCTCTGATTACCCAAAGGGGCACTCTTAATAAAGAGGAAGAGATAAGGAAAGACATGATGGCCCATTTTGCTTCGATCCTAACCAAAGAACCTGACCTTAATCTAGATGATCAGAACATCTTGTTGAGTTCCATTCCTACACTGCTGGTGGCTAAGGATAATCTCTTTCTTAAATCTATTCCTACAAAGGAGGAAATAACCAAAGCTATCCAGTCTTTTGAAGGAGAAAAGTCCCCTGGGCCGAATGGGTTTCAAATGTTTTTCTTTCAACACTTCTGGGATATTATAGGGGATGATATTTGTGGTGCGGTAAAAGAATTCTATGGCTCTAAATCTTTGCTTAAAGAGCTCAACTCTACCTTTATAGCTCTGATACCAAAAAAATTGGGAGCTAACACAACTGATAGCTTTAGACCTATTAGTCTTTGTAATTCGTTGTACAAGATCATATTTAAAGTTTTGACTTCTAGAATTCTCAAGATTCTCCCCCGTCTCATTTCTCCTCAACAAAATGGTTTTGTGTCGGGAAGACAAATTTTGGATTCGATCATGGTTGTCCATGAGAATATCCATTCGCTGGAGAAATTGAAAAAGCAGGGGTTCCTGATGAAACTTGACCTATCAAAAGCTTATGATAGGGTCGATTGGGAGTTTCTTATGAAAATTCTTCAGGCTTTTGGTTTTGATGAGGGAGTGATTAAAATCATTATGCAACTTGTTACTACTGTCTCTTCTTCGGTGATAGTGAATGGGAGATCCTCTCCTTTCTTCAGACCATCTAGAGGGCTACGTCAAGGCGATCCTATATCTCCAATTATTTTTGCTATAATGGCGGAATGTTTGGGGAGATCTCTTTCTCGTTAGGTTTCTCAAGGTCTGATTATGGGTCTGCATCCGACTTCTAGAGGGATTGTCTGCTCGCATGAACAATTTGTTGACGATACGATCCTAATGGGGGAATCTTCTGTGAAGGAAGCTAGGAATATGAAAAAAGCTCTGAATGCGTATGCTAATGCTACTGGTCAAATCATAAATTGGGAGAAGAGTGTCCTATTTTTCTTCAATACCCTTGAATCTAGAATGAATAGAATTTCTGCTATCCTTGGATGCAAGATAGGAAGCCTCCCGACTTCTTATCTTGGCTTGCCTCTATGCTCGAAACCAGAGGCTAATTTATGGAATGAAATTCTTGATAGATTTCAGACGAAATTGGTGGGTTGGAAAGGGGCGATCCTTAGTCAAGCTGGGAAAGTTCAATTGCTGAAATCTACTTTACAAAATCTGTCGGTCTATGCTCTAAGCTTATTCAGGATTCCTCAAAAATTTGCTGACTTAATAGAGAAGATCCAGAAAAGGTTCCTATGGTCAGGAGTGGAAGAGAAAAAGAGACTTAGTCTTGTGGCCTGGGAGAAGATTTGTAGGCCCAAAAAGATGGGGGGTCTGGGAATAAGGAGTATCAATTACACTAATAAAGCTCTCTTAGCAAAGCAATGCTGGAGAATATTTGAAGAGGAGAAAGAATGGAACTTGATAATGAAAAGGAAATACCATCTAAATAATCTTGAAGGCATTCTCCAATCTCAAAATGACATCCAGGGATCTTTTGTTTGGAATAGTATTAGTAAAGGTAAGAATCTCATTTGCAAAGGTGCTATTTGGAAGCTGGGAAATGGGAGTAAAATTCATTTTTGGAATGATAAATGGATGTCAGAGAAGCCCCTAATAGAGAATGAAGATTGGGGGAATGCTATACAAGATTGTAAAAATACAATTGGAGAACTAGTTTATGATTACTAGAAAAATGAAGAGTAGATAGACCTGGGGCAGAAGGATGTCAGATTTAAAGATCTAAAAAAACAACTAAACAACTAGTTTATAAGAGAAAATGAAGAAGACAAAATTATTTGGGGCCCGACGACATCTGGAAAGTTCTCTATTGCTTCTGCTTCATTGCTTCTCCTCCCCAATGAGGCTCAACCTTTGTGGGCACAAGTATGGATTAAGGACCTTACTCCTAAAATCAACATATTTTTCTGGCTACTTGTTCAAAATAAAATCCTCACACAGGATAACCTCTTGAGAAGAGGATTTCAAATGCCTAATAGATGTGCCCTGTGCTATCAAGAAGCTAAGGATTGTAACCACCTTATGATCCATTGTTCTTTCACTAGAGAGGTGTGGGACTCCACTATGTCTTCCCTTGATTTTAGTTGGGTGAAACCTAACTCTATCCAGGAGTTCTTTCAGCAGTGGTAGAGTCCTTTTAATGACCACAATGCAAGGATTATCTGGAAATTTTTCCTCCCCCACTTCACATGGGTTATTTGGAAGGAGAGGAACAACAGAATATTTAGAGAGAAAAAGTCTTCTCCCTCAGTGGATGCAAATTTTGTTGCTAGAAGTATTATGGAAAACTTCAGAAGTTTGGGAAGGAAAGATAATTTTCTTTGGGACCCTCATCCTAAGAAGAACAATAAGATCTCGTGGGAGAGATTAAAGAAGAGCCAGCCCTAGAATCCTAGGGATAATGTCATATGGACTGCGCCTCCTAAAGGTTGGGTTAAAGGGAACTTTGATGGCTCGGCGAAAGGTAATCTTGGAAGGGCTAGAAGTGGAGGGATATTAAGAGATAATGCTGGAAACTGCTTAGGAGCGATTGCTGTTCCTCTTGGAACTCAAACTAGCTACGTGGCAGAGGCAGAGGTGGCTCTATATTTGGTTAAAATGGAAAAAGATTTAGGTTGCACAAAATTATGGCTGGAAGGGGACTCTCTAAATATAATTAATGCTATAAAAGGGAACTCTGTCAGTTCGTGGATGATAGAACCCATCATCAACAAAATTAAACATTTAATGAACTCCTTTGAGGATTGCCATGTCACTCGCATATATCGTGAAGGAAATAAACTGACAGATAGGTTGGCTAACGAAGGTACTTTGTCTGACGTCATCCAAAAGTGGAGAGGGGAAGCGAATCTCAAGAGTGAGATTTCTAGTCTAATCAAGTATGATAGAATTAATCACCATGAAGGATACATCACTTAAGTTAATGATGAATAGGATGAATCATTTACCGAGGTGGCTTGCATGTAAGCTGAAGTGTGGGAGCATTACTCCGCAGACTACAAGGCACAAACAAAGGGTTAATCTCGATAACAAAAAAAACATTGTGAACCTGAGAAGTAAGGAGGAGAAGTCTGGAAAGAAGCTGAACCAGTACATGAAAAACAAGAAAATTATGGGAGGTGGTCTGAAGAGGGAGGAACCCTCTGACTGTGATAAATGGAGATAGGATAGATGTGTGGAAGAAGCTAAAAAAAGGGGGGGGGAGTTACCTAGTTTATGAAGAAGCTTCATGGTCACGACAAAAGAATCATGACTTTGTTTGCGGAGGGCTGGAACAATGGTAAGGTGTTTCTTTGGGGCAAGTTGTTCAAGCTTTCTATTTGTAGCATAGCGGATATTACTGGCTTACCTGCTGATGGTACCCATTTTCATAGAGGCAATAATAAGCTAGGAACTAAAGCCTATGCTATTTTTCCCAAAACTGTTGATGAGAAAGCCCTAATGACTAAGGGGAAGGGGAACTATGTGGACATTTCTAACATTGACGAATTCTAGGCTAAAATTCTGGAGGTCATGATTGAACACTTTACTCTGGATGGGCGGTATTCAAAAATATATAATTTTCACTTTGTGTTTGCTAACCACTTCAGGCACAAAAGGAGGATCTCTTTTCCTTTTTACCTGTTAAGCTCTCTGAATAGCAACATTACGGGGCACAAAAAGAAGGCTTCTAATCTGGTGCTGCATGAAGGCTTGATTCTCCTCATCGCTGAGCACATTAGGGATAACATTCCAGACCCTATCCCTAAAAAAATCAAGGAGAAAAGAAAGGCGAAGATTGAGGAGGAGAAGGTTCCGGAGACTAGCAAGAAAAGAAAGATTAAAAAAGGAAAACTTTCTGCTACTTTTGAAGATAAGGATACAACAAAGAAGGAGTCTGCGCTCAATCCCAAATTGGGTGGGAAGGGTGTTCTAGTGGAAGACAGTGAGAAGGAGACAAAAGAGGAAGAGAAAAGCAATGAGAAAGAGGAAGATTATGGAAGCCATCAAGAAGAGGAAATGAACGAGTGGTTGGAGGAGGGGAATGAAGACAAGGAGGAGACCAGCTATGATGAAGGAGAAGACAAGGAGGAAGCGGAAGAGGAAGAAGAAGGAACCCATGGTGACTCCTCAAAAGAAAAATCAAAAGATACCCATGTTAGTATGGAGGGTGCTGAGAAAGAGGAGGTTGGAACTCATACTGTGGAGGAGGTCATTTCTTATTAGAACGATCCTCTGGAGAAAAAAATGAATGAAGCTAAGCCTAAGATGGGCGAAGGTAAATCCAGAGAGGAGGTTAATAAAGTGGACAATGTTTCTTCGAAGGGTTTTACAGGTGGCCAAGAAAATGAAGGAAAGGAGACTGGCTTCTTTCCTTCTGCTAGTGATACTGGAGAGGAGAATTCTACTAGAGGGGAGCATGGAAAGGATGAGACGGCCATGCTGGAGAAAGCCAATATCAAAGAGGATTCTGGTACCCTTCAAAAGGATAACTGTATGCTCGAGGAGGAGAAGAACATAGAGGAGAACCAGGAGGAGAACAGGGACTGGAAGAAGGAAATGCAGGAAATGGAGATCCATATACAGGATATGGAAAAAACTATGAATAACATGAAGACCAAGATGGGAAGAATGGAAAATGAGCTTTTGGATAAGGTTAAAAATAAAAAGTCTATAGAGGATGGTACTGCTGAGTTGAAAAAGAAAGTTAAAGAAAAGATGAAAAATTTAGAGACTAAAATTAATTACCATGACAGCATGATAAGAGGTGTCCTGAATCATAGCAATGAAGGTTTGAAGGTGACAGTAATGAACCTGAAAAAGCTGCATAATCATTTGGAAAGAAACATGCTGGAAAGAACTACAATAACTATTGAAGAGGAAACTAGAAATACAAGGCCGGGGACGAGAACTAGAGGTCGCACTCAGAGAAAGGTTCCTGAAAAACCTACAGAGCTAGAGGAACTGCAAGAAGCCATCCAGAAGATGGAAGAACTCCAGAAGAAGGCAGAGAAAATGATTAAAGAATATTAACTTGTTCTGGCTGGTAGATATTTTGCTGTAGGTTTTATCTCTTGTTTTATCTTTTGAACAGTACATTTTTTGTTTGCTGCTGTGGTTTTCCAGCAGGGGTTCTTTTTTGTTTTACGTTAATGCTCTTACTTATGTTGTTTTAAACTTTGGTTTCGGGTCCATGTAAAACCTGATTTTACCTTAATAAAAAATAATAATAATTTTTTAATGCAATAATAATATAAAAAATTAATATTACTATAATATAATATATAATTATTATGTGTTTAGTATAATAAAGATAATATATGATAAATATAATAATAATATATAGTTAAAAACTAATACAAGATGATATAAAAATAAAATTAACTAAAATATAATACTATCATAATGATAATATTATAATATTAATATCTATATATATATGTGTTTCTAAATGTATTTTTAGAAATCAATATTAGATGATATAAAAATAAAATTAATTAAAATATAGTACTATTATAATGATAATATAATAACAATTGTAAAATATATATGTGTTTGAGATAAAAGAATGTTTCCAAACAAATTTAAATAGTAATATCCTTAAATTTAAAAAAAATCAGTCACTACCAGAAAAATAGTAGTATTGTTTCCCATAGTAAAATGCTTCATTCAAACTAATAATAATAATATTATTAAGACCTAATGATATGATCAAAACATTGCAATGGGCAAAAATATTTCCGAAAAAATCATCCTTATCACTCAATTTTTTAAACCAATGAAATGAAAGATAAATAATTTTATAAATTGGAAAAGTTAAATATTGTGCATTTTACTTTATCAAATATTAAAATTTGATATGACGAAAATAAATTACAGCCTACGACATAACTAATAATAACATATTTATGAATTATATATATTTTAAATTAAAGTAAATATATATTCTTTGATGTTAATGCATAATATTATAATTTTCAAGAAAGGTTTACAATAATTATAAGACATTTTAATTATATATTTTTATAACTAATTAAAATATATTTATAATTCTAACAAATGTATTAAAATTTAAATTAGATAGACATTCAAGATTAAAATTACAATTATTACAAAACTAAAAAGATCAAAAAAATTAATTTACATATAAATTAAAATTAAAATTAATTATATTTTTTTATTAAACTTTACATAACTATAAACTATAGATTTAAGTAGCCTAACCTAACACCAACTTTAAATACAATTTTAATTTAACTATAATCTTATTAGTACTTGCCGGTAGGCTAAGTACTATTGTATCACTTTTTGAGTTTTTGATGTTAACGAGTGATTAAATGAACTCTTCTACACCAATGAAAATAAATTCTATTTTACATTTCACTATTAATTTTAGATTTTTGTGTATATAGATGCAAAATTTTTAGCTTTATAATATCTATAAATTATTTATTTAGCATTTCATTGAGTGATTGCATTTGAGCTCTTATACGCGGATTTATGACAATGGCATTGTAAAATATAATATTTTGTGAACCCTATATTATCGTATTCTTTATTATCCGCAACCAATTCATTTTTTTCCAGCAACTGTTGCTTGTTGCACACTTGTTCAGCCATTTTCCCATATTTTACGTATTGTTGCCATTTTATCGGTATTTTCTTTATTTAATCCATAATTTCATATTTCTTCAGATATAGATGCAAAAATTTTAACTTTATAATTTCTACAAATTAATTTTCTATTATTTCATTGGCTGAATCCTTTAAACTCTTATACACGGATTTTTCACATTGTAAAACATGATATTTTATAAGAATTGTTCTAGCCCATAATCCATGATTATTGCTATATTTGTATGGTGCCTATAATGTAGCTATCATGCCCATATTGTAGCTATCGTGCACATATTATCACTATTTTCTTTATTTATACTGGTTCTCATTTATAAAAACTTCATCTTGCTTTTGATAGTTATTCTATCATTTTATTAAGGTTTCTGTGCAGCCCATAAAAAATTTCCAGTCATCTTACAAACTTTCACTTCAATTTGTAAGGATTTCTTGTCCTTTTCCTTTTCTCTTCAGTGAATTTATTGTGCATTGCCATTTACATATGTTTTCTTTTCCTCTTTCAATCTAGAGAAAACTAGGGAAAACTGTGGTTTAATTCATAAGTTAGTTTACGAGATGTTCTTTTGGTGCTTGATATAAAGATATTGGACTTTTGTACTGTGATTGCAGGAGGAATGGCGATGAAGGGAGACCCACATTCTTATTTGGGATGATTCCATTCACTCTGAGATTTTATCAACAATTTTAGCTTTTTCACGAACAATGCCCCCTTCTTTGGAGTGCTTTTCTATTTTTTCAACAATCTCTTCAGTCACCTTTGCAATATCTTTCACACCATCTGCCACTTCTTCCACAATTTCCACTACATTCTCTATTTTCTTTTCATCAAAATGCTTCAATCTTTTTATGTATTACACTAAACAAAACGTTGAAATAGGGATATATTTTTTTCTATTTTCTCTATATCAAAATGCTTGAATCTTTTTATGTATTCCCTAGACAAAATTTGAAATAGTGATAGAATTTTCTCTGTTTACCTTCAAGTTTTTCAAAAGCCCTCTTTTCCCTGTAAAGCGCACCTAAGATCCCCTTTGACAGTTTATCTACTGGTTTAATAACTGTCTATTTGGTGTCAATAAACTCTAATGAAATATAGACGCCCAACTCAACATGCTTTTAAGTCGCCAGTTTGCCTACTTTACTAACTATTGTAATTTTATTACTTTCTATTGGCAAGAAGTTAATTCCCCAATTTTAGCTTATCACATTTTACGTAAAAAGTTGGATAAAAAGTGTTTATCAAATGTCTAATATTAGCGGTTTTGTTTGTAAAACATTTGTGTTTTATTTAGAGTACCATTATATTGATATTATCATTATAATAAAGATTATAATATTATTTTAAATAAATTGTGTATATTTCTAGCATATTAAATTATATTACATAATGCTAAAATGTATTAGCTTCTACATACATAAAATCTGTCATCAATTAATTTGCGAGATTATCAAATTTACAATTACACTAAAATACTACAAAGGCAAGTATACTTGCCTTTAATTTGTAATTAATTATAATTATAATTATAATTATAGTTTTAGTAATCTTGTGATTTTTTGTCTATTATTCAATTCACAAATCATATTTAATTTGAGAAACAATTACGGTTATGCCAGGCTGTGTTTGAGAAAGGAAAATACCTATCACCTGTGACCAAATAAATGAATATCAAATTTCCATTTCCAATGCACATCTACAGTTATATTCTTTCTTAAATTCAATGGTGGACTTTCACAAGTAATAAAAAACGTTGGACTTCCACTTTTCTAAAGTACAACAATGACAAAAAATGACAAGATTACTAAAACTATAATTAAAATTATAATTATAATTAATTACAAATTAAAGACAAGTACTTGATCACTACGTGCCACTTGTTTCTAATTAGATTAAACTACAACTAATTACATAACTGAAAATAAGTACTACCACTAAGTGACACTTGTTAAATTTGAAAATAATAATTTTTGGATGGCCAAGATATGACATGAACACTCGATCCATCAAATTATCTACATTTCGGAAAAATACCTTGAATGCCCAAAATATAACTTTTGTTTTGTTTTATTTGAATCTGTTTTGCCAATCCCAATCAAATTAAAGAACACACTATCCTATTATTATTATTATTTTAAAAAATTCCTTGCTTGGATACCCAAAATCTGCGATGCAAAACTAATTTGCAAGCAAGGAAAAAATTTGTTCCTCGGGGTTAGAGTGGCACTCAAGAATTGCTGAGTGCCTCTCTGTGTTTAAATTGTCACATTAGTTTAAACCCCTCGATGAGGAAATAGTTGGGAAATCTCTTACTGATGCTGCAGGGTTGTAAATCTCTCAGTGTTTTTCCAGTAAGCACGGCCATGAACTTCACTGGGACCCTGAGAGCTAGAGCTTCCACAGTTAGACTTGAAAACGGTAAGAATTATAATCCATACTTTGTTTTACCTCCAATTGCTATTATAGGAATTCTCTATCTTCCTCTTTCTCTGTCTGTCTTTCTGGTTTTTTTTTGGGGAGTTAAGTTTGGAATGTGAAGATTTGAGCGCAAACTCTTTGACAAAATGCCTCAACTAAAATGTGAATTTATGAGCGCAATCTGGTTTCAAAAGTGGCTGAAAGAGAATGTTAATGTTTGAGTCAAATTGATAGGTGAAATGCCTGGTTGAGAATTTGAGTATTTGCAAGCTGTCTGGCAAAATTCCTGAACGTGGTTGTGAACTTTTGAGCGGAAACCGTTTGAAAAATGCCTGGCAAGACTAAGAATTTTCAAGTGCAAACTGTTTGATAAAATGCCCGAGCGAAAATTTGAGTGTTTTAAGACAATCGGTTTATCAAAAACCCGAGTGCACACAAATTGCACGACAAAATGCTTACGAGAATGTGAATGATTGGGTGTAAACCGCTTGACAAAATGTTTGAAGGATGTATTTAGCGGCTTATGCATGACGATGGCAGAATGGATATGCAGGTTTTGCCAGTTTATTTAATCGTAGGTTCCCGCACCTGATCGTCACTTTTTAAATTGATGCTCACTGTTTGACGTGGATGCTCCCTTTTTAGTAATAATAAATGGTAAAAACATTGTTTAATTGCTAATACAGATTTTTTTATCGATAACCAGTGAGGGTACCATAAAAAACTCTTCCTTTCTAACCATCTCATTGTACCGTAACTGCAGCTTGGCAGATAAATTTTTAAATAATAGAATACATATAACCTCTAAAATTTTATCGTCAAAGTTAATAAAGCTGCAAAGTTAAGCATAGCGATGTTATGGTAGAAGTAGATTGGGTGACCTTCATGGTAAGCAGTCGTGAAGTTAAAAACCAACGAGTACACAATTTGAACACCACTGGCTAAGGAGAGCATTTGGGCGATAGACTGAGGGCCTTTAGATACCTGACCGATGTCATGGTTCAACAAACAATCTCTAAGGACTTTATGCTCCTCTTCCAATAGACAAAGAAGGTTGAGGAGTCACAATATCAAAGCTGTTGACTGGTTGGGAGAGGGTCTGAATTGATGGCATTTATGTCTCTCTCCCAATGAAGGAAAACAAGGCCAAGGAGTTACTGTGATATATATGCACTTGACTGGATTTATGACATTTATGCTTTTCTCATGACAAAGAAGAGGGAGGAGGTTTAAGAGTGAATGCAAGCAATCTTTCAACCTCGAATGTTTGTCAGTTACCTTGTCTGATAAGGCTTGATCAACAGGCCATTGTGAGCTGCTACTCTCCTTTTTTTAGTTGGGTGTGTAAAGGTCCTTTTGGTTGAGTACAGCACTCGAACATCATGGGGCCATTGGGTGAAGGAAGAGTGGAAGGCACTTGTCCGCTGTATACACTTCAATAACATTTCTTTTTCAAGGAATGTTTTGGCATGTTGCATCTCCTATCATTGATATATCACAGGATTGTGGCAGGCTTGTCTAGAATTATTGCCTTGCATTCTCATGATTGAGGTTTCCTAAGTATGCTTTAGATTCCTTTATTTGAACACCTAGACATCAATTGACATCATGTTCCTTCACTTACCTGCTCAACTTAAGCTCCTCTTGTGTCCCTTTTGTCCCTCATAGTCTTACCTTGCCCTTTAAGTACCATTAATTTCATTAACCAATGAAGTCTGGCATAAATAAACATTGATGGTGATGGTGAAGTGCATTCTTTAGGTTTTCTCACTTGGACAAAGCTGACTTCACTTTTGAGTTTTTGCTTGAGGCTTGGTACTGGTGCAGGGGCACCCTCGTACAAATGTGGTCAACCTTTGGTTTTTGTCTTGTTTTGGTACATTTAATTTAAATAAGGTCATTTGAGACCATTAGATGTCATCTAGGACCGTTTTTGATGTTTTGGTGCAACTTGAGAAAAAGTTTTCAAATGTTGTCATATAGCAAAAAAATGTTGTCAAGCAACTTTGTCCAAGTTGTTACAATTGATGTAATTGTTGAGTTTATGATTAGAGGTCGGTTAGACAGTTGAAGATGGTTGAAAATTTATTTAAATGTCACTGAAACTCAAATTTGGGGTTGGAGATGAAATGGAGAAGGAGAAATTCTTTTTTTGTGCATTAAAATCTGTGTTATTCCCCATGTTGCAGACTGTTATCTTGATTTGTACAGATCTGTACGTGTTTGTATGACACAATAATCAATTGTAAAAGATAGAGGATTGTCTTAGCTTTCATTTGCAATTGGTTTAGTTGATTTGCATTGAGTTTTATGAAAGTTATGATCAAATTAGTGACTGCCACTTCCAGATTTTCTGTAACAGTCCTGTTGCAGCACGTGGTATGGATTGTATACTCCATATCTCAATCTCAGACCAACTGGGATTGAAAGATATGTGAATCTACTTTCTAATGCACTTGGTCTCATAGATTTTTGTTAAGTTTGGAGAGAGATATTACATTTTTGGTGAAAACAGTCCCAAACCCTGCCTAGGGTTTCTAGAAACACAAAACAACTTATATCTCCCATTTGGTATGGTGAAAATTGCTAAATTTTTGTGGAGAAGTTTGTTTTGACATGTTCTGCAATATGTCAAAGTTGTAGGAACAGCGAAGAAGGTTTGCACGTGTGAAGATGATGCCCTAGGTCTGATATGCTCCTGTATCAGGCTGAAAACCATTGATGAGAAGGATCAATTTGCATTGCATCAACCATTGGATCTTCATTCTCTTCCCTAGAGGATACGTGGCCCATTTTTGTTCTATCCGACCACTCGTTGTAGTGACAATCCCAGCCCTAAGTTCTGAAATTCTTTATAGTAAGTTCACCATCTTGATTGGTAAAGTGGTTTGTAGTACTTGTCATGTAGTACTTTTGTTCAGCTCTAGCCTTTTGGTTTGTGCTTGAGTAAAGGCCAATACTTCATTTTCCTCTCTACATCAATTATATTGATGCTACTGCTTGCTTCAGATGTCTAGCATCATCAAGGTCTCTAGTTTGACATATACAAAGTAATTCTATCTTGCCAAAATTTTGGGCTATCTATTATGAGGTGCCCCTATTAATTGAACTCCTGATATTTGCATAGTAGGCCTACCTTTGGAGTCTTATTGGGTTCGACACCTACCTAACTAACTACTATTATGAAATCTATTATTTTTATTTCTTTCCTTCCAATAGCTAACAAGAGATGTGTTCTTGTTACTTCAGGTCTTGGTGGAGTGGACTACTCTCCTTGTCTAAAGAGCTCTTGTGTAGTTTACTTTTCAAATTAGGAGCAATCCTTGATTGAATGACTTATGAATTAGCATAATCACAAAACATTTTTTTAAGGACAATTAATTTTGGTGTCATCTATTTTGCAATTATAACGGCAAAGCTCCTACCTTATTCTTTCATGTCTATTAGGTCTTCAATCATTTCCAACAACTCTCTATGAAGAGTTTGTATTGTATCTTGATTCATTATCACTTGAATCTGATTCATCTTCGCTTTTCTTCTAATGACTAGATGTCTTGTTTTCACTCACTGTCCATGGCCAAATTTTATGGATCCTCATATTTTGAGGGGGGGTGCTATCTTCATCGTCTTATGAAGTGAGGGTATTAAACCTTCTATAAACTATTGCTTATTTAGCACAACAGCTGATTCCTTTTCCAATTCACTCAATAACTTTCTGAGCATATTGTTTAGGCTTGACATTCTTACGCTTCCTTTGTAGGGTATTATAAATTCCCTCTCAATTTCATTATCATCCCTCAGTAATCTAAACTCCTGTTCAAATGCTCTCTTTAGGCTCTCCCACATTGCTTGCTTAGTACCAGGAATGTTCTATACTAGTCTATCATCATTCCTCATAGTGTGATTGGATTACATCTCAACCATAGAAATGAGAATCGCCAGTTTCGCAAGTCGATTCAAGGCAAATGATTTTTTGTGAATCGTGAACCGACTCAGTCGATTTTTTGGCATGAATCGCTTGAATCGCCTAAACCGGCGATTCATACCAAAAATCGCATGAATCGCCCCAAAATATCGAACGTGAATCGGCGGATTGCTAAAAAGTCAAGTCAAATTTAAAAAAAACACAAATATTTTCAATGTTTTTTTTTGCCTTTCCTATTTGTTATAAGTTTATACTTTATACAAATATAACATTTAAGTATAAGTTTGATTTATTTAATTTCTTATACTTTAAGTTATATTTGTATAAATACTTCCAGGATGTTTGAGATAGGTTCCACCTTCATAGGAGTTAAGATGCAAATTATAGATTTTGGGGGTTTTCGAAAAATTCCAGACTTAGGCAAATTTCAGGATTCAACAAGCCTTTAGCAAGGTTACCTCCCACAATCCATCATGGCTTTCTAAGGTCAAACTGAAGCTGGCAAAAGGATTCTCAAAGGGTTTTAACTCGTTTTATCACACATCACTTGGTTTCAACCCCATCTCTATGACAGACTTAGCTTAGCTCTCGCCCAAATCCTAGCCAAACATGACTTCCCAACAGGCCAAAATCATTCAAACCTCATTTGCCGGACCTAGGGACTTGAAAACAGCCACCAACAAAGACTACCTAAGATCTAGTTATGAAGACTTTGACATTTGGCATTGATCAATGATCAAGCATCATAGATTCATAGTATCATAATATGAAACAATTTAGTTTTATGGATCTTACAGATACTAATAGACATATGTTTCACGGATCTTCATCTTACATACATTTATGATTTGATGTCTTATGGATCTTCATCTTACATACATTCTATGATTTGACTCATTATGATCCTATGATTTCTATTTACTTTAGCTACAATTTACATTTTACGTGTAACGTATGTGATGAATTTATCATTTATGTTCCTTGTTTATGTATGTTAGCGTCTATTTGATGATGTTATAGTGTGTTTAAGTTATATTCAATAAAGGGTGCATGAAATAAGTTTTAAATTGTTAAAATCTCTAAGTTTCCAGGGTTTTTTAAATTTGCTGATTCGTGGCCGATTCGATTCCAATTCATGGCCGATTCACTATTCGATTCGGCCTTGCTGATTCCGATCCGATTCCGATTCTCGTTTCTTTAATCTCAACCAACATCTTTAGTCTGTTTCTTGACCATATGGTAAAACATGTTTTGTAGTGCCTTATAAGATCTTCAGATTCGTCTTTGTTGATCTTTGACAGCTTCTATCTTTGAATGTTGATCTTGGTCCTGACAACATCGTGGCCTTTTCCCATCTTTGTTGTGGATCTAATGACATTAATTCTTAAACTGGACCTGATTTCTTTTGAGGCAATGGTGCCAGAGTTTACTCCTTTTTCTAACAAGATTAGTACTAGCATAAATGAATACAAAATTTAAGTATCAATGCATACTTGATAGAGCAATAGAAGTATGTCTTTATTCATATGAAGTTCTTACATAGAAGTAAACTAGGATAATCAGCTAAGGATCAGAAAACTATCCTTTACTACAAGAAGCCTTTTTAGGGTGCTCAACGATTGTGAGGTAGAACACAACAATTGACAACTATTAACAAGTTAACAACTGACTTCTAACAAATTCTTAAACTGGACCTGATTTCTTTTAAGGCAATGGTGCCAGAGTTTACTCCTTTTTCTAACAAGATTAGTACTAGCATAAATGAATACAAAATTTAAGTATCAATGTATACTCGATAGAGCAATAGAAGTATGTCTTTATTCATATGAAGTTCTTACATAGAAGTAGACTAGGATAATCAGCCAAGGATCAGAAAACTATCCTTTACTAGAAGAAGCCTTTTTAGGGTGCTCAACGATTGTGAGGTAGAACACAACAATTGACAACTATTAACAAGTTAACAAGTGACTTCTAACAATTGCCCATAGGCCAACAAGTAAATAATACAGAGGTGGATACAAATAAATTAGCGAAACATTACAAACACATTTTATTCTAACTACAAGATGGACAAATCTTTATTTTGATCTCCTATTTTGACCTGGGAGGCAAAAGGCCACTCATCTCAGGCTCTTTAGTTTTAAACTTTTTCATTTTTCGGTAATTATACATTCACTCCAAGTATTCCCATGAGAACATCCAATATTTTCTCCATTCTTTCAGCTTTCCCATTGATTGAGTGATGTTAGCAATGCTCTCTTCCAATTTGCTGAATCTCTTTTCACCATCGAAAAGTCTTCCACATTCTTTAATAAAGTCCATGCCTTTGATTCACATTATTACTTTCAACCTTATTGTGGATATGTCTTGCTCTAAAGGAACCAAGAACCTTGTCCTTTTGCACTAGCTTATTTAGTGAGGATCATGGATTGCAAAGTTGAAAGCTACAAATACCTTGTTAGCCCATTTTCTTGTCATAGAGAAAATCTAATTAAAATGGTCTTCGTTCCTACAAAATCTTTGAAATTGGCCAAAAATTGCCCAAGATATGAAGAAATAGGGTTTATCCATGCTAGGGTTTCAATAAAATTTTTGTTTGAGTCCATAAAACACTACCTTAAGTCTATTTCTTCGTTACCTTTTTCGTTCGACTTAGTTGGGTTTTTGTCATGTGTCTTTCCATCGTCGGGCGGGGTCAAAGTCTTCAAATTTTAATTTACCTGACGATGTTCAACTTTTCCTAAGTCCCAATGTTTTAAAAGTGTTAAGTCTTTCGGGCCCAGTAGGTAAGCCGTGCGAAACCCGACAAATAGAAGAAAGATCAGTGGTTGTCACAATGCCGCCCGATCAAGTCAATTTACCGATGTATGTTAGGCAGGCCTAGTCGGCAAGCAATGCAAAACCCGACGGCAGATCTGGCGTGGCAGTTTTTTTTTGAATCTCACAAGGTAACAATTAAGTCCAGGATCATTTAGAGATCAAGCGACAAAGGAAATAAGTTTTAAGAGAGACAGTTATCTCTTAATCTCGTGATTCTGGCGGTTATTGGCTAAACATTTGAAGATCCAACGACTTGGAGATAAGTGTTATCTCCAAGTCTCCTAATATAACCGGGGTTAAGGGTTTGTCTTGAGATTGTGAGGATTGTTTTAGTCGCGTGATCTCATGATAGAATGTGAGTTAAGAGACCGCGCAAAGCCTGTAATTGCTCATTCTCCAGATGTAACTCCAGTTAAGACAAATAATTAGAGATTGAGAGATATGCTTCAGTCGTTAAATCTCATGATCAGACTCAGGTTAAGTAAAGTGCTCAGAGATCATGAGGAGCCTTCGGTCGCGTGATCTCCAGAAGGTGAGTGGTTAGAGACTCGCTGTGGTTAGAGAAAAGGGTAAAAGGCAATGTGGATCAAAGCAGATCGGACGGTGGGCGTAATGCCTTGATAAGAACTTGCAAGAGGGTTAGTGATCGCGGGATCACGACCTTTTGACACCTGGCAGTGGTGGGACCTTGGTCAGCGGCTTTGGATGGAGAGTAAAGGACGGTTTGATCTTGATGATCCAACGGCGGGCGTGAAGCCTCAATAAAGAGATGCAAGATGTTTAGCCTTCACAAGATCACGCTTTGATGTCGCTGAATCACATGATGAAACCATGGTTAAGATAAACTTTCAGCTACCCTGAGGAAGCTTGTTGTCGCGTGATCTCCAGAAGAGGAGTGGTTAAAGACGGTTTGATCTTGATGATCCAACGGCGGGCGTGAAGCCTCAATAAAGAGATGCAAGATGTTTAGCCTTCACAAGATCACGCTTTGATGACGCATGTCCCGATTAGTAAGTGGGTCTGCAGGTTTGTAAAGTAATAAGGAATCGTAGATGAAGATGAAGATCGACGGTTGTTGCTGAATCACATGATGAAACCATGGTTAAGATAAACTTTCAGCTACCCTGAGGAAGCTTGTTGTCGCGTGATCTCCAGAAGAGGAGTGGTTAAAGACTTGCCACGGTTAAAGTGATAAAGAACCGACAATTTTAAAGTGATCGTGCGGCAGGCATGAAGACTCAATAAAAAGATGCAAGAGGTTTACTGATGACGGAATCACGCTCTGCCATGTGTCCAGACCGATGAGTCAATAAAGAAGGTGGGTCCTTTGTGCTAGGTGTTGCAGAGGTGTTATTTTTTGATTGGTTGTCGAGGAGGTGATGTGGCTAGTCATTTTCAAAGCCAAGTTGATTGTTTTGATGAATTTTGTGAGCCACACGATGTGCCGGGAAGATTGGAGATTGACAATTGCGTTTTAAAATTGAAGAATTAACCGTTGTGGCCAAATTTTGAATTGTTTAAGGGTTTTTTTTAAGCAGGATTGAATCAATGAACTAGTAGTGACAAGCCGAATCAGATTTGTTTTGTTCCAAGGACGGTTACAGGTGAAAATTGATGAATAAGGTGTTAGGTAGCCGTCATGATCTGATTTGTTTCCCGAGGTGCCATTCCAGTTTAATGCAGAGGACTGATATTTTGAGAAGGGCGGCTAGGGTATGGTGGTTGTCAATAATTTCCATGCCCAGGTACACGCAAGTTTTCTGAGATGGTTTTGGCATTAAAATTGTTGCTTGCAACAAGAAATCTTTTAAATTTGTACCCATAGTTGGCCTATGATGATGAAGCCTAAATAGTGTAATCAAATTTGATCTGATCCTTCCTGGGTTTTCGGGCTTTCTTGTTTGTTTTAATTTGTTGTTGTGTGTGGTGGTTGAAGTGGTTGTAAGACCTAATTTTGCTCTAACTTTTCCCATGTTCTGTAGCTTGTTGCAACCCTATTCTATAAAAGCGTTTCCAAGACTGGGAAAAAAGGATCCAATTTCTCTGTAATTTTCAGAGCTGGTTCCAAGAGTGGTTCCTTCTATAAATACTGCCCTCTTTTCTTCATACAGGGTGTTCTTGTTTCCTTTTTGGTTTCAGATAAGAATATGATTTGTAATAGTTTGTCTTATGAATGAGATTTCAGCATTTTCATACTGTTATCAAGTTGTCTCCATTTTGCTTCCTAAATCACATGGGTTAAAGCATCAAGGGTGTTTTGGTCTATTCTGTTGTAAGTTTGCAATAGAGTTATTTCAAGGGAATAACTGAGATTTAGGATTTGTCTTCAGATGTGTATGAGTTGGGATATCAAGGATATGCCAAACTTGTCTTTCAGTGGATGCTGATTAATGTATTATCTATTTCTGGGTCTCTTCCAAGGGGAGGGTTAAATTCTTCGAATAGGTAATTGTATATTTGAATACATAGGTGGATTCTTAAGTAGAATTTGACCAATGGTGTATGTTTGATGTAAGGCATTAGACATATTAGACTGTGTTGTCTTCTTTATTCATAGTTTTCTGTTACAGTGATTGATTTGACTCTATTTCCCACTGGATAAGGCACTGGTCTATGAGAGAGCTGGGGTATTTCAAGGATCCATTCATCCAAAATACAAATGAAAACATTTTCCCTTTCATGTTGATAGGAGTTAGAGGTATTTCTAGTTTTCAAGCTTACTGTATGCAAGTGGGATACTGCATAAGATTTGGTACACATTGAGGTATTTGTTACCTAAAGGGTTTGAAAGCTATTCCACAGTTATATATCTGCAAGCTATTGTTTGTCATAAGGAGTTATGTGTGTGCAGATGAGGTATACCCGCTTGAGTGATGTGGAGCTCAAAGTGAAGAAGGTCTTTGTATATTGTCAAGTTGGCTTTCTCTAGTCTCTTTTCTGCTGATGGTGTTGAGTTTGTGTTCTAAGTTCTCAATCCCACAACTTGATCTCAAGCTCTGACCTAGGAAAGGAGATTGCAAGAAAAAGAACCAACACACTCCTCACAAAACCGCATCAGAAAGAACAAGAAAACCATGTTCTAGTACCAATTTGATCCATAAATAGTGTGGATATTTCACTTCTTTCTTTATCAGCACGAATCTCAATTGTTCCCATCAAGTCCTGACTAATCTAGTGATTTTAAAGCACAAATGCATAAAGCAGTCCTTGAAGTCCTTAATTGTTCCGAAAATAGTGTTCTACTGGGCAGCAAGGTATAGAGTGTTATATTGTGACTGTAAACAAAAACTAAAACACAGCCAACATATATTTAAAAAATCTAAAACTGAACTGTAAAATAACTTTTAAGTAAATAAAATAAAATAAAACAACTCTTAAGTAAAAATAAATAAAATAACTCTCTAAAGTAAAATAAAATAACTCTTAAAGTAAATAAAATAACTATAAAGTAACTCTGAAGTAAATAAAATAATGCTTGACTAAAAAATAACTCTCAACTAAATAGAAATAACTCTTCAATTAAAATAAAATAAACAATGCAAATAAACTAAATTAAATAAATATAGTCTATAGAGGTTCACTGCCTTTTAAAGACTTTCAAGGACATGTTACTTGGTTTGATGCCCAAACACTAAAGCATCAATTTCACTTCTCCCTAGACTTCTCAATTACACTTAAACATCTCCAAGACCACTTGACTGTTGCAAAAATGCAATAATTACTGTCACAACAAGTGAAAGGGACCCTTTTTACATGTTTGCAAAGGAATGTTGCAGTTCCAAAATTTATACAGGTGTTCGAGAAAGAAGTCTAAAAGATGAGGTATGTGATGCTTAGCTTCACTTCTTGGCTGCGGTTTTTGTTGTTTTCTCGTATTTGTGATGTGTTTGACTATTGTCAAATTTAACTTGTTTTGTTAGAGATAGATCCAACCATGGTCAAATCCATTGCTGATGCCTTTTTTTTGAACAATTGTGGAGTCTCTTAGGCATCCAGTTTATCCAGGTGGCTTGTTGTACCTGATTTTCATTTTTTTATCTTATGCAACTTAGAATTTGATCATTGCCTGACAGAAACGGGTCTTATTTTATGCCCAAGCAAATGAGAAGTCCTCAAAAAAGTACCTCAGTGGCATCAGCTCTGTCGACCAACTTTTATTGGTTCATTCTGGTCAATTGAAGTGGCAAAGGCAACTAAGGGGCAGGAAGAGTATTAAATCTAAAACTAGTATTCTCATTGAGATCGGTACCCAAATAGTTTGTTTGAATTTTATAGAATATTTGTCAACATTCTTGATGCCTAGCTCTTGTTCTTCAGGACTTTGGTATTACCTCCTTAGTGCCTCTGCAAAGTTCATGAAGGAGGTTGTCTACTCTTCCAAGTCTTTCCTTGACTGTGACAACTGGATGATCTTTTTGATTCATGATTTTTGCAGCAAAATCACCAATCTACAGGACATAATAAACAAGAAATAGACATAAAAAGGAACTACATAAATGAAAGACCTTATTTTTCAACCTTTCTCACTATTTATTGCATATATGTGTCAGAAATATACCCTGATTGCATTGTAATTTATGGAAGGCAGGTTTGTTTCTCTTTCTGCTCTCCCTTTTTATATAACAGAAGTTTTGCTACTTCTGCTGGATAATTCTGACATAAGTATTTCAAAGCTGTTATAGCTCTTGTGAGTTTACTGTGTAATGATTATATTTGTTAAATCTCTCATATCTCGTTACTAGTCGATTATTATAGTTTTGGGCCTGTGGCCAATTGGTCGACTCATGGTTTTCTGAAGAAAGTTTCTGAACATGATAACTAATGTTTTAGTGTTAGATAAACAAAATTATACTCTTAACGTTGCTTTAAGCACACAACAGTGAAAATTCAAAATGCAGAAGCATACACAGATAATTCACCTGTCTTTCATCCCTTTGAAAAACTTACAAAAAATGACCTCCACAACTGATGTTACAGCTGCACAGGAATTCACTGTACTTGGTATGTTGCAATCTATCTTGCTCCTATCTCCATACTAGTTTAGCTGAAAATCTAATCTTCCGAAATAAGCTTTATTTGGACTTATTTAGCTAAATGAAAGGTTTCACTTTAGTCGTGAAATGCAAAATAGACTAACTCGAACCACTTGAACCTTTCCATACATTCAGACTAAACGTGTCCAGAAGTTCCTATTCAAGCTAAAAACTCAACATTTCCCATATTTTTGAATCAATTTATTAATGCTATATAGGGAGTTGAAAATTTTGATTTTAGGACAATAGACTGACATAGAAACGAGACTCGGACTCAGCAAGGCTAACCCAACTCAGGACTCAGCAAAAAATCAGCAAGACTTGGCAGGACTTGGCAAAAAATCAACAAGACTCCAGTTTCTAGCGAGTCTCTCCTAGAGCAAGTTTCTGGAGAGTCCCGGGCCCCTAAGACACGGCTAGGGTCGCTCAGCTCGGGACTCGCTAGGACTCAGAGTCCTGGAACTATGCAATAGACAGACCAAAAGTTCTCATGCCAAATAGGTCAATTGCTTGGAGAACATAGCTTTGTAAGACAGTGTGGTTATTTCCTCACACTTTACACTGACACTGCAGCACAACTTTGATAACTAACAGTTCGAAAAAATCCTTATCCATCATAATAACCTTACCATTGTCCAGCACTGGTTCTGGTGCCAAAGTAATTTCTTTTGTGAGCATAAAAAAACCATTTGGTCCTTTATCTCCCAACTAAACACGCTGATTGATCCACTAGTATCTGTAAAAAGCCTCATTTTTTGGGAGTTTCTGTCAACTGAACATTTGTTTAGCATTTTCCATTTAGTGTGCCTCCCCTGCATTTTCTGGCTTATGATGTCTATAACAGAAAGGTTTTGTCTGCCTTTAAGGAGGACAACAAGAAGGGTCAACAATCACAAAAAGAGAATGAGAGGGGCTATTAGCAGAGGAACATTATGAAGAGCATATTTTAAAATAACAAGGATAGGTACCAAAAATAAATCAAGTGATGTAAAGGTTGGTGAACTAGAAAATTCTCTTTCTTACTGTGCCCCACTGGTGTATCCAACAATTGATTTGTACTGAGAGGACCATCGATGGAATATTTGTTCCCACCCACCACAACTAAGGTGGTTTTGCAAATGTTAGGCCAGCCTATTGTTTGATGAGATAACTGTTTTACAAAACCAACTGCCATTGTTTTGGGAATAAAAAGAATGCCTAGGAGATTTAAAATAATAGTATAGGTGATAGGGCTTATGAAGTGGGGATGAAATAACCAACTGCCATTACCTTAATCCACATTAGATTATATACTGGGAATATGGGAATTGGAGGTAGAATCCCTCTGATAATGGGTGGGGAATGGATCTTCTAAGTTTCTCTTTCTTAATATCATATAAGAGTGAATATGGATTGACAAAGCCCACATCTTGATAAGTTGATGAAGTTTTAGAACTTTAGATCCATACCACTGTGTATGCTGATCAGATTATTTAATAGATTGACCAGTTTATTGGCAGTCTGACAAACATGGTGATAAGATATCCGCTTCAATCTAGAGGCAAGAGATGGATTATTCTATTATGGTAAAATAATGAATGTGTTACTAAGCAAAGACCATAAATGATCTATATATACAAGTATACACAAGAATGTTTCTATAACAAACAAAGAGAGAGAAATAGAAACATTCTGGAAGAGAGAAAAAAAGGAAGAGGAAGTTTCCATATTGAATAGAGAGAGAATATGGAAACATAGAAGAGGAGTGACCATTAGAAATAGAAATAAATCTACGAAAGAGAGAAAAACAAAAATAGAGAGATTTAACTCTAATACCCTCCCTTAATGGTCAATCTAACCTCAAAACAAAAGTCTGCAAGTGAATCCTTAGAAGTTGAGTAGCATCAACTGTGGTAGGATGAGTCTTGGTACCTAGAACAAGTTCCTCAAGGTGACGGTACTCAAAGATCGTTATCATTCTCTGCTTCCAAGTGTTGTAGTTCTTTCCGTTGAATTGCTGACTGCATTCCAATAGAAGATTGGTGAGAGATGCCATGACATGTTTTTTGATGCAAAAAAAAATGTGAATATTTGAAAAGGCATGAACTTTGAGGCAGATTGATGGAAGACACAGGAAAAATGAAAAGACACCTAGAAGAGAGCTCAAAAAACCTAGAAGGAATCTGCTATCATTCTGAATCTGATGGCTCACAAATTGAGGCACGGAAAACGATGCACTCAGAAAAAATGAAGGCAACATAGTTGAGATTTGCAAAATCCACCAAGAATCTGCAAAATTTTTTTGAATCCGGCACGGAAAATGAGAGTTTCAAAAGAAACCCTAGCCAGCTGCAAAAAAGTTAAAAACCCAAAAAACTTGCAGATAAGCTTCAAAAACGAAGTTCCAGGTACAAAAGGCCACCCAGCAGAGAGAAAAATGAGTCCAGCTTAGAGAAAGACCAGAAACAACCGAGCTGAG
Organism: Chamaecyparis obtusa; assembly: GCA_027943335.1. Taxonomy (NCBI): domain Eukaryota; kingdom Viridiplantae; phylum Streptophyta; class Pinopsida; order Cupressales; family Cupressaceae; genus Chamaecyparis; species Chamaecyparis obtusa. The sequence continues at coordinate 78,582 of BSBK01008424.1, read as the reverse complement.
TTATAAAAAAATGAATTCCTACAAACAGATTTTTGAACACACCCAGGCAAAGGATTTCAAAAGTCTTACGAGTCTAAAATTTCATGAAGAAATTAAAGATTTTCAAAACCTATTTCGAAAAATAACTCATGAAATTTCAATAATAAAATTATTATTTTTTGAAAAAAAAGAGCTCTAATACCATATTATGGTAAAATAATGAATATGTTATTAAACAAAGATCATAATTGATCTATATATACAAGTATACACAAGAATGTTTCTATACGAACAAAAAGAGAAATAGAAACTTTTTGAAGATAGAAAAAAGAAAGAGGAAGTTTCCATATTGAACGGAGAGAGAATATGGAAACATAGAAGAGGAGTGACCATTAGAAATAGAAATAAATCTACGAAAGAGAGAAAATTAAAAAATAGAGAGATTTAACTCTAATATATTCTTCAGAATTTAATGTTTTTCTAATCATATAATTCATTGGTATAACTACCAATGAAAATGTGAATGGTAATCTTTGAATCTGTTTCATACAAAATGTGCTGAGTTGAGGCCTTTAGAGCATATTATGATCTTTCTTATTAACAATGAATTTCAGAATTGGTTTGAGACTATATCCAAAGGCATCTAATAAACCAATAGATGGTTTGACCATTTGAATTGTATATTACACCTCCAGCTTTTCCATAGTTTACCATCAAAGCACAATCTGAGGTATGTTGCCTTCTGGAGAGTTTCTAACTCTCATTGTGGTTTTCCCCATGTTTTCCTATGCGGGGGCTACTGTTTTTATCCTATATGCCAGAACAAGTTTTGTTAGAAAGCCTATTGTAGAATCTAGTTTGTTCAAAACTGCTGGGAAGATTCTTACTAAGTTTAGGATCACCTTAAATAATTTCTCTTTTTCTGAGTGTTGGTTGTTCTTAATATGGATAGTTCTGTTGGATTTTATGCAGACAACTTTTGTAACGGTATCTTACACGCTACAGTTATTTCTAAAAAATCTGCCGGAGCAACAAATTTGTTTGGTAACAGACAACAAAGTTTATGGCTTACAGCATTTTCTCGGAAGCTAAGCAGTAAGAAAGGAGTTAATGATTGTAAGAGTTTCCAGATCTGTCATCAAAGTCGTGGATATTGCTCCCATGCCATACCACTTCCAGGACCAGATGTGTCTGAGTCAAGCCCAACAGATATCAGTCAGGGTTCGGAAGAATGGTTTGCCTTGAGAAGACATAGGCTGACTGCTAGTGCATTTAGTACCGCCCTTGGTTTTTGGGGTAACAGACGGGTTGATTTGTGGGAGGAAAAGGTATTTAGAAAGGATAGTTTTGTTTCTAACAAAGCTATGATGTGGGGATCTCATAAAGAAGGCACGGCTGTAGAAAGGTATAAAGACATTACAGGGAATGTTGTGGAGCGATTGGGTTTTCAGATATATCACGAGGACAATGAAGAGCTCCAATGGTTGGGGGCATCTCCTGATGGCATGATTACAAGATGCCTTTCTGGTGTTGTTGAGGATTCAGGTGGAATCCTAGAGGTCAAATGCCCATTCAATAGAGGGAAGCCCGAGCTTGGGTTACCTTGGGCTTCAGCACCCTACTACTATATGCCACAAGTACAAGGTTTAATGGAGATACTTGATAGAAATTGGGTGGATTTATACTGTTGGACTCCCACTGCAAGCACAATTTTTAGGTTACAGAGAGACCATGATTATTGGGCTTTGATTTTTGAACCACTCAGAGAGTTCTGGTTGGAAAATGTTATACCTGCAGGACAAGCTCTAGAAATGCATGGGAACGATAATATCCATCAATATAAGCCTTCTCCACAGCACAGTTCTACTAGTCTCATCATAGCTCAGAGTAAAGTATTAGCCAAAAAAGCTCCGTTGATTTGCAAGGAAACTAGTGGACATGTTGAATTTTTCTTCTAGTGATTTGGAGTCTTGCATTTGTGTGTATGGATGGCCAATTGATTTTTAAGCGAATTTGTGGCTATTGAAATTTTATTTGTAAATCTAACTTGAAATTGGGGTGTGCTTTTGCATCTCAGCATCCCTTTATTCATTTGGAAATTTTTACCATATATATTGTAAATCCTTATGGACGCTGATGTATTTCAAGAAAATATCCCATTTTCATTGGCTTCTTATTGAGGTCTTTTTGTTACTTTGTTGGTTTTTTTTGTAACTGCTTAATTGTCTTGGGTTGTTGTCTGTAAATAGAACAGGAGAATTTATTTGTTATAAATGGAATTAAATTATCCCTTGGACTGGAAGGGCTAACAAAATGTATTATCTGATGCAGTTGGTCTGGTCCTGGTGATGGGAAAGCTAATGCCTTGTATTGTTTATTTGCTTATGCTTGGGAGCTGAATCCATTCATGACTTTTGCATGCTGTTACTGTTATATAATATATTTATTCCCCAACTTGCATTAGTCTTGCATAGTTTCTTATATAGTTGTATACTTTGCGAGCTACAAACACCTTTGATGATATTATCAGTACAAATCCTCCTTAAATGTTTTGAAATTTCATGGCATGTTTTGTCTCATGTTGGACAGATGGCCTGCACTTGATGCAATTGTATTTCCTTATATTTAGATTTTAGGAAGAGAGAAAATACTTTTTTGGTAAGTGAGACCCATTTTCCTCATTAGGCATAAGAAAGATTGTACTACATTTGCCTTTGGTAATATTATAATTAAAACGTAAAATGATATTTCCTTGTTTGTAAATGATAAAACAAAACTATTTGTTTGTGCAAGTGGATTCAATTATCTTAGTTTGTAGCTTCTACATTTTGTTTATCTTTCCCACAGAAGAATCTTGGTAATAGCTAAAGTACGCGTAATGCAGTTGTCAACATCAAATAAGTGTAAATAATCTCCATTTCCTTGAATTAATTCATGGACATAATTACAAATGAAAAGTAAAACTGCTGCCACTATTTTGAACTTTTTATGGACTAAAAAAATATTTGTGGTTTGCTTGATTTTAATAATAATCTGTATTAGCTCACCGCCTGTCATGTGCTGACCATGTCATCAAATAAAATATAGTAATAATTAATTAATGAGCATATTACCGTGGTCAGAAAATTGTCTACTTCAAACCAACACAATCAGGCTGTAGCATGTCGGCAATCATGCAGAGTGATGATTTCCTAATGAAAACAATTATAACACATCAGTACAGTATAAGCTGCGATCCTATTAGAAGGGCAATGATGGATATAAGGAAGAAACGACATTCCAGTTATGACTAAATAGCAATTAAAGAAAAGGTTACGATTAAATTCCGCAAGGGACAGTGATAATTTCCTGTAAAAATCATCTTCCAGCGATCCTTATTCATTGAGGAATAGCGATCTTAATCAAGGATGTGTCTTACAGTAATTAACATAAACTAAGAAATAACCAAGGGGCTTGATTAAAACAACTAATCTTCAGCAATCAACTAAAGGAATGACACGCAGTCAGTTCCCCTCACAAGGGACAGCCTTCCTAAAGGGACACACACCTTCAAGATAATAGAAGCTTCTTAAGGAAGACTACAAGGGAGAGAGGGATCATCCAGCAGAAGAAAGGTAAACAAATTCTGAGGAAGAACACAAAAAGAATGCAGATTGAACCCTTAGATAATCAACAGCAGAAAATATATACACAGCAAACAGCAGCGAGCAAATGACAGAAGAAAACAACAATCTGAGAGAAGCAATTGAATAGACTTCTGATTTGACTTGTAAAGGTGATATTGCATTCAGCAAAGAAACCATACAGCAGTACATTGTCCAGCAAGAACTCAGTACATCTCAAATCCTGTCATCGAATTCATATTTTTTGGTATATCTATTATTATTGTCCATCTTGATTATTAGATCAGTATATGTTGTATAGATATATATAACGAGTAATGCTTAAGTCTATGTTGATTGTCATATATCAATATAAATGCTGATGACTATGTTGCCTATGATGACAAATATATGAGAAATGTTTGACTGTCTGAATCCCATCTTGAAAGGAAGGGCCTGAGGTGTTAGAGAAGGTTGGTGAGGGGCTTGTAAGAAGGCCGTCCTAGTAGGACCGTTGCAGCCTAGGACAAAGAAGGCACTTACAGAGTCAAGTAACCCCTTACAACCTCCACCCGACTCCACAAGATGACAACTGTCTATAGGGAGACGGGACATGATAGGAGAAAGCAGGTAGAAGCAGCCAAGTGAAAGGGCTGTGGTAGAGGACTTGGTGTGAAAATGGCCTCGGCTGGACCCAGTATGTCTCTTCCTCCAAATCCTAATATGTTTGTGTAGTGTTATTGACAATCTATGAGTATGATGTGGTTTGCCTAACCCTAATTGGATATGTATGTATGCGTATAAACTGTTTATGATTGCAGGGTTCAAGCCTTGAGGTGCATTATTACAGAGATTTTTAATTGGAAGATGCAACTCTAACCCTAATTCATTGCAATTGTGATTTTAGGGCAAATTAGGAAGGAGACATCATACCGTCATTGTGTGAATATAGTCCTTCATGGAACAGTGTGACTTGTTTAGGTTTTCATACTTGTATCTATAAGACTTATCAGTGTCAATCCGTGTATCTTAAAATAAGAGGATTAAATACAGTAATTTTCAAATGTATACTTAAAATTTGAAAACTTGTGAAAATAATATCAAAAAATATTTGGACTATGCAATCTTTCAAAGCATTTGTTCTATTTCTAGTGTATTTAAAAAAAATACTAAATCGGTAATTTAAATTTATTCAAAATTGTAAAATGATATTTCCTTGTCTTTCAGGGATAAAGCAAAATTATTTATTGTTGCAAGTAGATTCAATTGTTTTATTTTGTACCTTCTATTTTTTAATTTATCTTTGCTGCAGAAGAATGCTGGTAATAGCTGAACTATGTCTATAATAGTTGGCAGAAACGTATGGTTTATATGAATATCTTTATTGTAAAGTGCTCCTAGGTTTGAATGTGACAGTACGATAACAAATGGAATTCTGTTCAACATAAGAATGCCTAAATAATCTTTATTTCCTTAAACTAATTCATGGACACAGCTTTAAATGAAAAGTAAGACTGCTAGTACTATTTATATGGACCTGGGAAAGTTTGTGGTTTACTCATTTTTATGGATTTTCAATAGTAGCTCACTGTCGTGTGAATCTAATCCATCATTTAATAGTTGGCACTCTGTTTAGGTTTTCATATTTTTCGGATATATGTGGATATCTCTATGTTTAATCTGCTTACTTAAAAATAAGTGGATTAAATTCATTAATCTTCAGATATGTACTTCAAATATGAAAACTTATGGAAACAATCTTAAAATACATTTGGACTATGTATTCCTTCAGGGCATTTGTTCCTTTTTCTTGTTTTTTTTGGATACTAAATTGGTAAGATCTCTGTTTTCATTAAGCTTTTGCCTTTGGCAATCTTTTGGTTAGGCCATGTGAAAACATATGGCATCTTAATTTACAAGGTTGTCTTTTAAAATAAATCTCTGAAACTTGCATGTTTAACATTTTGCCTTAATTTCCAACTCATTGTTTGGGTAGTGCTACTTCTATTAATGCTTGTTGAGTAGGTTCTCTTTTTGAAAAGTTTGAGCCTAAAGATTTTTGCTGTTGAAAGTAAAATACTTGGTAAAACTAACAGTAAATATAATAGGTGAAGCCCTCCTTCTCAACAATGGTGTATGGTGTATGTCAGGTGACCTCCTATACAGTCTGGCTTTAAAGTTTCCAACTCCAGAAATAAATACCAAAGATAGAGACTAAGACTTGGAGCTCCGGCCTTCACAATTCCACTATTATTTAATAACATTTTGAGAACTGGATATCATACACTTTCTAGATTGAAAGAGCCAATTCTACTGTGAAGTACTAAGAATAGGGACCAAGACATGGTGATTGGATCTAATTACATGAAGCCCCTGCATGTTCAATTAACTTGTTTAAAACTTTAAATAATACATTGAGAACTGTATTTTCTTATTCAACCTTAAGTAGTTCTCTGATATCAGCAACTCTAGGGGATTGTTGTGATTTGACTCTTGATCGCAATATTGATGACCAGCACTTTAATTTCAGCTTTAAAGGCTCAAAAATTGAGTTCACTTGAGTTCTGTGGTTCGGTATGATAACTTCAATAAGAGGGATTTTATGTCATTAAGCTGGATATAGAGTACAACATAGTTGGAGAAACCAAGTTTGTAAGGATTACGGTTTTGGTTTAGTATTGGTTTCTGACATAGGTTGGTTTTAAGATATTCAAACCTTGGATTTGTATGGTCATAGCTGCACAAAAAATAGGCGATCATGAATATTTTAAGGTAAAAGCATTTGCATGCAAGAGAACATTATTAGTTTTGTGAAGCAGAAATATGGAAAATACACAAAATTTTGAAAAATGTGATATCATAGGTCCATGTGTATTACAAAATAAAGAACAATAGTTGTTTCCGGTCAGTCTATCCATGGGGTAGTCATTTGAGTCAATGCCAGTCTTGGTAGGAAATGATCTCTGTAATCAAGTTATATTGACAACCCAAATTGCTAGCTCTGCCATTACCTCAATTTGTTAGAAAGGCTTTTAGCTTTGTTAGTTTTAATCTTGCCAAGGACAGTACAGAAAAATGGCTCTTTGAAGAGGCCATTAATGATATCTGCACAGAAATAGAGCTCACACCTGATGATCAAGGAGAGCCCTATAAATGATAGAGGACTTGAGTACATTTGTCTATTATGAGTAAGCATAGTTGGAAAACTTGGACTCGGCAAAAATTCGGGAAGCTCAAAAAATGCTTCTTGGAAAAAACTAGGCAAAAACTTGACAAAAAATTGCCTAAATTTCATTAGAAAATAGAAACACATTGTTTTTGCAATATTCAATTACAAAATGTATCCACGAGTCCATAAACGATTACAAAAATGATTTCTATTAAATTTGACTGATTTGAATGCAAATTGAATACAAAATCACATGATAGTTTAACTGACAACTATTATGAATTTATGATGATTGCCTTTGAACATTATCATGATTCAGCATAATTCATAAATTGCATATTACAATATTTTACTTCTTCCTCTTCCCTATTCTAGTTAAAATCTTGGGAGATGCTCTAAATTTCTAATAATCACATTTGAACCTTAGATACTAATAGTATGATATTTCATCATTGATCAATGATCTTATGATAGTGATAAAATTAGTTGTCCAAGTTCTCAATTTTAGTCTCCACTACTAGACTCCCTCATTGTAATCAAATTTCTTATATGATGAAATCCTACTTAGTGGGGGTTTGGGAGTGGAGACCCTAATGGGTTTGAGAGGGAGCAATGATAAGTTGCACAAGGTGTTAAATGTGAGAAAAACCCAACGATAGAAGGGGTGCCTTTTTTAAGATTATATTTTAACATGTCTTTGCCTTTTTTTAAATGAAGCCAAATTTTTGCCACAAAATTGCTGAGGGGAAAATCTCGTAGAACAAAAAAACTGATCAGTTTTTAGAAACTCGCCAAGTACTCTGAGTTTTCCATCATAGTGATAAGTATCAATTCCATCATATGACATGGGAGGAGATTGCCAATGGCGTGGTTGCCCCCTAGAATTGGAGCTTGAACCTGAATGAACTGTAGTCTCTTTCTGAAATGGACTTTTCATGCACATGTCCAGAAAGCAGCTCAAATCCCCAATGGCTATGGGGACTGAGGGGTGAGGTTGTACACAGGGAAGATTGATTTGGCACTAATACGACAGGGGAACTAAAATATAGTGAGGAGTTGGATGATGATTATAAAGGGTTTGAAGATATGATCAAAATGGGATTGCCTAATCTGTTTACAAAAGAGGTGAATCTCAAGAATAGGGAGGAATGGCTAGAGGAGTGCAAAAATGTTTACAGTGTGCTCTGGATGCAGCACTGGATGACGGACCAGAGATGGAGTAGACTCATAGGAACAAGGAGAATTTGATCCAGATCGAGTTCGAGGCAAGAAATACCATCCATGATTTGGATACGTACAAAAGTACAAGTTACATAGAGCATGTATCAAAACTTTATTTGTGGCTTGACAGAGCTTAATTACGGTTTTCCTTTTTGTTGATATCAATAGTCATGTTACAAATGACTTAATGAAAGGACACGAGGCTTTCTAAGTAGTCTAAATATATATGTTCATGTATTTCGAAAACATTCTTGTGATCAATTTGTTTCACGACTTTTGATTTTGAACTAATGAGACAGGCAATTTCTTTATTAGTGATTCTGTTGTGTATAGTCTTTATAATTGGTTCTCTGTTTTACTTATCAGTGATTCATAATTAGTAGTATAAGTCAATATGTGAAGAAATTGTGTGATGTTGCATAGTTGGAACATCAAGACACATCTCAGATTCTCTTTGCCTCTCCTATCATCTGTGATTGGTCTTTCATAGGGGAAAGTTAAATTCAATTACAGTTGTGTTGTGACTTATGAAACATTCAACTGAAAGACCATTAATCTCATGAATTGATAAGCAGGAGAATTAATTTTATAGAATTATGTCAAGTTCCTTTCTATTGTATTTGTATAGAATTGTATGAAGTTTATTTCTAATATATATACTCAACAGACAATTACATACAAATTTGGCATGATATACAATTATTGTGAAGTGATTTTTCGATGTAACAACAACCAGGGTCGTTTGAGACAACCACAATAATTTTGGTCATCTATATGTAATACGGGCATTTAAATGGCCACTTGTTTCCTTCTGCGGGTTAAATAAGGTTGTGAGACGCAGTAGATTAAACTTGTTAGGGCATTGTTAGATTCTTTAGTTCATGGATGTTTTCTTATGATTTCGGTTTGTCTGAGATTTTTATTAAGGAATGTAAAGAGTGTTTGAATGATCTTGCATGACAAGTTGGTTTATGTTGTATTTGGTATGGGCTTCAATTCTGCATTGACAAAATTTGAAGAAGTACAATTACTTATATGGCTTAGGGTAATTGCCTCTGTAAACAACGTGTTAGAGTCAAGTTACAAAGTTATAATAATGTTTGGCCTTTTGTTTCATTTAGATGTTGTTCATGTTTATACTGTGAGGTCTACGAATGCAATTTCATAGAAGATAATCAAAATAGTATAATTTTTTCTTCATAAAGATTTTTGACATAAAAAAGGCAGCGATATAGCAATTAAATTGGTATATTTCAACTACGAAACAAAAATATACAAATTGATTGATAAACAGGGTCCCCACAGTACGCTTACTAGTATGCTGAAAACACACAATGTTTATTCTAAGAAACCAAGCTCCATACTAAATACACTAAAGACCGAAAAAACAAAGGACTCAATCAAAATTAGATTGACAAGAACACAATTTTATATTTCAAATTATGCTGAAAATTTCATACAGATCGAAAATGTTGTCATTTTTATTCACATTTGCGAAAATCTAGCGTGTATTCGGTATTTTAAAATTTGCTTCAATTTTGGTCATCGAGTATACAAGCGGACACAGGGTGCCAAAAATGCACAATGTTTTCTGTTTAAACATCGATCCTTTTGGGATTAATCGATGTCTCATATCGTCTCACAGTTGGGTGATTAAAATAAAGGCTAAGGGCATAAAGCTAAGAGCATGGTATAAAGGTCAACACCGTGGGTGGGTCAGGATGATGACGCTCAGTATTCAGCTGCGTGTACTCTTATGAGTCCGTGGGGGATCGCCACGAGTCTATGAGTGGGTCCCTTGCAGATGAATGTGATAATCAGCGAGCATCTTGACCAATATCAACGACCGCCAAGCCGTTGCCTTTACATGATTACGACAGAGGTGCATAAATCATTAAAAATGATGGTTCAAGAAGATTTAACTGGCCATCAAATTTGTAGCTTTGTTCGACCATCAAACAACTTAATAATTGTTGCCTTGCCGCAATTTAGGCATTTCCCGGTTTCAAATTCAATTCGTAACGACTCATTGGCTTGCCTGAGCATGCAGGTGTGGTTGACGTCTGATTTGTGCCTTTGCAGCCAAATTCTCCGGTGAAGGTGTTCTTCTGCGCTCTTAAACAATAATTCTTTACACTTTATACCCATTTGTTTTCCATTTCCTGCTTTTCCTTTTGCAAATTATGCAAATCACTCTATGATATCGACTTCTATATACAAATTGAATGAACATTTCAAGTGCATAGTTCTCTATTACTAAATTCTTCACAGGCCGTGTATCATAACAGATTATGATTGTGAGATTAGGGTAAGCAATTTAGCTTTGAATTTGAAGCCCTAACCTTTCCGTCAACCTTGCCGAAGAATTGTAATCATGAAGCGGAAGGAAGGACCTTGTGATCCGAATTCATATCCTGATGAGATAACAAGACAGTTAACAGGGTCAAATGGAATCCAAAAAAGAGCAACCTGTAATACTCGCCCCGAAGATTTCTTAATCGACACCCACGCAGGATACATAGACCCTTTTCTAGGACCTAGCATGACAGGTTTTTCCTTGTGGAGAAGAAATTACAATAAGGGAAAGGAGGCAAACCCTTTCAGGAACATATGGGATTCCAATTTAGCTAGGATCATTGTCCCAAATGTTTTTGTTAATGTAGATTTGATACTTGAAATTAAAAATAGGTACGTCCCTAACACTCGACAGGTACAAACCCATGATAACAAGGAAATTATCAAGATAACGAGAGAAAGTATAGAGGAGACATACATGCTAGAGACAGAGAAGGACTGGTGGCCACTTGATACGAATATGATGGGCCATGATTTTGAAAAGTTACATAATTTGTATAGAAGCAAGATTTCTCTTCATAGGTCGAAGCACTTGACTAAGGAAGAGAAGGCCTTGAGTCCCATAGACAAGCCTCCGTATCATGTAGATTTGTTTTCTCCATACGTGAAAGATAGATACTATACTTTATGTCAGTGGCGTGGTGAGGATGCAACATTGAATATCCCCAATTGGATGTTGCTCATGTGCTTGGATATACAAGGAAATGAAGCCCACAAATGTTTTGATTATGCAAGAATATTAGCAAATGACATCCATAAGGCCTTGATTAGTATAAAGCAGAGGAAGAGTAGTAAGTTCAGGTTCTACTCCATCTTAATGCACATGATTCTATGGAGCAGACTCAACATTTGGGATCCAAACCTAAAAGTCGAAGCCATTGTTGATGGGGAGATGGCCCCAGTCCAAGAGTGGACTTACATTTGGGACAAGGATGATAGGGCATCGTTGTATATTTTGTTTGAGAATCATTTTGGCAGGCCTCTAATGACTTATTTGAAAGGGAGTGTCCCATGGGGGATGTCTGACAGAGTGAAGCAATTCCTCATACCAAAGGATTTAAACCCACAGGCAAGAATCAATCACAATTGGGGGTCATGGTTTTACTACAAGGACCATACAGTGATCAGAGTTTTTGGATGTGAAGTACTACCCAAGGCATAACCGATTACAGTCACTGATAGAATTGCATTCTATGAAGTCATGAGGCAGCTTGAATCTGCAGAAAGATATGCTCTAAGAGCGACAAACATAAAGAGAGGTTCTTCCTTCCTTGCCCAGGTGGTCATAAAAGGTCTTCTGGACTTCGTATCAAGAAAAGGATTTGAGGTGATACCTAGCAAAATGAAAGAGTATAACATGACCAATGAGAATTACAGATTTTATGACCCAAAGGGATTCATAAAGGCAATATACCCATGATGTAAATCTCACCAAGATGACAAGCTAGAAGATTGGATACGTAATTGTACAGACTATGATGATGTACTTAGGCAAAGGGAGAGGTGGTACAAGATCCAACATTCAGAACACCAGAGGGAGAGAGAAGGTAACTATCAACTTGCCTATAAATTGGCTCCTAAAGTTGAGACAAAAATGAATATGCTTGCAACATTGTACATTGATGTTGATAGCATGCCATTGCCCCTTGAAATTAACAGTGATGCTCAAGAGTGTAGGCCTGCTCAAATGGAAGTAGACTCCGACTCTTCACCTTCTTTGATTGGATCCCCAATTGGGCCTGCATCCCAACCTCCCACTCCATCTCATTCAACTGCACCCATGGAGGAGACTTCATCGTCAGGTTTAGGGCCATCTACTACTGCGAAGAAGCCTTTCCCGATTCTACCACTTCAAACATTGGCTCCTGATCAGAAAATCCCATACACTCCATATGAGGCATTTCAAACCCCAACTCCTCCACTTCCACCTCCTACACACTTTGACATTGTAAAAGAAATTGAACTAGAGCCACCGTCCAATGAAAGAACACTTCCTACTTTCAAGTTAGGTGGAGGGTTGAGTGAAGATATACAAATGGAGGCATGCATGGAGTTGATTGGTTATGACAAATTCATAAAAAACAAGGAGTTCAAACAGTTTGTTCTCCAACAAGAGGCCATCAACCTAGTTGCTAGCAGGGGTCTAAATTTTCAATCGTTGAGTGAAGAGGAGTAGTCAAATGTAAAGGATGAGGTACTCAAAAGGGTAGAAGAAAAGATGGCAACAATAACTTCGGAACAGGGGAGAGAAATTATAGCACAATGTGGTATTCTTCTTTTGGAAGGTTGTGATATTTCATTTGCCGTTGCATTTGATAGCCTCATGAGGAGGTAGGATCTTGATCTCTCTAACCTCTCGCCAGACACGGAACAAAGGCTAGTATTTGGCTCCACATTTGATGACGACCTTGATGTACTTTCTATTTGGGCCTTGTATCCCAATACCAAAAAGCTCGATGATTTCATTTCAGGATAAGTATTATGGACAGTTGCTTATGAGAAAGTCTTCTGAATTTTTAGGTGTACAAGCAACTAGTTTGGTTGTTAATGTGGCAAAGATGTCGCACATAGTTGCATCAAGGGAAGAGGACAAGATTGCAACATTGGAGGCTAGGAATAAGAGGCTTCAAGAACAATTGTATGCAGTGTGTGGACTTCCTAATGAAGGGATTCATCATGAGGAGGTCGATAAATTGAAGACTACAATTGCAACATTAAACGTTGAGAACCAGAGATTGCAAGCCAATTTAAAAAAGGCCATTAGAGATGGTCAGTCCAGTGATGCTAGTAACAATGCAATATGCTGTGTCATTCAGTGCAAGACAAACATCCTTAAAAATAATGCAGAAGAAACATGGAATGTTTTTGTAGAGTTTGTCAAGTTTCAGAATAAACATCTGCAGTGGCAACGCTTTTTGGCATGCTCGATGTCAAAGTTGAACAAGTTGATAAGGGGCTTTAAATTTTATTCTGCAAAGCTTCCACCTTGTGTTCTTTCTGATCTTGTGGTTGATTTTGAGTGGAAGTTCGCTTTTTTGTCCCAACAGTTCTCCAAGCATTAGTTATACACCCAGATGATGAGGAGATAACTTACAAATTTTTATAGTCTAACTGATTGCAGGATGCCCTCCATTTACACCGACCACAAAGAGGGAGACAAGGTAACAAAAATTCAAAAGAAATTATTTGCTTGGTAGGTTGGAATTCATAGAATGTGAGATACTGCCCTTGTATCATTAAGAGCCAATGAAGCTAGAACAATGAAGGTTTTTGATAATAAAATTGAGGACTTGTTTAGAATCCAACACATATGGGTTAGACTCAGTAGGGCAAAGACAAAAATCTATGATACAAAGTATATCCGCCATCTCATATCCATGCACAATTTGAAAGAAGGAGGGCTAATCAATGAAACAACACATTTGGAGGATCATTTCAATATCCTATTTGAAATGGCCTCTGTATTGATGAAAAAAAGGTATGTTGAGTTTATCGAGTGGACTGAAACTATTTGGGAGTCTCATTCAAACAATGTGAAAGCTATTAAATATTCTGAAAGAATTGGATGTAGGATTCGAGAGAAGTTGAAAGAATATGAGAGCAGATAGCCACATAGCAATAAAGTCGCACAAGAGGCTAGGAGTCTGATACAAAAACATAAAGAATTTATCGAATCTCTCAAATTAGAGATGCATGAGTTCAATTATCTTTCAGATGGGTGCTTGCCCAACCTTTACATTGAGAGTGGACACATGATAGGTGCGGCCGAGTGGGTGGAAGAGTGCAGGACAATGGTGGACGAGGACTTCAAACAGGCAAAGACTTTCGATCCCACACTTTAGAAGATCCACTATGTCATGGATAAGTTCATAACCATTGAAATGGCTATAAGGGAAAGCATTAGTCATGCTGTGACATACAAATCTAATGAATATATGGAGCATTTATTTGTGGTCGATTAATGGGTTCGCAGGGCCTAATCTTTATAATGTTTTGAGTTTAAAAGTTTTGTTAAAGGTATTAATTATTTTGAAATGACATTAGGAGAATGCATGATCTTTCTTAGAAGGTTCATATACAAATCATATGTGTAAATGTGAAAGAGAGGATGAATCAATTGCAACAAATATAATGTAGGTTCTCTATAGTTTATACTATCGTTCACAGAGGCTTTCTTATGATAACAGTTTGTGTAAGATTTTAGTTCAAGAAGGTGAAGAGTGTTTCTATGGTTTTGCATGACAAGTCCTTATGGATATAAATGGACCAACATCAATTGTGTATTCACATAATTAGAGCAATTACAATTCTTGTTATAACTTATGTATTTGGGTTTGTCAAATAAGGGTTGAACTCAACTAAGTAAATTTTGCTATTAACCTTTCCTTTTCCTTTTCTGTTTTCTTTTGTTTTTTTAATCCTCACTTTCTTTTTGCGGTCCCGCGTCATTCTTTGCCCTAGCCGGTGATGTTGTGTTTCATCACGTTATGGTTTAGAGCATTTGTTTTTGGATTGTTTGTGGCCTATTAATTCGTATTAGCTCTTCAAATGAGCCCTGTTGGTTTTAAGATTCTAAATCTACTTGATGTGGTTTCATGGCTTGTTGGGTAGGCTAAGTTGTTTATTTAGATGCATATTTCATATGTATTTGTTTATGACTCTTAATATTCATATCTATGGGGCTTTGGCAGCATAAATGTGTTTCTATTCAGAGGTCAGGTTAGAATAGGGAATATTCATTTTCTGAACATAAAACAAATAATATAGAGATATCCGTGGAACATGTTTTCTTATGTGTGTCTAGGAATTTCTGTTTGATTCAAGTGTATATTTATTAATGATTATGGATGTCTCAAAAGTTAATATCTTGAGCACTATTCTTTGGGATAAATGGATTGTGTTTTGGAGAATGTGTTCATAGTATTCTTTCTTTTATCTTGTAACTGAGTTTTGTTATCTATGATGACTTCACTATTGTGCCCATCTATTATGGTTAGTTTGTATGCTTATTAATTATGAAGTGATTAATTTGAATATGAGATTGACTCATCGTCAATCTTTGTTGGATGTAAGATTTGTTGTCTTCTACTAACATATCTGATAGGTTTATGTAATTTTTCTAGAAAAAAATTGTGTGACCAAGCCGATTACTCTTAATATGGACAACAGATGTGTAGTAGAAGAAAATCTATCATTTTGTAGCATACATTCTATCAATTTATTTATGGACAGACCCATGGTATGTATGAGATGTAAGTTGTGATGAATAATTGCATTTCTGAATATATATTGAACTAAATACATATTTAGACATACACAAAACATACCCCTCACACATACTAATGTGTCCAGATATTACTTTGCTTCTGCTCTGTTTATTCAAAGTGATGGATAATTAAATTATTACATCTTGAATTCGGTTCATATCTAGGAAGGATTTATGTAGATGATGATTTTTGGTAAATAGTAATGTGTAGCTAGGATACACGATGCTTGTTTAAATATAGGTTTTATCAGGATAAGGCAACGGAAGACGACGAACACAAACTGGACACTTCTGATATGGAAATGATAATTGTATGTCATCTAATTTGGACAGTTTGTAATGTAACAACCTACATAACTTGGAATGTCAGGTCAGAATTGTTATATACCATACTGTAATGACAGAAACGACCTATCCTACATATGAACACGATAGGATATGTATTGTCCTTTGTAAAGTATATGATTTATTTTTAAAATTATGGCAAGGAACTTGAAGGTTCTGTACCTAAGTGTTCTGCATGTCTAGTACCATAAAATATTTGTAATGATATGAATTGCACTTGTCCTGGGCCAGACTGGAGGTCTTTGTAACTCTGTTCTTTCCTACCAGTACTCGCACTGAACGAAGTTTATACTTTTGAATTTATAAAAATAATTTTTTTATGGCTCTCGCCTCTTGCTTTATGAATTTTTTTTGTTTTGATTGCTTTAGATTTTGTTTGTGTTTATGAGTCTCTGCAAGGACCTTGATATGTGCAAACCAAATTTCTTGGATAAAAATAAAATAAATACAACATTGAAGAATTTTGACAACAACCTATTCATCTTATATTTTGAAAATATATAAAATAAGATATTTCTTAAATCCACTTTTTATTTCAAAAACATGAGTGCACCACTTAAGCATATGAGCTCAATGCTTCTTCTAATTTATCGTACAAAGTTGGTTCATCAACTATAGGAGAGTTTTGTGTGTTTTATGATATCTTTATGTCGATAGATACTTTTCATATTGTCATTTCCTATCCATCGTTTCTATCAACATAAATAATCATGCTACCTCTTTCTCAATTTGTTGTAATGGTCAGTTTTATTTAAGCACAATAGATGAAACAACTAAATTCATTGATTAAAACTGATACCTTGAAAACTAACTATAGAACCCTTGCAAAATATCTTACATATTCAAGTGCAACTACCAAACATTGTCCATTTACAACAACACTAACGAGAAGTGTTGGGAGAATGGGTGACTGGTAGAACACATTACATAGTCAAGCGCGAGTACAAAATATTGTCTATTACCACCGGCACCAACACAAAGTGCTAAGAGAATGAGGGAGCAATTACGGGGTACACAATCATTCGTCCACAGACAACTGAAACATACGTATGGGACTGACTGAGCTCCATATAAAATGCACTAAAATCTTAGAAAAAATAGAAACAAAATTACATAAATGCCCAAAGCACACTGATTTTTTGGCAGAGTTATTTGTTAGTTTAAAATACAAAAGATGCAGATCATCAATATGAAACATAATCATGTTCGTGAAAATCCATTGTCTTGCAGAATCTCAAAGATGGACTTTGATTGTGCCGTGTCCTGAAACCTTCCGTATAGTCCAATACAATGAGATTAGCTGGAAAATAGGCACACATGTTAGAGAGGAAGTCGCTGGGTAACAGGTGTTGGGCCTCTCCCCTGCTCCCAGTCTCTACCATGGTGCATAACATGACTATCCTCAACAGACGTTTAGGCCAATACATAATGGCAGACCGAATTATCCTTGTTTGGACCCTCATAGCCTGTCGCTCAACCAAATATACAAGATAAAACCACCATGCATTTATTGCAATTGTCAAATCATGGTTGCCCATGCCATCAGTGCAAACTATCATCTCAATCCCCCTCCACATGGAATCGACATCAATGTAGCACTCTACAATCATCTCTCGCGCATGGACTGAGAGTTCTATGATTTTGGAAATTGCGGGAGACATTGCAACACAGTACTCCATAATTCTGCATATATAGTGAGTACAACAGTCAACCACATTTAAGGATGTGCATAGAAAAAAAAAACAAATAATTGAAATGATCAACATAAACATAAATATGTTTATAAAGTATAAACAACCATAGAGATATTATGGATAGAAGACAATACCTCCTACGTCGTGCTTCTGTGAACTTGTTCATGTCTAACCAATCTAAGCACAAAATAGTTGAATCAGAGAGTTTCTACACTTGCCAAAAACTAACAAGTATGTTAGAAAAACACATTAATTTCTGATAGATATATAAAAAATGTATCATAGAAAAGGTCATCATAAAATTGATAATTGAATGTGAAGACAACAAATAGATAGAAATAATATTTTTCTAATATGATCCCCTTAAATCTTGGACTTTCTCATCTTTTTTCATAATTTTGGTTATAATTTAATTGTATTAGGATTAGGGTTAAGTTGATTGTTAGATTTGAAGGGTCATTTTATTTAGATTTTATATAAGTTAGGATTTAGCTAAGTTTAAAATTAAGATTGTATATATTAAGCTTGTGAAAGGTAGAAAGTTACACAAATAACGATTTTATTATTGTTGTTGTTTCTAGTGGGGCCTGTGTACTGTATGGGCCATTACCAATTAAAAACCTTCGCAAAGAATAAGTGAACACGATCTTCTGCATGCAGACTAATTAGCACCACCATGGGAAACTTCGCCACCACTGACACTTTCATAAGATAATCTTTGTCGATGATTTCTTAAGATAGCTGGTGGTGGTGGTTGCAAATCATAAAAAATAATTGTTGATTAAGTTTGGAGACTGCCAATAAAAGCAAAAAGTAAAATAAAAAGATCCAATGTTGTCAACCATTTCAAAAGAATTTGTTTTTTCAGAAATTAAGTGCTCACCAATGATTGTTGGAGTAGAGACAGTGTGCCCACCGTGTTCTACAAAATGTAAGGGATCCTTCTTAGACCTCCCTCTCCTGGTGCCATTGGTGGGAAACATAAATGACTATGAAGGATAAACTTCAATCAATTGGTCATGGTTAGAACCACGCGTGCGTTGTCGCCTCCGAGGGACGGGAACCCTACTAGCACTAAACTATGGACACATTTGAACTGTGCTCATTCCAAATGGATATGTGTTGGGAGTCAGGGTGAATGGCATGACCCCAGACTGATCTAGATCGATCAGGAAATGGTTGACGCATTTTGAGAATGCTTTCGCTTGTTCATGTGTCTGTGGCTTCATTTTCATCATAGACTTCAACAACCCGATCGATTCATTCCACTGATCCATTGTCTAGAGAGGTGATTGAACATCAACTACCCTTTCAAGGTAGTCTGAAGTGCATGCGCCGTGGTGTGCGTTCTCAATGCCCATATGAGGTGGAGAACTCTCTATCTCTAATGTGACTAAATTGTTCTACATGTGGATATCGTCTGCAATCCAAAATTCATTTTATAGGAAATCGATCAATGCACAAATCTGTAGCACAAGTAAATCATTCGAATAAAGCGTAAATGGCCAGAAAATGTTCACTTGTCACTAACACCTCCTGCAGTCATGGCTGAAACCTTCAACGCGTGCTTGCATGTATTTACCTGCAGGGCCCAAGGAAAATCACACACATAAAGGTGATCACCGCAAGGTCTGACCACATAAAAATTACATGACGTCTGACTTCTCACAAAGTAGAATCTTGGTCTATTTTCATCGAGAAAGCAATCATCATCAGGAATTGCCTTTGCCTTCTCTATACTTTTCTCCAAACTTTGCACCCTGTAGTTCCTGATGAAACCAACATCTTGTAACTTCTCCTTTTTCCTATAGAATGGTTCCATCTTGTAAATGAGGGTGAAGTATAGATGATCCATTCGACGTATACATTTTTTTTGACGGTCACAAAGGTACCGCATCTTCAACATGCAATGGTATGATTCTATGACAGTGTTTGTATCCTGATTTGCATGTGGGAAGACTCTGGAGCTTTTCGCCCACATTTTTGTGTGTACAACATGGAAGTATCTTTAAAAGGAATGCACTGTAATTAACAGAATAAGGATTGTAAAATAAAAAATAGTTGCACAAAAAGACAAAGATCTCTTAACTATACGGTCATCCCCTTGACACCATGTCCTCCAAAAATAGTCTAGAAATTGTGGTTGATAAAAAAAATCAACCTAAAACTCATTTAATAACCTATGAGTGATTTTCTCACTGTCACCCATTGTCATCATTATCGTGTCGAGGCATTGAAACATTTCCTTCGCTCAATCTTTCGATGCATACTTGTGCACATTCTTTAGCCATGCCTGACTCACATGTCAAGTGCATAGAATGACAAGACATTAAAAAGCTACCTTGGTGCACATGAATATGAGCGTGACTGGGGTTGGTATAACAAATTAGGTAAAAATACTTATATATGGAGTTAAAATGCCAGTTGAAATAGGTAGTCAAACTAAAAGATAGATGAACTTACTGAATGGCCTGTATCTCAGCGTTGACATCATCAGTCAAGAAGACATTCACTGTCCACTAATTTCTAGCCTCCTTTCCTCATCTACATATCACAGATAGCCACCCTTCGATGTCCTTGATCGTGTTATGGGAGGACATGATCCATGCAACAAGAACCCCAGATTGTTGCTTGTCAAACACGACCAACAAGTAAAACTGATACTGCACGTGATAAAGACAATGACGATGATTGCAATATATTAATGACATATAAAAAATATGAAAGAATTTTCACTACTCACTGCAAACATGATTATAGATGTCTCACCCCATATTTATTGGTGAAAAATGTGGAATCCATGGAGATTATAGATTTGTGTGAGTGTCAAATCATCATATAAAGCATCTATGGGGTTTGGATACCCATAATGAAAGGTGTCCCGTCATTCTATGACTGCTGCCAATAAAAGAAATTATTTTGATCCAATTCTTTCCATTTAAGGATACTAGTGGGATCATGAACATGTCTTTGGGCTCGATTGGACTTCACTCTTCTCCATGCATTCATTAAATCTTTATGTGTCAGGAAGGTATCTCTTGTCTGGAACATACTCAAAAAATATGGATTGGTCAGATGTCTGTCCATGACAACATCCACACTAACATCCATTGCTAATAGGTCCTCTATGTAAGCCTTGCATTCCGTAGAAAGGTGAGGCGCAAACTCAAAACGTGGCTCGTTGCTCAGATCATTTACACCATGACAATCTATACCATCCGCATCTACATGTAACATTTCACTGAAACTCAAAATAGCCATGTCTGGTCTACCAAACATAACCTTAAGATTGAAGTGGAACTTATAAACCCTTTTATTTATAAATTGACAAACACGTTTCTCTGTCGGTGCATTGTTCCTCTTATCGTCTGGCCCAAACGAACACCAATAACTACACATAAAGATAGTTGTGCTGGAAACCATAAATGAATTGCAATAATTTGTGATCAAAATTATAATGATGATTGTTTCTACTCACACAGAATATATCTTGGTTGTGTTTTCCTTGTACTCTTCATGCCTGTGCTCTATATGCTTCACACGAACAAATGCACATTCCATGCCTTCCCTCTTTGACTCCCCTGCGACAAAAGCCTCGATTTCGTTGACTAAAATTGCCGCACACAAGTCCGTTACCTCATCACCTTCCACACCAATTGGACTCCAATCAATTTCATTAGATGAGAAAGGATGCACACCATCACCTCCATCTTGCATTTCAAGTTGCGCGAGCAGGTGCCACTTGCATTTTCTCCCC
Organism: Chamaecyparis obtusa; assembly: GCA_027943335.1. Taxonomy (NCBI): domain Eukaryota; kingdom Viridiplantae; phylum Streptophyta; class Pinopsida; order Cupressales; family Cupressaceae; genus Chamaecyparis; species Chamaecyparis obtusa. The sequence goes on along the minus strand of BSBK01008424.1, from coordinate 57,194 downwards.
ATCACGACAAACTGGTAATAAAAAGTATCAAAAAACAAATTTTGTGGTTCACTGACAACATTAAGGGGTTGTGAAAAATATAACAGATGCATCTAAGATCCTTACAAAATGCAACGTTGACAAAATTTCAAAAAATAAAAAACACAACCGATTTTCACAAAATTTTCACCAACACTGTGTTTTCACGAATTTGATAAAAAACAAATTTCATTTTTTTTTGTCTTTGGTGCGTTTTGTACGGACATTAGCCACCACTTACGTGATTAAACTTAAGATGTACAAATTTTTAAGTGTGCAAATACACGTTGGAAAACATCAATTGTTTTCTATATTGTACGTCACAAATACCTTCTTTACAAGAAGTTTAACCAGCAATCATCTCTTTCAAGATCAACAACTAATTTTTAATGGAAACTGTTGTGTTTTTGCCATCTGCATACCTTATGTCATCAATGTAAGCTTTACGTCCAATTCAGATGGGCAATGTTATGCACATGACTTCTATCCAGATAACATTACTTATACTATGTCAGTGCATAAAGTGTTGTGTGCTTTCACTATCAACATAACTTAGGTCATCACTGTAAGATTTTGGGTCCATCCCGATGGGCAATGTTATGCCCATAACTTCTATTTGCGTAACTTTATTTTTTATTGTGCCTCTACGTAAGCTGTTGTGTGTTTTCGCCATCGGCATAACTCAGGGCATCAGAGTAAGATTTTGGGTCCATCCCAATGGGAAATGTTATGTTGATAAGTTCTATCAATGTGAAGTGTTGTGTTTTCACTATCAGCATATCACAGGTCTTCACTATAAGATTTTGGACCCCCAACGATGGGCAATTTATACCGATAAATGATAACTTCTATCAATGTACCTTCCTTTTTATATATTGCTGAATAAAGTGGTGTTTTCTGCATCTGTCAAGTGGGTCGAAAACATCCTGTCATTGCGCAATCAACATAACTTGCCTCTTCGCTGCGATAGATTACACCCATTTCGATGGGCGTTGTTACCCTGATAGCTAGAGGTAACATCTTCTTATTTTATGAATGCAAAATGCTATTGGTAAAACTAGTGTAACTCGGCTGATCGCTTGATTACTTTTGACCCCTTGCGATGGGCAATGTTGTGCCGACATGTTTTCTGTACTCTGGGTCCCACTTACCTATGTTGGTGAAGTTTATGGTATAATGGGCGGTAATATTTGTCAAGAACAAACACTGCTTTTCAATCACACTTGCGCGATTAAATATAACATGTATGAAAGGGTAAGTCTGTAGGTGCGCAAGTGTGGGCTATTCTTTGTTTTCACTATTCGAATCACTTTTTCTTCGCTGCGATAGATTACAACCATTCCGATGGGCGTTGTTACCCCGATACTTAGAGGTAACATCGTTCTTGTTTTGCGAATGCAAAATGCTGTCTGTAAAACCGATGTAACTCGGCTAATCGCTTGATTGCTTTTGGCCCCTTGCGATGGGCAATGTTGTGCCAACATGTTTTCTCTACGATGGGTCCCACTTACCTATGTTGGTGAAGTTTAAGGTTTAATAGGCAGTAATATTTGTCAAGATGGGCAAAAGGGTAAGTGCGCACGTGTGGCCTATTATCTATTTTCACTATGCGAATCACTTTTTCTTCGGTGGGACAGATTACAACCATTCTGATGGGCGTTGTTACCCCAATAGCTAGAGGTAACATCGTTCTTCTTTTGCAAATGGAAAATGTTGTCTGTAAAATCAATGCAACTTGGGTGATTGCTTGATTACTGTCAGCCCCTTGCGATGGGCAATGTTCTGCCGACAAGTTTGCTGGTTTTCTCTATTGTGGGTCCCACTTACCTATGTTGGCGAAGACAAAAGGGTAAATGCGCAGGTGTGCGCTATTCTCTGTTTTCACCATTTGAATCACTTTTGTTTTTCTATGCATGAGTAAATATAGAAATTATTGTGTATTTTCGACCATTTTTCCATTTTGTTGTGTGTTTTTGCATTGTCATTAAAGGAGCAGACAAACCCTAGACATTCAAGGCCAAACTGGTTTTTTTTTCCCATGGACACCCAATGCCTGCAACTACAATTTTTGGTGCTCGTAGTTGTTAGGATTAACAAGGCAGAAATAACAATTACATGCAAATATAACCAATATCAAAAAATTAAAAACCACACAGAAGAGAACACAATACACAGATTTAATGTGGTTCACCCAATCCCTAGGCTACGTCCACCAACAACGAGTCCAATATTTTATTATCCAGTGATTACAACCTGATTACAATCTGTAATCCCTTACAACTCAATTCTGCCACAAGTACTAAAATCATACATAATGAAAAAACCCTAACCCTAAGCCATATTATACAATATTTTGCCACTTTAGGGTTATAATGAGTTACAATATGTCAGCCCAAAATAGCTGAAAATATGTTAGCCTCAAAAAATTTGTGAGGACGGGAGGAAAAGTGTACAGTACTTTCCTGATCAATCACCACAAGCTAACAATCTCCCACTTGGTGACTGATCAGTATCGACACTAAAAAACCTCCCACTTGGAGACTGATCCTGTAGCAATACTGCTACCATATGAGGCTCCCACTGGATCGAACCACCCTGAACTCAGTTGTTCCTTTATTCTGTTCAGTGTAGAAGACCAACTGAAGCTGAACATGACTTCAACTTCTCCCTTGTTACTACCTTTGTAAACATATCTGCTGGATTATCATTTGTATGAATCTTTTCCAGCTTTAACTTCCCATCATCCAAAACTGACCGAATGAAATGGTATCGCAACTGTATGTGTTTGGTCTTTGAGTGCAAAGCAGAATTCTTCACAAGATGAATGACACTTTGGCTATTTGTATGCAGAAAATTATCCTTCTGTGGATGTCCCAATTCTTCCATGAAGAATTGAAGCCATATCATCTCCTTGGTTGCCTCTGTGGCAGCAACATACTCTACCTCTATAGTGGATAAAACAACCACCTTTTATAGTCGAGAAATCCAACTCACTACTGTCCCACCAACAATAAATACATAACCAGTAGTACTCCGCCTGCTATCTATATCTCCTACCAAATTTGATTCAACATAGTCTTGTACAGTAGTAGTACAACCCCCAAAGTGTAAACACTTACTAGATGTACCTCTCAAATATTTGAGAATCCATTTGACTGCATTCCAATGCTCAATACTAGGTTACTCATATATCGGCTAACGACTCTCACTACATGTGCAATATCTGGCCTAGTACATACCATAGCATACATTAAGCTCCCTACAGCTGAAGCATAAGGTACCTTAGACATTTTTTCCTCTTCTTCTGATGTCTTAGGACACATCTCCTTAGTCAATTTCAAATGACCAGGCAAAGGTGTGCCGACAACTTTAACATTCTCCATAGAGAAACGTTGCAACACCTTCTCAATATAATCAGCCTGTCTCCATAGAGAAACGTTGCAACACCTTCTCAATATAATCAGCCTGAGATAGAGACAACTTCCTATGTTTCCTATCTACACAAATTTTCATACCAAGGATTTGTTTTGTTGCCCCCAAATCCTTCATAGCAAATGAATGTGCTAACTGTTGTTTCAACCCCTTAATGTGATCCATGTTAGACCCAGCTACAAGCATATCATCAACATATAAACATAAAATAATGTAGTTGTCATCATCCAACCTCTTAAAATAAATACAATGGTCAAAATGACACCGACTGTATCCATGCTCATTCATAAAAGTGTCAAATTTAATATACCATTGCCGAGGTGCTTGCTTCACGCCATATAAACTTTTCTGCAATCTATACATCAAATTCTCCTTACCCTTGACCTCAAATCCTTGTGGCTGGACCATATATATTTCTTCATCCAAATCACCATGAAGAAAAGTTGTTTTAACATCAAGCTGCTCTAAATGCAAATCTTCAGTAGCCACAATACTTAAAACAGTACGGATAGAAGTCATTTTAACAACTGGAGAAAATATCTCATCAAAATCAATACCCTTTTTCTGTGCAAATTCTTTTACAACTAACCTGGCTTTAAATCTTTTCTTACCTCCATCCTCTTATTTCAGCCTGTAAACCCATTTATTTTGTAAAGCCCTTTTACCTGCAGGTAACTTGCATAAATCCCAAGTGTGATTTTTCAGCAAGGAGTCCATTTCATCTATCATTGCAAACTCCCACTGAATCTTTGTATCCACCTGCACAACTTCATTATAACATTCAAGTTCACCAGCATCTGTTAACAAAATTGAATACAAAGATGGAGAAAATCTTTCTAGAGGTCTACTTAGCCTTGTTGACCGTCTAACATTCACTAGGGTGTGTGGTATTTGTTGTTCCTATTGTTGCAGAGCATAAGGAACTACTGGAACATCATCTTTTGGAGTATCATCCAGTACTACATAGTCATTTTCTTTCTTCTCATGCTGCTGCAATAGATCTTTGTACAATATTTTCTCATTAAATATGACATTCCTGCTTCTTACAATTTTATGATTTTCAAAATCCCAAAGCCTATAACCAAATTCATCAATGTCATGTCCAACAAATACACATTTCTTTGACTTAGCTTCCAATTTAGTTCTATTTTCAGAATCTATATGTGCAAAAGCTTCACAACCAAAGGTTTTGAGAAAAGAATAACTCACCTTCTTACCACTCCATGCTTCTTCTGGAATACCACAGTCCAAAGGAGTAGAGGGGCCTCTATTGATTAAATAAACAACAGTGTTCACAACCTCTACCCACATGTTTTTGGGCAGCCTAACATGCAACCTCATACTCCTTGCACGCTCCATTATTGTCCTGTTCATGTGTTCAGCCACTCCATTTTCTTGTGGAGTCCTTGGTACAGTTTTCTGCCTACGAATACCATTAGAGGAACAATAATCTTCAAATTCTGTGCTGCAATACTCACCACCATTATCAGATCTGAGACATTTTAACCTTTTACCAGTCTCATTCTCAACCAAACATTTCCATTTCTTAAAAGTTTGAAATACATCAGATTTTTGTCTAAGGAAATAAATCCATACTTTTCTTGTTGCATCATCTATAAATATAACATAATACAGAGAGCCACCAAGGGAAGATACCTGAGCTGGTCCCCATACATCTGTATGCACAAGCTCCAATCTCTCATTTTTCTTTTCCTTCCCACTCTTTACAAAACTAACTCTCTTTTGTTTTCCATAAACACAACTTTCACAGAAATCCATATTGACACATTTCAGACCAGGTAAAACTTTCTTTGAATGAAGTAATTTCATACCTTTCTCACTCATGTGCCTGAGTCTATTGTGCCACAGTGCTGTGTCAAAATCTACAGCAACGGTTTGATGTTCTTCCTGCTTAAGTGCAACCACTATTCTTAAACATTCATTATCTTCTGAAACAATTAAAGTAGAAGGAACAGTATGACCTGTACAAAGATATAAGGTGCCTACTTTCACACCTTTTTCTACTACTAAGGAACCTTTTGAAACCTTTCAATTTCTATCATTAAAAGTAACTGTGCAACCCTCATCACCCAGTTGCCCTGCTGAAATTAAATTCCTACTCAGCCTTGGAACATGTCTTACCTCTTGTAGTAGCCAATGATTTCCATTCTGCAACTTAATCTTAATTTTTCCCTTTCCAACTATCTGACAGGGTTCATTATCTCCCAAATAAACCAGCCCAAAATCCCCTTTGACATAATCAAGAAAGTAACCTCTATGGGATGTAGCATGAAATGAAGCCCCAGAATCTAAAACCCATGAATCATCAATACTTTCTAAAGAAAGAATCAAAGCATCATCTTTAGATTTATTACTTGCCACATTTACCTCTGTGTTACCTTCTTGTTTGTCTCCTTTATTCTTCCGAGACCAGCAATCTTTCTTCTTATGACCTGGTTTTCCACAGTACCAACAATCATTTAGCCCTTTGGATTCAGACCTCTTTCCCTTTGATTTTTCTCTTGATTTCCCACGATTTCCAGAGTTGTTTCCTCTCTCATTGGTTCTACCCCTGCTTTGTGCATTTAAGACACTACCTAATGTGGATCCACCTAAGCTTTTCCTACAAATTTCCTCACTCAAAATAACACCAATAACATCATCATATTTTAGGGTATTAGAATCAGGAACAAAATTACTAACAGCCATTACCAAGCCATTCCAGCTTTCAAGCAAAGAACACAAAATCAAGAGAGCCTTGACTTCTTCATAAAAAATAATATTGACATAAGTTAATTAACTGGTAACTGTATTAAACTCATTTAAATGATCAGCAAATGACCCACCTTCCACCATTTTCATATTAAACAAATGCTTCATGAGAAATACCTTATTTGAAGCGGAGGGCTTTTCATCAAATCTTCAGTCGTCGTTTCTTGTGTAATATTGAATGCCACTGATTGTGCCAGGCATAATCAAATACTACCAAGAGCCTTTCTATCAAGAATTACCCAGTCCTCATCAGAAATGCTTGCGAGTTCATTGGCTTTTCCTTCCAACGACTGCCATAGATCCTTCTGATAGAGATAGTCCTCCATTTGCATTTTCCATAATTGAAAGTTCTGCCCATTAAACTTGTCAACCTTCAGCCTACCCTCATCTGCCATTGCTCCCACTCAACCATGAGACTCCCACTAAACCGTGAGATCTTCCTATAGAGGATAACTGAAAAAAATAACCTCACTCTGATACCACTTGTTAGGATTAACAAGGCAAAAATAACAATTACATGCAAATATAACCAATATCAAAAAACAAAAAACCACACAAAAGAGAACACAATACACAAAGATTTAACGTGGTTCACCCAATCCCTGGGCTACGTCCACCAACAACAAGTCCAATATTTTATTATCCAGTGATTACAACCTGATTACAATCTGTAATCCCTTACAGCTCAATTCTATCGCAAGTACTAAAATCATACATAATAAAAAAACCCTAACCCTAAGCCATATTATACAATATTTTGCCGCTTTAAGGTTATAATGAGTTACAATATGTCGGCCCAAAATAGCCAAAAATATGTCGGCCTCAAAAAATTTGCGAGGATGGGAGGAAAAGTGTACAGTACTTTCCTGGATAGTACTTTACTGATCAGTCACCACAAGCTAACACTAGTGAATCTACAACCCAACCCCATCAAAACCCAAATCCATTAACTGATAAAATAATAATCCAATAGGCATGTCACATTAATACAAGCTAATGTAGAAAATAAAAGCACAAATCATAGATTTTTAAAATATGGAGACAAACTTTTACCACCCACCTTTTTACAATTGTACTCTCAGCTAACTATTCCCCCATAAATGCTCGCTAAGGTTGTTTGATTTCACTTTGTCCCACCAAAAATTCATTGTCAATTCTACTCTGCAACTCCAACAACATATGCAACAATAAAACAATAATTAAATGTAGGAATAAAAAAGGCAATACCCAATGCATTTTGACAAATTTATAGAAAAATAAATAAGAATAGGAGCATTTTTTTCAATATACAACACACCTTTTCTCAAACCCTTTTCTTTCTCTACTCTGTTGTTCTCTGCACCCACAATGTGAAAACCTTCTGTGCTTTCGCAGTCAATTGTCACCAAAAACACATAATGTTTCTCTCCCATTGTTGGCCAACAATACAGAGTGTTTTTGGATGACAAATAGGGGAATAGGTTAGGTTGCCCTAACCTTTCCCTCCATTTTAACAATCAAATTATCGTCACTTTTTCCCACTGCCTGTAGCGTCACCGTTAAGTTATGTAAACTTTATTGCAGTTAAATTTAGAACATCCCTGTGCTTTAACTTTGGCTTAGCGCGGTTACATTTTATGAACCCTTGCGATAAACTTTGTTCTCTTCATGCGGTTACATTTAACAAGCTCTCCTGATCACGAGCGGTGAATTTAAAAAAAAGTTGACCATCACGCGATCCACTTTACATAAAATATCTCTTCACGTGGTTATGCTTTTTTGATGATAAAATGAAAGGATGAAATGGACTCGTTGGTTTAAATCATTTTTTGGTGTACGTGTACGTGTTGTACTTTGATGCAACTCAGTCTCATCAGTTTTCCAGAACGTCAGTCCCCTATGGTCATCCATGTTATATGTATGCCCATGTGAAAATTTTTGTCTTTTTTTTTGTAGGAAGGTGCATTCTATCGAGAGGATAGCCGCGTCCCTATAAAACCACCCTCTTTCCCATAGTACTCATTTGATAATATTGTTGGTTCAGAGTTGAATGATTTGACTGCTGGTCACTTAATAACCATGTAAGGAAAAGAAGACAGTATGGTACATATGTAATGACATGGATGACCATGCAGAGGGGGATGGTTTGTGATAGGTGCAAATAAGTTGCACCTTAATCGGTGCCTATTCGATCCATCCCGTGTACAAAAAGGTTGAGTTATGACTTAAAAGTTTTCTATTTTTGATGTATTAGACTTTTCTCCCTGCTATTTTTCTTGTATCTTGAACTCTTGAAACCTGACCATTTTCCTTTTAAGTTGAATCTTTAGAATTTCTCATCTTAAATACCGTCTTCTTCCTTTCCACATCTCTTTTTGCAATGAATTTCTAATCAACCCCTATTCTTGACATTTCAATCTAGATATATGACATGAGTTCTCCCTACCCTTGAAGCAGACCTAGAATTTGATGGTCGTATTGTTCATTTTTGCATTTTTGATAAATTATTAGTTCATATCAATTGCCAAGCTAAATATTTATAAAACTGTAAATATGACATTTAAATTTATCAATAAACTATCAAAATTTGTTATAGGCAATTTATAATTTTATTTAATAATATAAATACATGTGATTTTATAAATGTATGATATATATGTTATTTTATTATATATAAGTTTCTATTTTTTTTTATAGAGGGTTCAGACCTGCGAGGTTGCCCAACAGAGGCATGAAGCCTGTGAGCAACCAACTAGTGAAGGCCCACCACAAAGACGTTTAGCAACCCGATATGGTCGCACTCGTGCCTAAAACCTCTTCAGCTAAGAGCCAAGGACTGCGGGGTATCCACATCGACAAAATTGCCTAGGGCATTATCCCGACCTCATCCCTTATGATGTTGGAGCCTTGCACTCAACAAGACTTGATCTATGTGGGCTCATTAAGAATGATTCAACTTCACAAGTAGACCAAGAGCCCATTGACATAAGTTTCTATTTTGATTATTATATATGTTTCACATTAATTTAGAATATTTTAAAAATAGAATATATGATTTAAAAACTTATTTTACTAATTTAATATACATGTTTTTAATATTATTTATTATATATTTGTATTAATTTAGATTTTTTTAAAAATAAAATATATGAATTTTTGCATTTATAATTATTTGTTTAATTTTATATACTTTTTATTACAAATAGATGTTTCTATTTGTATAATATTATTGAATTAAAATCTTTCCCAAATAAAACATATGAATTTATCTTGTAATTTTACATTTTATATATTATATGTAATATGTATTATATTTAATATATGTGTTATAGATATAAATCATTCTACATTTTTGTGCGAAATTCTATGATTAATGCAAAGAGGCTACACGTAGCTCGATGATGTCCTGCCTGAGGTGCTAAGGTGGTGACCGAGGCGACCTCATTTTTGCATGCTTGGTTTGGTCCTTCTTACCCTTAGCTTTTATTCTAATTTTTGGCTTAGCTGTGTTTGCACCCTCGGCTCCTATGGAGCTTGAGCCTGGGGGCACATTTATTGCGCTTGACCGAATGGTTAAAAGCGGCCCTCCTGCCCATAATGGCAAATCTTTCACTGAGGTCATTTCTAAATCTATGCCTGCTGTGGATTCGAACGCCAAGTTCAACTTCGTTACTGGTAATGGCTCCATGACTGATGAAGGTAAGAACTTTGGGAATGCTCCGATAGCTCTCTCCATTTTGCCAAATGAAGCTATGGTAAATACAATTTCTAATTAAAAAAATAGGCTTAAGAATTCAACTATTTTCTTTTCAACTGTTGAAATGGATAAATGCCCTGTCAGGAAATTCATGGATGATTGGTTCTATAATTATTGGAATTTAAAACTAGGGTTTCATATCTCCTTATGTAGATAGATTCAAAAAGTTCTCTTTGTTATATTTTTTAAGAACCTTGAAACCCAGGTTGCAATTCTCCAAAAGCGGTATTGGACGGTTGGCAATAGATCCTTTCGTGCCCTAGGATGGACGCTTGAAGCCATTCACGAAGAAATCCTAGCCTTATCTTCTCCTAGATGGATTCTATTAAAGAATATCCTGCCTTTCCTGTGGCGTTTCCTCCCTCACATTATTGAACCATTGGGCAAAGTTGTCAAGATGGATGATGGCTGGTCCCTCATATGGATGCCAGAATGCTTGTCTCAATCAAGCATGGTATCGACATCCCAAACTCATTGGAAATCAATATCATGGATGAAGTTTTCTCTTGTCAAGTTGAGGTTCTCGGGGGTCTTAATGCCTGCTTCCTCTGTAAAAAGGAGGGACACATTAGGAAGGAATGTCCCATCATCAAGCAGGCACAACCCGTTAACCCCACCAGTAAATTCTCCTCCCATGACACTCTGCCAACAATTGTTCTGACCATAGAAAAAACTCTCCCCAAGGAGTCTTTTCTCCCCTCCCGACAACCTACACCTAATTCCCACACTCCCTTTCCTACCCATAGCAGTGTCCCTGCTCCTAATCATATGGATTTAGATCAAATGGATGGTTTCCGAACTGTTGCCAGGAAAAATCATAAGAGGAGAAGTCCTAATGCCCAAATGCTTGCATTGGAGAAAATAATGAATGCTCAAGTCGAAGCCTCAACCAGTCTTCCCACCGGTAACTTTATAACTAAGTCCCCCAACCCTAGTCTGAACTCCCCTTTGGGCCCCATTTCTAAAATATCGATGGATGCTATAAAAAATAACTGCAATGATATACAAGAATCCTCCTCCCTCTGTTTAAACCATAATATTTCATCCATAGGTTCCATTTCAGGCATTTCACCTTCGAAAAACCCTAATTTTGGGCATCCTGTTAAAATATTCAAAGAGATTGAAGAGGACTGTGTTATTGAGGTTATTACTGTAGAACCTCCTGGTAGTCACCCAAGCCCCTTTCCTTTGTAAAAGCCTTCAAAATACATAGTTGAAACCTCCAACAACTCTAGTCACCATACAGACTTGGATATTTTTTGCTCTTAGCAAGATTTTGAATCAGAGGATGAGATTGATTTACTCAAAGATGGATCTTCCCAACCTAAAAGGAGGGGTAGACCTCTGGGATCTAAGAATAAAGGTCCCATGAATAAAAAGAAAATAGGATCCCCCATGGATCTGATGAGCGTTGGTTGTAGCATTAAGGCTGTTGAGATATCTTCCCCCACCAATGTTTCCAAATGAATTGCAACTCATGGAATATCAGAGGTCTGGAATCCCCAAACAAAAAACATATTGTTAGGCGTTATTTAGATTCCATTAAGAATATTGATATTTTAATGTTACAAGAACTTAAAGCTACTCGTTACACCCTTGAAGTGAACCTTGATTTCATTTGGAAAGAAGCTACAAAAATTTACTCTAATCATCCTAAAGGTCGTGGTGGTGTTGGATTACTACTTAAACCCACTTGGGGTAACTCCATTATTAACAAAGGCATTTCCCCCTGTAATAGGGTTGCTTGGGTTAAACTAAATTTCAATGGGAAGATCATTGGCATATGTTCCATTTATGCTCTTAATGAGTATAAAGATTGAGCCTCGCTATGGTCTTGTCTTGTTAATCTCCTTGACATCCCCTGGTTCTTTGGAGGGGACTTAAACATGATTGAAGATCAGGAGGATAAATGTGGTGGCCTCCCAATTGATTGGCATGGGCCCGAGAAATTACAATGGGATAAAATGAAAGTTAACAAGAACCTATTCGATCCCCTTGCTAATAAAAGGAATATAACCCCTGGCATATGGTTCACTTGGTGTAATTATCAACAAGGCTCCAACATGATTTACTCTAGGCTAGATCGCTTCTATGCTAATAAAAACTATTTCTCCTTCACCCCTGACACCCAAGGTAATACTGTCACAGTTACCCTCATGACCCTTTCAGACCACCACCCTATTTCAGCTCATCTTATTGTTAACAATTCCCCCGCCCAAACCAAATCCAAGAATTCCAATAAATTCATACACTAATCTCCTAAAAGACCCTGACATCCTTGCTACTATTAATTTGATTAGCATCCTTAAAAAAAAAGAGAGAGACCCTCTACCTGCATCAACAGATGGAACGATAATTTCATGTCTTGGCAGAATCTTCTTCAAACTATAGGAAAGAAGAAGGCTAAAGATTACAGATTCATGGAAAAAATTATATCTCAAAACTTTCATATAGTTGAGGCCAATATCCAACTTAACCCCTCAGATTGCCACCTCGCTGAGCAGGTTGCTCGAGCCAGAGATGCTCTTAGGAATCACCAACATGTCAAAATCAAAGGGGCCATGATCAGATCCCCATGCTCACTAGCTTCAATTTGGGGACAAAGGCTCTAAGTTCTTCTTTAACTTACTCAAGCATAATAAGAATAATGAAACCATTGATAGATTGATTGTGGATAATAAAGAGATTATTGACATTGATAATATCAAAGAAGCTTTCTCCCTCTTCTGTAATAATCTCTTCTCTTCTGAAGATTTTGAAGAGGCAAAGACCCTGAGAGGTAACTGTAGGAATATTATACCCTACAGGATCTCGGAGGAAGACTCTTCCCTCCTCAATAAAGCCTTATCTATTGAGGAAATTGAAAAGGCAATTTTATCTCTTAAAGATGATAAGGCTCGGGGCCCTGATGGGCTCCCGGTTGAATTTTACAAAGCTAACCTTAGTTGGATATGCACCGACCTACTAGAGATATACTCTGAGGTCCTCACTTCTGGCTCCCTTGGTAACTCTATAAATAATGGGATTGTCAAGCTGATTCCCAAAGATGGAGACAAAGCCCTTATAAAAAATTGGAGACCTATTACCCTTCTTAATGTGTCCTATAAAATTATTGTTAAACTTCTAGCCCTCCGTTTAGAGAAAATTCTCCCTAAATTTATTTGTTCCACCCAAACAGGCTTCATAAAAGGGAGATATATTTTGGAAAACCTTATCACTAATTGGGAAGCCATGGATTGGGCTAAGTCCTCCAACCAGGATACGTCCATGTTCCTCCTTGATCTTGAAAAAATGACATGATTGAATGAGATTTTATTATTATGATGTTGGAAGCCTTTGGCTTTCCTAACCAATTTTGCAATATTGTTAAAATCCTTCTTAAGGATGCTTCTGCTCAAGTTGATGTTAATGGTTCTCTTTCCTCTCCCTTCCCCCTTGAAAGATCTATTAGACAGGGTTGTCCCCTAGCCCCTGCCCTTTTTGTGATTGCCTATGACGCCCTTTCTTATATTCTTAGGGACAATACCCTCTCCCCTTGTATCAAAGGAATTCACCTTCCTAATAATTCTGAGCTGATAAATAACCAATTTGCTGACGATAATAACCTCTTTCTTGAGCTCATTGAGCAGAAATTTGAAGCCTTGAATAATAAACTCCATTTTTTTGGCAAGATATCTAGTGCCCGTGTCTCCCAAGGTAAATCCATCCTCTTGGGGTGGAAGGAGCACCCCCCTGACTGGCTTGTTAAATTTGGTTACCAATGGGGGGGGTCCTCACAAGATTGTTAGGTACCTTGGTATCTTGTTCTCCGTCAACCTCTCTCTCAAGGATATGTGGTTATGGGTTAAAAGAAAAATAAATAAAAAGCTTAATAAATGGCACAATAGATTTCTCTCATTAGCAGGTAAAATGCAATTTTGTCAATAAATTCTGTCCTCCTACAATGTCTACTATGCCTTGGCCTGGATGTTTACCGACTATCAAATTCTTGAAATCCAAAAGGACATTAGGAACTACCTTTGGTCTAATGGTAAAGGTAATACAAAGAAACATGTTGTGAAGTGGGAATGGTGCCACACTGATAAGAGTTTGGGAGGTCTTGGACTTAAGGACCTCAAAGCCCAGGGCATTGCTCTTGCTGCCAAATGGATCTTCCATGCGCTGGATGGGCAAGAGCCTTGGAAAATTTTAATTAGAAATAATATTGAGCGGGGTGTCCCTAAGGCTGCTAAGACTTGGAAGTCCCTCCCGTTTAGTGACTTAATTGCTGGTGACTTTGCTATCTCTGTTCAAGGCTCTTGTATCTTCAAGACTATGGAAGGCTTGGGAGCAAGTTAGGAAACATTTGACTAATACTAGTTTTTGCAGTGATAACCTCATCCATGGTGAAAGATATATATGGTGGAATCTCACACACTTGAATAAACCTCTTGTCCTCACCCAAGGCTGTTCGACAAAACTCTGGGCTAAAAATGGTATTACTCAATTTGTTGATATTTTGGATCAAGACACCCTTATTAGCTGGGAGAACTTGAGCTCCATGTATAACCTCCCCCATTCTCAAAAGAAGACTTACAATATGATTGCCAAGGCCCTCCTCTCTTTTCCTAATAAATGCCACATGGACTCTCACAGTTTTTTGGAATTTAAATGGGATGATGCCTCTAGCCTCTCCAGAATCAAAGCCTGAAATATTTACAACATTATTACTTATAATGATTTGGTGGTTAATCATCTCAATACTAATTGGTACTCGCAATTGGATACCAAGTTATGGAAGAAGTATCTTAATAGACTAGAGAAAAGTTCTATAGATCCTAAAATAAAATGCTTTAAATGGTTGATGCTTCTTGATAGACTTCCTTTAAGGAAAGATGGTGTTAATATTGAAATATGCAGTTTTTATAGACTTCCTGACACTTGCAGACATATATTTTTTGACTGTTCTGTTGCTAAAGAAATTTGGTTGTTATTTGGCATTTGTTTTCCACAACATATTAACACCTTGGAAATCATTACAGGTTATATTCAGGGTCTAAAGAAGGACTCTAACCGATTTTGGCTTATCTTATCTTCTAATATTCTCTGGTTCATTTGGAAAATCCGAAATGAAGACAAATACCAGGGAACTCCCAGAGTTCTTACTGATTCTTTTCGAAGACTCATTCTTTTTAAAATCTCCATGCAAGTTTCTATCAACATGAAGATTGATCGTGATAAGTTCACTCGTCTTCTCAAAGATGGGCACGCTACTATGTTCGCTTATGAGTTGGAAGATGCTGCTGGTTGGAGAAATAATATGAACAATTTGCCTAACTTTGAGAAGGCTCTTGCTCAACTGGCTAAGGAGCTCAAAAGTAATAGAGATCCTTCCCTGACTAAGCTGACGATGGTTATAAAATTCAGGAGAAGAACAATTTAGTTTGGATGGAAGATCCTCTTGGGTGGACATCCTGGGCTCCGGTGTTTGAAGATGTTCTTCACTAGCTTCCTTTCCTGGACTCGTTATACTGTTTAATGGTTAATTTTTGTTGTTGAGGCTTGGCCTCCTCTCCTTGATTGTTCTCGGTGAAACTCTGTAACTATTATTTTTGATCCCTCTATCTTTAATATAAAAAAATATATGCATTATAATTATATTGATAAAATATTTTAATTTAAAATAATTTATTAAATTATTTCTATATTAAAATTTTTGACAAATCACCATGATGGACAACTTAGAATACATTAAATGACTTATAAAAAGTCAATAACTATAAAAATAGAACATTGCTATTCTACATCTAAAATGCACTATTGACCAAAATTCCAAAAAATAGAAAACACAATGATTTTTGTAAATTTTTTAACATTTGTTCTTCATAATCTATATATTTTGTGATGGAAATTCAATTTTTTTTAATAAAAAAAGCATGTTTTCACTAATATGAAAAAGGAAAAAAAAATTGACTCTTTTTTTGGGGGGGGGGGGCGGGGGAGTGTCGTCTGCATTTTACAAAACAAATCCGAAAAATAGGGAAGGGAATGACCCGGAAATGGCATTAATGCGCCTATATTGTCCACCAACCATTAAATGTAATTCGTTGAAGCCCATTGACTACACTTTTTATCGAAAGGGCATGGATGTATAAAACAAAACGAATGAAAAAAAGGATGCCCTAATTAATATGATAGCTACACGCCATATTCAGAGAATATGTTTTTCGATTTTTGTCGGCTTAATGAAAAAAATTGCAGATCTGGGAAGAACATTGTCCCACTCTTTCTTCGGTGTGACATTAAAGCTTATTCGTTGCACAATTTGTAGAAAATGATGCAAAAAAATGGGCATTCTTTGCAACATACCCTTACAAAAATCTGCTTCCAAAAATAAATGAAATGAAAGTATCGTGTGCAAAGAATTTCTCTCATCCTTTGTCCTCCATAGATATCTGGCTGAAGAAATTGAGTGATCTTCTGGAAGCGTCTTATCTGGCGGAGTGCTCAGTGTAACCTCCTACTTTCAGAGGTGACTTACACTCAGTGATTTGAACAGATGAGAAAAGAATGGATTCTCTTAAGCGAACTGGTGCAGGTAGATCTCCTTCCATCCACTTTTTCAGCTGCTCCCAACACAAAGTATATTGAAGATACACTCATTTTTGAACAAGATTCTTCATTCACAGGACCACAAAAATGTATCTCGTTTTAACATAGTTGGAAAGACTGAGGCTGGTAAGAGTAATGTGTCTTGTTTTGACCTAATTGGAAAGGCTGAGGCTGGTAAGACTCTACTGCTCAAATGATTCTTCAACAGTGACCAGGTACGGAGTCTCTTTTGCAATGGCTTGATGCTTTGGCTTACTGTTTCACAAAATCCATCTTTCAATGCTCTTAGAAATGAGCTTGTGAAACAAATAACTCTTAAGTAAATGAAAGATTGGGCATTACAGAGGAAGACTATTTGAAAACTTTGTCAAATCAGAGCATGGCAAAACACAAGTTTGCCTTATTTTTAGATGATGTTTTAGTGGGAAAGTGCACTCCTTCCCCACACATCGTCATTGCCATTTCCAGAAGTATGAGTTTGCTCTTACATTTGGGTATTCCAACTTCATTACTCATCCACATGCAAGACTTGACTGAGGATGACAGTTGGAGATTGTTTTTTTTCCATACTTTTCCACACAGTGGGGGAACTTTGCCCTTGAGCAATGGCCAAGAAATAGTGAGGCATGTTGTGCTATTGCTATCACGATTTAACTGTGTAGTTTTTGAGTCAAACTCACTGATCCATGTTTCATGAGTAGTGGTCCACAAGAACCCATCTCTCATGAGAATGAATGGAACACTTAACACTCATTGCATCTAAGTGATGCTTACAAAGGTAAAGCACTGTTCTGGGTACTACTTGAGCTCAAGTGCGCTTAACAACCCCATTTACAAAACCTTCAACAAGTATTGTGCCTTATGAACCATTCATTTGAAAGCCCCATTATTCTTATTGAGGCATGTCTACAAGGAGTGCGGGGGCTGTTTGACTATTGAACGTTATAGTCTTACCATCCCCGCCTTTTCCAAGAATGTTGAAACAAGATAAATTTTTGTGCTGTTGTGAATGAATCAGCTCCAAAAGTCTTGTGAATGAAGAATCTTTTCCAACAACGAGTGCCTCCTCAATATACTTTGTTTTGGGAGCAGCTGAAGAAGAGGATGGAAGGAGATCTCAAGATGTGCCAGCAATTGCAGTAGTTCGCTTAAGAGAATCTATTCTCTGTCTAATAGGTTCTAATCCTTGACGGTAAGTCACATCTTGGTGAAGCTGGTGGAGGAAAGTAATGGTGGCTACATCCTTTTTCAAATTTACTGTGCGTTGGCTAATCTTTGTTCATTGTGTAGACACTTAAAAATCCATAGAAAATAAAGTATTTTTATTTTCTGAAAAACCCCTGATGACATCATCATTTGTTAATTAATTAATTATTTAATTAATTAATATGTTTTTATGCCATTAATTTTTTTTATTTTAATTATCTTTAATTAAAGAATCTTTCCCAAAAGCATTTAAATCAAATTTGAATGATTTTCCTATCTTTATTGAATCAATATTCAATAAATGATGTCATAATCCCTAAATAAATCTCATATTTATTTAAAGCCTCAAAAACCTAGAACCTTCTAGCCTTTCCTAAACCCTTCCAATCTTTCCTAAATCTTTCCTAAACCTACTTAGGAGAAATTACCTACTTTTCCTACGCTAATCCAAGTCTCTTTGACTTTTGGTCAAACCCTTCCCCTAATGAGCCTTACACACTCATTCAAAGCCTTCCGCACTCTTTAAGGCCTCTTACAGCCTCATAAAGAGACCCATGTCTTTTCTTTCACACATGTTCCTCTTGCACACTTCCCTAGTATTGCTCACACGTGTGAGCAACCCCTAACCCAAGCTAAACCTTACCATACCCCAAACCATACCTCTTACTCTAACTCAAACCTTACCCCTAACCCTAACTCATCCTCCTAACCCAAGCCCTTAGGAAATCTTATAAATACTCCTCCTTCCAAGAGCAAATCATTAGCTTAGTCTTTCATTTTCATGCATTGTTATCATGCTAATTTAGTTCTAGCTTTAGCATAATCAATCCTAGTTGTTAGATTTCATTGTTTTCTTTAAGCTTTCTAGCACATCATAGTTTAGCAATAATGGATTAACCTAGTTGTTTTCATTGTTTTGCATAGCATATCATCATCATCACATCTCTATTTGGTTAAAAACAATCTTAGCATAAGCATCATGTAGCCTAATCTACATCTTAGCTCCATTTAGGCTCCTTGGGCTCTAGGGGCAAATCAGGTTTTCTATACCTGATTCTGTGCCATTATAGAGTGTCCATAGTCCTTGAATGATCCAAATCTCCCCTAATCATCATTAGGGACATGCTCCATGCGAATAGAGAGCACACCCACATCCCTAAAGCTAGAGCAAATCAAACGGTGACAGGGTGCTCCCGCTCTATCTGAATGACTTTGTGAATAACTTTCTGTAATAGTTTAGGTATATACTATTTAACTAATGGTTGACATGTTTAAGCCTTTCAAGACAGATTAGGTTTGCACTGATCACACATTGTATGCTGAGAAAAGGGATGAAAGTATGAGGGTACATTGCAGCACTCCACCAAATGAGACGCTTCCTTCAGAAGATCACTCAATTTCTTCAGCTATCTGTTGATTGACTGCAAAGGGCAAAGGATGAGAGGATACACTCACTTCGCCAGAATTCAGAGCCTTTTGATACTTTCATTTCATTTATTCTTGGAAGCAGATCTATGAGGGCATCCAACTCTTTTCTGCATTTCTTTGCATTCTATGTAAAATTGTGGCATTTGAAAACTTGTGGAAATAATCTAAAAATGTGTTTGGACTATGTATTCGTTGAAGGCATTTGTTCATTTTTCTTTTTTTTTGGATACTAAATTGTTAAAATCTGTGTTTTCATTAAGTTTTTGGCTTCGGCAATGTTTTGGTTAGGCCTTATGAGATAGAATGACAATATTGATGATATGTACTTCAATTTCAGCTTTAAAGGCTCAAATTTGAGTTCACTTGAGTTCCTTGGTTTGGTAAGCTGGATACAGAGTGCAACACAGTTGGAGAAACCAAGTTTGCAAGGGTTTAGTATTGGTTTCTGACGTAGGATGGATTTTAACATTTTCAAACCCTGGATTTGCATGTTCATAGCTGCAGCTAAATATGTGTATTTAACAGTTCATGAAATTCAATCTGTATGGAAGAGAACCCCATTAGTTTTGTGAAGCAGAAATATGGAAAATGCACATAAAATTTTGAAAAAGGTGATATCATATGTCCATGTGTATTACAAAATAAAGAACAATAGTCGTTTCTGGTCAGTCAATCCATGGGGTAGTCATTTGAGTTGATGCAAATCTTGGTAGGAAATGTTCTCTGTAATCAAGTTATATTGACAACCCAAAGTGCGAGCTCTGCCATTACCTCAATCTGTTATGATAGGCTTTTATCTTTGTCAATTTAAATGGCTCTTTGAAGAGGCCATCAATGATTTTTTTGGGCTTTCCATGCCTTGCCATGATAGATCAAGAGGTGTCATAAATGAAAAGACTTACAGATCTAGAAAGAACATTCTCCCACTCTTCCGTGGGCCAACATTCTGCCAAATTTGCTGCACAAATTGAAGAAAATGATGCTCAAGAAATATGGGCATTCTTTGCAACATACCCATGGTTGGTCATATATTTTTACTGTATATCTGACATCTTCCTTTAGGGGTATTAAGTATCTAGAATGTTTCATTTGAAGAGAGGATGGAAGAAGAAGAGAAATTAAAGGATCATACTAGAGAGAAAAAAATACACATTAGAATTCTAGGATTTATGCTTTCTAGATTTGGTAAGGACATTTTGATGTTGTCATCATATCATAGTTCAGAGTTAAAGTATTAGCAAGAAGGGCTCCGTTGATTTGCAAGGAAATCAGTGGACATGTTGAATTTTTCTTTTAGTGAATTGGAGTCTTGTATTGGTGTGTATGGATGACCAGTGTATTGAAATTTTATTTCCAGAACTAACTCAAAATTGGGGTGTGCTTTTGTATCTCAGCACCCCCTTTATTCATTTGAAAATATTTACCATATATATTGTAAGTCCTTATTGACGCTGATGAATTGGTAGAAAATATCCCTTTTTCATTGGCTTCTTATTGAGGTCTTTTGTTACTTTGTTGATTTTTTCGCAACTGCTTAAGTGTTTCGGATTTTTGTCTCTAAATAGAACAGGAGAGTTTATTTGTTATAAATGGAATTTAATCATCTCTTTGATTGGAAGTGCTAACAAAATGTAGTATTTGATGCAGTTGGTCTGGTCCTGGTGATGGGAAAAGTAATGCCTTGTATTGTTTATTGCTTATGCTTGGGAGCTAAATCCGTTCATGACTTTTGCATACCGTTACTGTTATGTTTGTTCCCCAACTTGCATTAGTCTTGCATAGTTTCCTACATAGCTTTATACTTTGCGAGCTACAAGCACATTTGATGATATTATCAGTACAAAATTCCCTTAAATGTTCTGAAATTTCATGGTATGTTTTTGTCTCATGTTGGACAGATGGCCTGCACTTGATGCAATTGTGTTTCCGTAAATTTAAATTTTAGGAAGAGAGAGAGAGAATAGTTTTTTGGTAAGCCAGACCCATTTTCCTGATCAGGCATAAGAAAGATTGTACCACAAGTTTGCAAGGGTTAGGGTTTTGGTTTAGTATTGGTTTCTGACATGGGTTGGATTTTAGCATTTTTAAATCCTGAATTTGTATGTTCATAGCTACAGCAAAATATGTGTATTTGACAGTTAATGAGATTCGATTATGGATATTTTGAGGTAAGACATTTGCATGCAAGAGAACATTATTAGTGTTGTGAAGCAGAAATATGGAAAACACACCTTTTTTTTCGAAAAATGTGTTATCATAGGTGAAAAATGTGATATCATAGATCCATGTGTATTGCAAAATAAAGAACAATACTTTGTTTCTGGTCAGTCAACCCACGGGGTAGTCATTTGAGTCGATGTGAATCTTGGTAGGAAATGCTTCCTGTAATCAAGATATATGGACAACCCAAAGTGCTAGCTTTGTCATATCCCTTCAAATCTGTTATGAAAGGTTTTGGTTTTTCTTTTTCTTTTTCTTTTTTGGTTTATTTTACTCTTACCAGGGACAGTGCAGAAAAATGCCTCTTTGAAGAGGCCATTAATGATATCTGCACAGAAATAGAGCTCACAATCCATGGCTCCATTTTATTAAATTTAAAGTAAACTCTCAGATTTGTCTTTCTATTGAAAAATTAATATCCCTAAAAGTTTCCAGGGAGTCATGTTGCAGTATCAGTTTCATTATAATATCATAGGCCAGACCATACAATATTTTTTTTAGCATATCATTAGATTCAATTCTCTTTAATTTTACAGTGCGGTGCGTTGCTGTCTGTTAATATTGTCATTGTAAACAGTTCCAGCATAATATAGAAACTTAAATTGAATTCAAATACAATTCATACCATCAAGACTGTCATTAACACTGAATTATCTCTACTATATACATATTTATGTACATATTATAAGCTCACAGAAAATAAAATCTGACTGATATTTTATAGCTTTAAATTTGTATTCATTAAGAGTATTGAAAAAAGCTAGAGAGGTAAAATGATTAAGTTTTCACAAATAGTTAGAATAAGTGGTTGTTCATGCTATTCCTCGATATCATCCATAAGGACATCCACTAAACAATGCATTAGGGGGGAGAATGAATTTTTTGTGCCAGATGATAACCATTTTCTCTCTCTCGACTGTCTATCTAGAAGATTGTAATCGGTTCTTCGAGTTTCTGGTTCAGTTCTTTGTGTTCATTACCAATCAGTTGCATCTTTGTTTGCAAACACTCCACTTTCCAACAGAGATTTTAACAGAGATGTTAAATTCTGCCTTACAAGTTTTCCTATCATTGCATTCGTTCATCTTTACATGCAATTTTTTATTCCTATCATTGCATTCATTCATCTTTACATGCAATTTTTTATTCCTATCATTACATTCATTCAACTGATGTTCCAGCATATATTTCTCAGCTGTTAAATGGTTGGTCAACTCATCATGTTCCTCACTCATTATCATTTTTTCATACAGCAGACCTGTAACTTTGCCTTCCACTTTTTCCTTACAGGTACGCCACAAGTCCAATTTTGCATTTAATTCTTTGATTCTATCATTACATTCTTTTAACTTTTTCTGTGAGACACTCTTTTGATCTCTCAGTACAGGGCACTGTTTTTCATGACTCCGGCACAAAAAAATTGTTTTGTTAAGCTCATTTTGCAATTCTTTTTTCTTATAACCAGACCCTTTCAACTTTTCTTCCAAGTGTTTTTTTTTCATTTCTTAGATTAATGTAAAATTCTTTAAGCTTCAGTCTTGTTGCATTGAGCTTTGCAACTCTTTCTTTCAACTCTACCTTACAAGCATCAAACAAAAATCCATCTTCAATCATTTTATTTTGTAATTCCTTATTTATATCATTGAACTCTCTCAACTTGTTTTCCAAATCATATTTCTCCTGCCCTAGCTTTATGCACAGTTCTTCATGTCCTTGGCTCAATAATCTTGTTGCATTAAGTTCATTGTGTAACTCTGAAACCATGTCTTCCAACTTTGTCTTACAAGAATCCCACAACTGCTTATCTTCAGTCATCTTTGCTTTCGATTTCTTGGTACTGTCAATCTCATTTTGCAACTCTGCAATTTTTCCTGTTTCTGGCTCAACATTCTTGCTTCCTTAACCTCATTCTCTAGTTTTGCAACTTTGTCTTTGAATTCTCCTTTACAAATCTCCCACAAGCACCCATCTTCAACCATTTTTTCCTTCAATTCTTTTTTCTCATTAATTGATTCTATTAACTTATTTTCGAATTCAATTTTTTCTGTACTTATTTCAATGTAAGATATTTGTTTCTGGTACAAATTTTTTGATTCATTTAGCTCATTTTGCAGATTGGCAATTGTTTCTTCTAAACTGGCCTCACAAGTTTTCCAAAAAGAGGCATTTTCATTCATTTTTTCATGTAATTTTTTATTCTTATATTCAAACCCGTTCAACTTTTCTTCCAAAAGTTCTTTTTCATCATTTAGATGAATGTAAACTTCATCATGTTTCAGTCTTGTTACATTGAGCTCATTCTGCAGCCTTGCAATTGTGCCTTCCAACTCTGCCTTAGTCGAATCCCACTCTTCAGTCATTTTCATCTTCAATTCCTCAGATTCATCACTGAACTCTCTCAACTTTTCTTCCAAAAGATTTTTTTCATCTATTGGTTGAATGCAGAATTCTTCATGCTTCAGCCTTGTTTCATTGAGCTCATTTTGCAGCCCTGCAACTGTGCCTTCTAATTGTGCCTTAGACAATTTCCACAAGCAACCATCTTCAGCAAGTTTTGCCTTCAATTCTTTAGACTGATCATTGGACTCTTTTAACTTATTTACCAGCTCAATATTTTCTTATCTTAATTTTGTGCTCAAATGTTCATGTTTTTGGCAAAAGTTTCTTGTTTCATCAAGCTCATTTTGCAGCCCTGCAACCCTGCCTTCCAACTTTGTCATACACGAATCCCATATCTTTTTAGCTTCAATCATCTTTGTATTCAATTTCTTAGAACCATCATTTGTTTTTTCCAAATCCTTTTCCATTTTGATTTTTTCTTGCATTAACTGAGAGCAACTGAGAGCACAATTCTTCACGTTTCTTGCTCAATTTTCCAGCTTCATCATTCTCATCTTGTTGCTCTATAATTTTTCCTTGTAAGTTCACCCTACTAGAATCCCACAATTTTTTTTATCCTCGACCATCTTTTCTTTCAGTTTCTTAACCCCTTCATTGCTTTTTCTCAACTCATTTTTATCATTTCTATGTTTGGCACACAATTCCTCATGTTTTTGTTCAATACCTTTTTTTCATTAACTGCAGAATTAAGCTTATTTTGTAGCTTTATAATTTCTGTTTCCATATGACTTGCAAGCATCCCATGAGAATTTATCTTCATTCATCTTTCCTTGTAGTTCCTTCCTCAATCATAACATTGCATTCCTTCGCCTTATTTGTTAACATGTTTTTTTCCTGTTCTAATTAACAGCATGAATTTTCACAACTCTCACACGATATTCTTGTTTGATTGAGCTCATTTTTGACTGACTGTAATCCCTGAATCTCATCATTGCATTCTTTCAACTGATTTTCCAGCCCCTGAGTCTCCTCATTGCGTTCTTTCAACTGATTTTCCAGCTCATCTTTTTCTTGCACCGATTGAGTACATAATTTTTCATGGGTCTCACTCAATATTCTTGTTTGATTTAGCTCATGTTTCAGAGATTGTAATTCTTTAGTCTCTTTATTGCATTCTTGCAACTTATTTTCCAGCTCATTCTTTTCTTGTGTCAATAGAGTACATTATTTTTGACGACTCTCACTCAATATTCTTGTGTGATTAAGCTCAATTTTCAGATATTTTAATTCTTTAATTTCATCATTGCATTCTTTCAACTTATCTTCCATCTCATTTTTTTCATGTGTCAATTGCGTACCTAATTTTTCATGACTTCCATTCAATTTTCTTATTTGATTAAGCTCATTTTGCATAAATTGTAATTCTTTAATCTCATCATTGCATTGTTTCAACTTAATTTCCAGGTCATTTTTTTCTTGTGCAAATTGAGTAGATAAATATTCACGACTCTCACTCAATCTTCTTGTTTGAGCAAGCTCAATCTTCAAATCTTCAATTGTATTTTTCATGACTTCCTCACATGAATCCCACTGACTTTTGTCTTTAATCATTTTTAAACGTAATTCCTTACAGATGTCATCACTCATTTGCAACATATTTTTCAACTCATCTATTTGTTTTCTTTCATTGGTGATTGTAATGAGTAAGGTTTGATTCAGGGTCTGCAAATTTTTCACCTCATCGCCTCTATCATCACTTGCATTTACTTTTGCTGGTGCTTGTTGACCCTGCAAATATCCCATGCCATTATGAAGTTATTATTAATTTCTATGCTATCCTATAGATCTCTTTCATTAGTCAAGGTTTAACTTCAGCTTTTACCTGTTTTATATTTCCTTTTACTTTATTTCCCTTTTCTCTTGTCATTTTGCTACAACCCCTGCCACAAAACCACCTATATGTCAACAAAATGTTTAGATATTACAAATGAGTCCCTGAAAAATGGCTTAGATTAAATTTAATCTGCAAGAAACGACAACAGAACTCCTACATTCTATATTACGAAATAAATGTTTATTTATTATTCATGTGATAATTTGAGGAGAGTATTCTATTCCCATTTACCTTATATTTTATCGACATATAACGTATTTCTGGATTCAAACATGTGCATTGCATGAAGAACCCTTACCCCATATATATGTGTATGCAAGAACCCTAACCCCAATATTTATATCAATATATCAATATTAACATCATCATCAAGATGAAGATTCGATCACCTCTATAGCATAAGAATCATGTTCACAGATAATGCATATTCGTTTTTCACACAGGTTTACTCAGAAGCAGTTTTATTTTATTATCTTGCAATATTTCAACCCTGAAAATTTTATAATGCAGATGGAATTCAAAACACATACCCAAATCTAATACTGGAGAATGCAATACTGGATGGCAGATAGAATTAGAGTTATAATCCTTTACCAAGAATATTAAACTGGTAGAATTCAAAGTGTGTTTTACACAGGGAGGAGGATTGCGTCGTTTTGTCTAAAATTCAAATCCATAACAAATGGTTTGAATTTGGAAAGATTTCTAATTTTGATTGTTTGATTGTTTTAAATTATGGGAACAATTTAACTACTGTGACAAGGCAAACAGCAAGGTGAGTGACAGGAATTTTATATAAAAAAATAGAAGCATCGTTTCATTTGGAAAATATAGAAATATTTTATAATTTTAAATAAAAAAATTCTTTTACTAAAAATTTAAAAAGTATTTTAAATGTAGAAAAAACTTATATGCTTATCTTATTAGGCTCATTTGGTGCATGAAATTAATTTATCCAGAATAGGTCTATTCTAGAATAAGGACCTATTTTATCTATTCTACGTTTGGATTCCATAATGTGAAATTGGAATAAGGATTATTTTTTATTTTTTAATTAATTTGAACAATATATATTTTTAACTTATTAAAATATTATAATTATAAAATAAAATAATTCTTACAAATTTTAATTTTTGAAGTTATCATTTTTGTTACTGGTTTTTTTATTAAAATAAAAAATTATAAAAACAAAATTATAAAACAAAAAAAATTATTAAAAAAATAAGATAATAAAAAAAAAGATTATAATCCCTTAACCGTTCACGCACGGATAAGAAACGGATTTCAGGTTTTTTTTTGGAATTAATTAATGTAAGCATTGGGTTGAAAATGGGAATTAGTTTTCTAATTCGAGAATTCAAAAAATGCCAAAAAAAAAACTAATGATTGAAAATATATATATATATATATATATATATATATATATATATATATATATATATATATATATATATATATATATATATATAACATATTTTATTATTTAATATTATTAAAAATTCATTGAGAATTTCTTTCAATTATATATCTAATAATTCTCTTCATTAATTATATCTTTTAAAGATTTATTTTAATATTTAAATTTTATCATATATAATATTTAAAGTATGTGGTATAAAATATTTTTATTTTGAAAAGGGAGATTTAGGTTTGGAATAGTGAAATTTTAATATATAATTTTTTATTTATTTGTTTTCCATTTACTTTGACTTAGTTTATCTTTTAGAAACCAACTAATTTATAAGTAGTATTATCTCATGTAAACTGGATTCACTCATCCAATAATAAATATACATTTAAGTAGAATATTTATGCGTAAAAGTTGATCATTAAATATATTATATAATTATTTCTTATGGATTTGATCATTGTTGAAAATTTGTTAAATTGAATTTCTTACGAGTTTGATTAAGAAGAAGAAGACCCTCACTTAGCAAACTCCTTAAATGTGTTTGTGAGCATTGCTAGTCACTCAATGTAAGTTTATATATCTAGGTGAAAAATAATATATCTCATACTCCAAAATAAACTTGTGCACATTTAAAATTTCTCGAGAGATTTGGGTCAATTATATGGTACATATTCATATTGGATCTTCACAATGTAAAATCAACCTAGAGCATTCAATGGTTGATATTTTGTTGATTTAGGAGCAACTTGTTTAGCATATTGTAGGTTTTTAAAAAAAGTGACCAATCATTTAATACAACTTTCAAATATAGAGCAATGTACATAATTTTTTATTAAAATTTTGCACATTTATTTATGAATACCAACCTCAATTTTGTATACAAAGATATGCTAACCTATTAAATCATAGTTTACTTCGATCCTTTAGGATATGTATGTAAAGGATTACATTTATTTCTTCATTTAAAAAAAAAAATGGCATCCCTACACCTTGTAATTCTTGATCATCATTATGTTATATCTCATGTTGATTCTTTATATGTTCATGAAAAAAATGTTGGGTTATAATCATTATGTATGATTCTCATGAATTCTAAGTAGACATGTATACTACTTATTTAACTTTTGATATGTTGTGCTAAATATTAAATGCATTATGACAATGTGGACTTGGTTTTGGTTTCCATTGCTACATTATTTAATGCTTCCACATTTATTAATTGATGTTCATAAGGTTGATATTATTCATATTGATAGAAATTAGGTGTTGTACACCTTGCTTAATGTTTATCAATTTTAATTTATTATTATATGTGGTGCATCTAGGGGATCTAGAAGTATATGCACCACTAGGAGTTAACATTATCCTCTGGCCCTCTTTTTGTGTTGTATGTAACATTGAGAAGTATATTTAATGTGGGGTCTCACATTATAAAAATGTATTTAACTTAATATTGGGAGAATAGTAACAAGATAAAAGTTTATTACCCAATATTAAATATGGGGTCAATGGGTTTGTAATCTCATGTTTTTAGTCACATGGGTTTATGTAATACCACTTGGTAGTTTTGTGTGAGCTTGTTTCTATAAAAGAAAACACATCCAGTAGTTATCTACAGTTGGCTATTTGGGTTTTGAGTCATCTTTTAAAGATTGCATACGTAAAACGTGACATGCGATGTGTTGTTACATCATACATGCTTGGACACATGTAACATGCATTGGAGAGGCTTGATGTTTTATAGGTGTTTGAGGAGGCTTTGAAGTTGTATTGTAATATTTATTGCTGAAGAATATAGCCTGGTTCCTTTTGGAGATTGGGTTTTTCCCTCTTGAGGATTTTCCTAGGGTATATCTTGTGCTATTTTTTTATGGGTATCTTGTCTATTCTCTTGCATATGTATTTTGGATACATGTTTGCATAGATTTCTCTTTTGGTTTATGTGGAAATTGTCATTATACGGCTACAAATATCCTTTCACATACTAGTATGGGACTTAGGTTTGTTGTTAGTGACAACCCTAATTTTTCTCCCTTATTCATCCATCTCTAGATACCCAAATTTTATTGGGTTCATTGGGAGTTATCATGTAGTCAATCATACTTATCGACATATGGCTAGAGGATAGAAAGTTGTATTTAATCAACCAGATTTACTATCTAGTGATCCAACTTTTGTTTCTAACACCTAGGATTATAGAAAAATTACATTAAGGTTATGATTAAAATGATCAAATTAATAATTCTTAAACAAAAACTATAATTGGGATTTAGATCAACCATCACATTATACATGGATATTTTTGAGGAAATCCTTACAAAGAGTCCTTAGTCCAATGAATTTTAATCCTAAAATGGTTTATTCTAATTTAATTCCTTTTTAAACACATGTTACCAAAATTTCATGAGCTATCTAGCCCTCAATCATTCATATCAATATTTACTCTCATGCACATTATCAATAAATTTGGTTAGCATAATTTTAAATTAGGTTTAATAAACAACATGTATCTCGTCTAAACATTTGTGGTAGATATTTTTTTGATACATTTAATGTTGATTCATCTAATATATAGAAACATATGGTCAGTATAAAATGATTTGATAATGTGAGGTAAGAATCATTTAGTGTTCATAATTTGCATCTTAGTTTTAGAATATTTTATAATTGATGTAAATTCCATGTGGTGAACTATGATGTTAACATATACTATTATTTGGGTTCGTCTATAGATAATTTTTATGGGGATAGTCTCCTCTACCCTTCATCAAATTTTAAAGTTTAATTATAAAGAATAAGAGACATCTGACATATTTAAATAAGGTTAAGTGGACCAAGATGATGGATCAAAAAGTTTCCACTTCACTTTTTGGCTTGGGCCATAAAAGCATATAGTGAGCATGTTATAGTGCACTCACACAAAGAGCTATAAAATGCCTAGTCACTACCAAGCCAAAATGCAATCATATTTTGAAGAAGTATAAATTATATTTCAATATGTGCTTTTTATTTTCTTATGTACTTTAAGTTATGTTTCATGTATATATTGGTAGGATGTTAAAGAGATTTTTCAAATCTCTACAAACTATAATGTTGATTTTAGGTGTTAAATGATCTTATAAACTTTCTGTCTACTTAATCAAGTTTTAGTAATATATAGGCTTCTATCACCATTCTCTCCATCTCTCACACTCCCTTATCTCCCTCAAAATTTAGAGCTCTCTCTCTCTCTCTCTCTCTCTCTCTCTCTCTCTCTCAGAGTATAAGATTAAGCATACTAGGTGTAGAATAGAAGGTATATGGTTTGAGGTTGAGGGTACATATAATATAGGGTATAGGGGTGAAGGCATATTGTTTAGTGTTGAAAGTATAATGTCTAAGATGTTGAGGGTATAACTCGTGAGGTGGGTATAGGGTTTAGGGTTGAGGTTATATTATCTAGATCAAGGATTGAGGATATATTTAGAATCAAGGATTGAGGGTTTACCATGTAAGGTTGTGAATTACGGATTTGTAACTAAATTCAATATTTTAGGTTTAGTGTTAAATTATAAATATCAATTTTTAGGGTTTGTTACATAGGTTTTGTAATACCCTTCTCATAGTTTTCTTTTAGTTTATATGGCCAAACTCTTTTAGGCCACTCTTCATGTTGATTACTTGTATATGATGATGTTATTTATATTCGTGGTTTTACTAACCCCATACTTGCATGTGTATGGTTAGCGTGTATGTTTTACTTTTCTATTTTACATTCCTAACGTGGTTGAGGGACAAAGTCGTAGTTACTTGCTTGTGAGATCCACATGATCGTCTGATCCCTACCATTGTCTGTTATATATTTATACATGTATGCACATGCTTGTCTTTTATGCAGGATTTCAGGTACCGAGCATCGACTTCCCTAAATTACTAGGATGAGTCATTTACTAGGTAAGAGAGGGGAGATACTAGACAAGTCCAAATCCTACACTAAACCATTTATTATCCTAAAATAGTGGACAAGTATCTTATTTATTACCCTCTGAATTTGTCAAGGTGATGTGAATTCATAAACCCTTCCTTTGTGTTTGATTTAATATTTTTGATGTAGTCAGTTTTTTTAGGTTTGCATGCTTGTAGGTTTGATATGATTTTTGTGTTAAAATAGATAAATGATTTAACTAAAGTTAATTCCATGATTGATTATTTAAATCTTATAAAATATTGAAATATTAAAATATAAGGTTATTTAATTAATGAGAATTAATTAAATACCTATGTTCATTAAAATAATTAATTAAAAAGTTTATCTATGGAAAGTGGAGATTTAATTAAAATACTAAGTCTAAATTAGATTTTAAATGCATAATTAATATATTAAATAATATTTATTATTAAATTATATATTTCAAATATGCTAGAAATTTTAATTTAATTAAAAATAATTGATATCTAAATGCAAAAATGAGTTAAGTGATTTTAATGTTAAGTTGCATATTTAAAAAACACTTTATTTAATTAGAACTTTACATTTTAAAATAAAAGTTGAGTTAAAGTGACTCAAGTGGAGGAAAGTAAAATAAAAGTAATTCTTTTTATATTTCAGAGTTGAGTTCGTCTTGTTTTTGGAGTTGCATGTTTTAAAACCTAGCTTGGCAGGTTTTCTATATTAGAGGGTTTTGGTCATTATTAGGGACGTTTATTAGGTTTTGAAAGATGGTTGTGGTGCTTGAAAGTAGAGGATGGGTTTCAAAGCTTGGATTTTGAAACGTTTCGATTTGGTCTTATTTGTTGTTCAAATCAGTTTGTGGATTTCAGGTAGGGTTTGAAACCCTCATAGATCTGATTTTCTTTTAAAAGATTGTTTATTTTGTGCCTGCCAGAAATTTGTTGATGGTAGTTTTGTAATTCTTCTTTTGTACAATTTTTTTTTGAAAGCTTTTTGGTTGAACAAAACTTGTGATTGTGGAATTGTGAATACCTGACCTATTTTTGTTAGAAAAACATTTAGGAAAAACCTTGTATTAAATCAATTAGAGTTTGTTTGTATTTGTTGTTGAAACCATATGAATTAAATCAAATTAAAATAGATAAATAATATTTACATACGAAAATAATATTTTTATAGAATTAAAAGAAAGTAGTAAAGAATATATATATGGAGAAAAAATATTAAATCATGAAATTAGAAAACCATTGGAAAAACAAATTATGTATTTGGACTTTTAAAATATATATATATATATATATATATATATATATAATTATTATTAATTTTTCAGATTTTAAAATTAAAAATAACAAAAATAAAAATTATTATTATTATTATTTGGATTTATCAAAAAAATATTATTATTATTATTGTTATTTATTTCAAAAAAATAATAATTAATAAATAAATATTAATTAATTTTTTTACATGCGGGTTTTAATAGTAATGTTTTCATTTATATTTATATTTGAAAAATTAATAAAATTATTTTATTATTTAATACATGATGTTTTGATATGCATGGATATTTTATTTTAATACTTATTTAAAAAGTATATATGCATGAGATTTTAAATGAACGTTTTCCTAATAAGTCAACTAGACTTTAATAAACATAATTGAATGTTCTTAAACACCTGAGACTGTATTATGGTTTGACTACTTGGTATATTCTATTGCCTTGTTTGATGTTGTTTATTTGGGGAAATTACGTCGACTTTTAGAAATTGTATACTAGAGGGTTTGAAGTGTTTTTTTGTTGATCTTTGATTTTACATGGAGAGTCTTTATAACCATTTTTAAAGTCTTGATTGAATCATGTATGATTCTGTGATATCTGTGAGTGATATAATATGTTGTATTGTGTCTCGATCTTTATTTTATTTGATCAAAAAGGTGATGATCGTTATTATAATTTACTTGGTCACCTTATATTCTCTACTATGATTGTTCTACATTTTGGATGATTATCTTTATGGATTATGTTACTCCATGTTTGGAGGTGGATGTCATTTGTGATTATCGTTGATCTTGTGATATGAGACTCTGTGGGTTGTTATTATCTTTGAGATATCCATTATGGGATGGATGATCGATGATAATATCTATATTGAGATGGACAGTTTGATCCATGCATAGGAAGTGATGTTCTTTGTTATGCTCCATTACTTTACTCTGGTGATTATCACGATTTATGATTTATGAGAAGCTTTTGTGGTTTCAATTTTTTCTTCTCTTTCATATTTGATTAGAGTATTAGGGTAGGTTATTTGAGAGTATAGATGGGAAGTGGCTTGTTTTGGAGGCATTGGAGCTGGGAAGTGGTTGCCTGGGTATCCTTTGCAATTTACTTAATAAAGTGATAACTTAAATGGGTAAAAGCACAATCAGGTGTCACCTTTTAGGCTAACTTATTAGCATAGCTTAATTTTAGTATTTCTAACTAAAAATTAATTTTGGTCAAACATATGGTCTAACTAGATTCATTATAGCTAAGTTAGATAAGTGATTTAACTTTTCCAATTGGAAATGTCTATTAAATGCATGTTTTGTTAGGAATAAAAAACCATAATACAACTGAGAGGGGGGTGAATCAGTTGTATGAAAGATTATTAAACTTTAAACTTTGAGTAGCAGCAATATTAGATCTAATGAACACAATGAATGCCAACACAACAACACAATATTTTGGTCTTGGGGAAACCCTGTTAAAGGTAAAAAACCCAGTGGGAATTAGCACCCACAAATGATGTACTGAGAGTATAGTATCCTTGTTAGAAGACTTAGCCCTGTTAGGAGTTTATTGAAACATTACAGTACATAGTCCTTGTTAGAGGACAAGCCTAGTTAGGAGTCAAGAAAAAAGGGTGGGCTCATTACCCAGGCTCACTGCCTAAAGAAGCTTAAGTCCACCTTCATAACTCCCTGTTCGCAACAAGTGTATATGAAGAAATACACAATCTTTTGAACTATCCGACAACAAATTTCTTTTCTTGATCAGTTCCAATGAAGTTCACCAGTAATCCTCTGCTCTACATCCATCAGACACAAGCTCACAAATTTTCCAATTCCTTTTTCATCACATATATTCTCTCCATATCTTTTCCAAGGAAAATATCTTATGTATATACCCTATTACATTCTACATGATCAGGTTGGCCCATTAGGCTTTCCTAATTACAAAAACTCTTGCTAAGATACACATGGTACCTAAAAAAAGTATACAATTATTCTATTACAATAATTAAGGACCGACATCCTTAATTTACATTTGTCAACACAAAATCCATGCTACACTTTTGAAGTCGGCTCCCAAATAATTTTTCTCTAGATCACACGCCACAACTGACATCATCCAGCATTCTTTAACTTGTGCTGATCAAGTAGCATTATTCAGTGCCTTTTATTTCATCTCCTAAGCTCACATACACTTAATCCATATCATCTGTAAGATATACCAAAAACACAGAGACTCACTCTGTCAGCTTCCACTATCGTGTTGTCTAGGAACCAATCCTTACCAAAACATCTATAACTCATTCAATATGAAACTTTACATGATGCGATCTTGGATATAAGATCACAACATCTTCCTTTTCTCTCATCTGTCTTCGCATATTCTGAATCATCCTTATAGTGTCTGTACACTGTCATACTCAACTTGTACTCTTCACATAAATATATGTTGACATCAGTGATAAACCACAAATGACAACAATATGAATGCCCATTCAGTAACATAGTGATTAAATATATTAAATGTATCAATCACCACCCCATGCATTAGAAATATCCAACAATTTCCCCTTTTGGCATTGATGTCAACATATGGAAAAATCCATCATCCCAAAGTTATATCAATCCAAAGCTCTGCAACCAAATAGTTCTACATACAATCTCCGCATTTAGTAGAGATTTTATCATAGCAACACTCCCCCTTTGACAACAATGGAAAAAGGGTTCCATGAGTCAACAACTGTTCTTTAACACCTTCCTTCTACGATCACTCTCCCTGAGGTGTAGATCCCTACATCCAGTCAAAAATATGATAAGGCTCTGAAAACCTCTAGACTGATGCATCCCTGCATCATTTAATTCTGACTGGGAGGGGCCTGAAACCCAAGCATATCTCTGAGATATTCAAAGGTATCTTTTGGTAATGGTTTTGTAAAGATATCTGCAATTTGTTCCTTTGTACTGATATACTCTAATTTTATTTCCTTCTCTGCCACCTTGTCTCTCAAGAAGTGATACTTGATAGAAATATGTTTAGTTTTAGAGTGCATCACCAAATTCTTTGACATATTCATTGTACTGGTGTTATCACAATGGATAACTATAGGCTCATTGAAAGTTATTCCAATGTCTGTCAATATTTATTTTATCCAAACAATTTGAGTGCAATTTATAGCAGCAACAACATATTCTGATTCCGCAATAGATTGAGCTATACAATCTTGCTTCTTGCTTAGCCATTAAACCAACTTTTTCCCAAGGAAAAATGCACCACCACTAATAATTTTTCTATCATCAATGTTTCATGCCCAATCAACATCAGTATAAGCATGAAGTTCAAAGATATCATTTTTGTCATACCATAAGCCATAGTCAAATGTTCCTTTCAAATATTTCAGTATCCTTTTCACAGTAGCTAGGTGTGTTTCTTTGGGTTCTGTCTGATATCTGGCCACAATTCCAACAACATTAGCAATATCTAGTTTGGTGTGAGTTAGATATTATAATCCTCCAACTATTGATCTGTACTTGGTCTAAAAAACACACTTTGATTCATCATCAACTGTTAGCTTATTACTAGTTACCATGGGAGTACCAAATGGTTTACAGTCCTCCATTCCAAACTTTTTCAACATTTCTTTAAGATATTTAGTTTGATAAATAAAGATGCCGTCTTTGCTCTGATTTATTTGCAGTCTAAGAAAGAATTTTATTTCGCCAATCATGGACATCTCAAATTCATTTTCCATTTCTTTAGAGAATTTCTCACATAGATCATCATTACCTCCAAAGATAATATCATCAACAAAGACTTCTATTATCAAAATTCCATCTTCACTAGTTCTTAAATACAAATTGCTGTCAGCATTACCCTTTCTGAATCCAAGCCGAAGTAGATATTTATCTAACCTTGCATACCAAGCCCTTGGAGCTTTTTTCAGCCCATATAGTGCTTTCTTCAACTTGCATACCATGTCTCCATCTTTGCATAAAGGAAATCCATCAGGGTGTTCCATATATACTTCTTTTTCAAGTTCCCCATTCAAGAATGCTGATTTTACATCCATCTGATACACTTTGAAGTTTTTGTGTGCAACATAAGCCAAGAATAATCTCACAGCTTCTATTCTAGCAACATGAGAAAATGTTTCTTCAAAGTCTATACCTTCTTGTTGTGAGTAGCCTTTACATACCAGTCTTGCTTTGTTTCTTACTACAACTCCTTCATTCATTTTATTTCTGAAAACCCATTTAGTTCCTATCACATTTTTGTTCTTAGTTCTAGGAACCAATTCCCAAGTGTTATTCTTCTTTATCTGATCTAGCTCTTCTTTCATAGCATTTAGCCAATATTCATCTCTACAAGCTTCATTTGTATTCTTTGGTTCAACTTGAGAAATCAAACAGATTTCTTCTCTAACCTTTGATCTAGTTAATACTCCTTGATTAGTATTGCCAATAATTTGATTCTTAGGATGATTGTTCTTTACATACCTCAGAGTTTTAGGAACCTCAGTAGCCTCATCTATGTCATTATCACAAGTCTCTTTTTTGCATTCAGTTTCAACAATTTATTCTTCTTCTGCATCAACAACCTCTTTGATTTTTGTAACCTGATTACAGTCATACATTCTCTCTTGTATTTGAAACCTTTCATCTATCTTCACATTGTTACTTTCAATCATTTTTCTTAATCTCAGATTGAAACATTTGTAATCCTTTCTCTTAGTAGAGTAACCAAGGAAAATTCCTTCATCACTTCTAGAATCAAACTTCCCTATCTCATCATCTCTCTTGATATAGCACTTACTTCCAAATATTCTAAAATATTTTATAGTAGGAGTATGATTAAACCATAATTCATAAGGGGTCTTATTTGTACCTTCTCTGATTTGAACTCTGTTCAATGTGTACACCGCTATCCCAACAACCTCTCTCCAATGCACATGAGATACGTTTCCTTCAATCAACATTGTCCTAGCAACATCAAGTATAGTTCTGTTTATTCACTCAACTATCCCATTCTGTTGTGGAGTCCTAGGAGCATATGTATGTCTTTGTATTCCATGCTCTTCGCAGTATGAATTGAATAAGTCTGAAGTAAACTCTCCACCTCTGTCTGATCTTAAACATTTTATCTTTAAGCCTAATTCATTCTCTACTTTTGCCTTGAATATGTTGAATTTATCAAATGCTTTTGATTTTTCTTTTAAGTAAGTAACCCACATCATTCTAGAAAAGTCATCAACAAAAAGTATGAAATACCTTTCACCATAGTATGATTTTGTCCTTGTAGGTCCACAAAGGTCTGTATGCTTTTCTTTTGTAACTGCTTCTAGTCTATTTTCCCATAACACATTCTCTGCATACCATGTTAGATGGTTTCACAATCTTCAGTAGATCTCTTACTACTTTAGTCAAACTTGCTTTCACAATATTGTCAAAGTTAACATGAAAAAACCTTCTGTGCCATAGCCAACTGTCATATACTTTTACAACAAAACAAGAGGCTCCAGATGTATGTAATTCAAATACATTACCTCTAGATTTAGTACCGGTTGCAATCAACTTTCCTGCCTTACTTGTGATAAAATATTTACCATCATTGAATTGTAACTAAAACTCTTTGTCCATTAACTATCCAACACTTAACAAGTTATGCTTGAGTCCATCAACAAGTAGTACATTATCACTATTAGTTTTTCCATCCAGAGTAATAGATCCTACTCCTATGATAGGTTTAAGAAGATTGTCTCCAAACCTCACAACACCACCATCATACTTTACTAATTTAACAAACTTATTTTTATCTCCTGTCATATGATGTGAACAACCACTGTCTATGATCCATTCAGATTTCTTATCAACATGAGATACTAAAGCTTTTTCCTCATGTATTGGTTCATCTCTAATAGCAACAAATCAAATCTCCTCATAATCTAAATCATCATCATCAAAAATTCCTTCACTAGCATAATAACATTCCTTATCCTTTGAGTACTTAGATTTGAAAAACTTAGGTTTGTACTTAGGAACTCTTGTAGGACATCTAGATGCAAAATGACCTACCTTATTGCATGAAAAACATTTCAAAGGTAATTTGCCTTCAAATTTACCCTTACCTCTCTTTTCTCTTCTAGCAATCAGTGCAACAAGTTCATCCATCTTTCTTTCCTCTGCCTATATCTATTCCCATTCCTCAACATATTCACTGAGCTCTTCTTTTAGGTTCTCACTGCTGGTGCTCGGAAGTGCAAAAATTATCTTCTTATGTGCATGTGCTTTAAATGCAGATTCAACTTTAGGTACATAATCTCCCAATTTAACAGCTTCAAAGGTAGTTAGCTTTGCAATCAACATCTCTTTACTAAAGTTCGGAGTCAGAGGTATAGTCTCTTGAATAGAAATAGCCTTAAACTTGTAAAATGATCTAAGGATCTTCACAACAACTTCTTCTTCGTCATAAGTGCCTCCACAATTTCTGATTCCAACTACAAATTTTATAACCCTTTGAACATGATCCCTAATGCTTTCATCCTCATTCATTTGTAACTTCTCCATCTTTGTTTTGTAGTTTTGTAACTTCGCTTCCTTGGTATACTTGTCTCCTTCATATAGTGCTTCTAATATTTTCCAAATCTAGTATGCCAAATCCACGTCTTTAACTTCAGTAAATTCTCCTTAAGAGAGTGTGTTGATCAATGCTTCCCTTGCAATCATGTTAAGTGAAAATATTTTCTTCTCATCTTCAGTAGCTGATGGTAAGTCATTCTCAGACTTTATAGCTACCTTATTCTTTGTGATCAACCAGTAATCAATGCCTAAACAAAACAAATGAGTTCGCATCTTGTTCTTCCAACTATCAAAGTTCTCAAGATAAATTTTGAACTATCCTTCCTATAGAACACCATCTACAAGATCACCTCAAGCTGTTAAGCGTTCTCTCTAAGGACCAGTTGCTCTGATACCAATTGCTAGGAATAACAGTCGACAATACAACTGAGAGGGGGGGGGGGATCAGTTGTATGAAAGATTATTAAACTTTAAACTTTGGGTAGCAACAATATCAGATCTAATGAACACAATGAATTCCAACACAACACAATATTTTGGTCTAAGGGAAACCCTGTTAAAGGGAAAAATCCCTATGGGAATTAGCATCCACAAATGATGTACTGAGAGTATAGTATCTTTGTTATAAGATTTAGCCCTATTAGGAGCTTATTGAAACATTATAGTACACAGTCATTGTCAGAGGACAGACCCTGTTAGGAGTCAAGAAAGAAGGGTGGGCTCACTACCTAAAGAAGGTTAAGTCCACCTTCAGAACTCACTGTTCGCAACAAGTGTATATGAAGAAATACAAAATCTTTTGAACTATCTGACATCAACTTTCTTTGCTTGATCAGTTCCAATGAAGTTCACCAGTAATCCTCTTCTCTACATCCAGCAGACACAAGCTCGCAACTTTTCCAATTCCTTTTTTATCACATATATTCTCTCCATATCTTTTCCAAGGAAAAGATTTTACATATATACCCTATTACATTCTACATGATTAGGTCAGCCCATTAGGCTTTCCTAATTACATAAACTCTTGCTAAGATACACATGGTACCTAAAACAAGTATACAATGATTTTATTACAACAATTAAGGACTGACATCCTTAATTTAAACATTTGTCAAAACAAAATCCACGCTACACCTCTGAAGTCAGCTCCCAAATAAGTTTTCTCTAGATCACACACCACAACTAACGTCATCCAGCATTCTATAACTTGCGCTGATCAACTAGCATTCTTTAGTGCCTTGTCTTTCATCTCCTAAGATTGCATACACTTAATCCATATCATTTGTAAGATATACCAAAAACATAGAGACTCACTCTGTTAGCTTCCACTGTCACTGTCCAGGAACCAATCCTTACCAAAACATCTGTAACTCATTCAATATGAAACTTTACATGATGTGATCTTGGATATAAGATCACAACATCTTCCTGTTCTCTCATCTATCTTCGCACGTTCTAAATCATCCGTACAATGTTCGTACATTGTCATACTCAGCCTGTACTCTTCACAGAAACATATGTTGACATCAATAAGAAACCACAAATGACAACAATATGAATGCCCATTCAATAATGTAGTGATTAAACATATTAAATGTATCAATCACCACCCCATACATTAGCAATATCCAACATGTTTTATACCACTTTGGGTCCAATTACCATAAAAATAACATTGTTTCAGAAAAGTGGCGTTTCAATAACTCCTAATTTTTTAAAAGATATTTTTAAAAAAATAAAAAAAATACCCTTTTGTAGAGATCAGAGTCAAGAATATCCTCATATAGATTTTATAGTGTTTTAATTAGACATAGTTTATTGTAATTAAAAAATATTGCAATTAGGTATTTTAACAGTTAAGGAGATGTTGATTCAGAGAGAAAAAAATAGTAAATCATATTAAATAAATTTTAAAAATATATGGTGCACTAGAGGAGAGAGTCCTCTTCAAGAATATATATTTATTTTTTTGATTGGGATATATTTGTTATGAAAAATATGGTGCGAGATGAAAACTGTCAATTTCAGTGAGTTGGAACTTGAATTGTTATAAAAGAGAAAAAATATAGGTCACAAACCAATTTTTATTTCTTCATGCACTAGCTATATATGTCATCTATGACGTATTTTGAAATTAGGGGAAAAAAAGTTTATTTACATTTAATTTTTTGGTGGGAACTAGACCCCTAATTTTCAACATTTTTCAACAACTGAAAAATTGTCTTTAAAAATTAAAAAAACATATCAATTCTTATTCAAAAAAATTATTAAAAATATTAATCATAAACTTTATCCATTTTATCACATTTAATTAGTTTACATCATCTTCAAATTCTAAACATAAATGTCATTTTTATACTATTGAAGTTGAACATCTTTGATTTTGTTAGCCTTTTCCTTTGTAAAAGGGCGACAACTTATTGTGCTTTTACCCAAATACATTGAGAGTTTAATATAAATTAATAAGATGTTTGTGTTCGTCACCCATGCCTTGAGCGCTAGTACATGCTAGGATCGTTTGTGAGAAGATGTTAGCTACATGTGTGGATTGAATGATGCATAGTTGGTAGCTTTGTCTGTATGAGAGGTTTCTGATACTGCATAGACTCATAGGGGGGTGAGGTCCAGAGAGACTGCCAGAGTAACTCTAGAGTTGATTCATGTGATGACACTTCCCTTTATGGATCTTAGGTTTCCTATATTTGTTGGTTGCCTCTATTAGAGTATGTATTATCTTTGCAGTTGGTGTTGTACCTTTTTGAGATAGAGATGTTTCAGGATCCCTTGTCTAGGTGTTTTATTGTATTGGATTTTGGTGTTTGATATTCGAGTGGGGTGATCTATTGTTATCTCCTCAATACGGTAGGAGTTGACCTTTGGTTCCACGTGGTTCGGTGGTAGTGATTTTTTTACCGTTTGAGATTTTGACGTCCTTGTACCGGTGCTAGATAATCCTTGTAGCAATTGTATCTTCTTGTTTATCATTGGATACTTACTCTTATCATTAATTTATTGTATTGTACTTTGTATTTAGATTATATTTACATACCCTGTGACTTGTGTAATACCTCACCCCTAGTCCGATTTTATAAATGTTATGATTATTTTAGGATGATAGATTATGTGTTAGGAAATCATTGATGCTTATGATTCTACTGACCCCATACTTGCATGTGTATGGTTGATGTGTTTGTTTTATATTTCTGTTTGACGTGCCTAATGGGGTTGAGGGATGGAGTCATAGTTACTTGCTTGCGAGATCCACATGATCGGCCGATCCCCGCCATTGACTATTATATATTTATATATGTATGTACATGCAAGTTTTGTATGCAGGTTTGCAAGTACCGAGCATCGACTTCCCTAAATTGTCAAGATGAGTGTGCCCTATCGCAATATCTCAAATGGTAAGAGAGGGGAGACAATACATGGACCCAAAACCCTAACCTAAGCCCATTTGTCCTAGAATTGGACAAGAATTAGTTCGACGACTCTAACCTGATTTGTCTAGTTGACAGGAATTTGTGGATCCCTTTCTGGTGTTGCTTGATTTTACTTGGTTTGATTTTACCTCGTTGGCTTGAGTTGATTTATTGCTTATGTGGGTGATTTTCTGTGATTTATTGATTAATGATTATAGTTAGAATTTAATGTTAATTATGCTCCTAGATGGATTTTAGAAAATTAATCTAAAGTCAATTATTTGATTATTTGGAATTATTTGAGTATTTAATTGAAATTAGATTGTAATGTGCTTGTGTGCTTTATTAAATAATTAAATATTTTATTGCATTGTTTTAGGATGCATTCAATATTTAATCTATTTAATACATATTTTAATTATAACATGTGCATTAATATTAATTAAAAATTGAATTATTTTAAAAAAGTAATCAACTTATTTTTAAAAGTCAAAGTTGAGTTGTGCACGAAAAGTGTTTTTAATTTATTAATTAGATTTTCTTTCAATTTCTAATTTTGA
Organism: Chamaecyparis obtusa; assembly: GCA_027943335.1. Lineage (NCBI taxonomy): Eukaryota > Viridiplantae > Streptophyta > Pinopsida > Cupressales > Cupressaceae > Chamaecyparis > Chamaecyparis obtusa. The sequence goes on along the minus strand of BSBK01008424.1, from coordinate 14,382 downwards.
GTTGAAGTGAGAGTTAGCTATTGAGTTATCTTTAGGGTTGCATGAAATGGGGAATTGAATCCCTATTAGGGGGAATTGCATTCATTTTAGCATTAGACAGGTTTTGGAGGAGAATTCTGGGAGAGCTTGTGTGCTTGAATTTTGGAGAATTTGCTTGTTGTGATTACCTGTTGTTTTGGCTACATTGTGCGTTTGGAATTTGGGTGTTTGCATCGTTTGTGGATCCATATATGTAGGTTGGATTCTTACTCAGAGGAATCAGGTGTTTACAGATCTTGCAGGGCTTCCATTTCAGTTGTGTGCATTGGATCTAAGGTAGGATATGAAAACCTCTGTCCGAGATTTCTATTTGGTAGTTTGATGGATTTCTATGTCTGAATGATTTCTTGTCTATCTCCTTAGATCTGTCTGCGTTTTCTTTGTTTTGGGTGTTAGAAAACCTTTGAATATGAGATTTTATGTTTTTATTTAAATTTGGCACTGCAAGGTTATGCTGGCAAATTTTTATTAAAATATTCCTTATAGAACACCTAGAAAACAAAAAAATCAATCCTGGATTATAGTTGGACTATTAGGATGAGAAAAATAATTTGCCTAGGGGAAAAGAAATTGATTTTAAGCAAAAAAAATCAATTTTGGGCATAAATGTTGTGTTCTGGGAAAATGTGCAGTAGATTAAAAAAAATACATTCAATGGGTATAAAGCTAAAATGACTAATGAAGAAAAAGGCAAAGCCAGGTCACATGCATGACTAAATACATAAATTATTGTATTAGATTTTTTTTTTTAAAAAAATATACTCCTTGTGTTTACTTTTTCCTTTTTCAGAAATAAATTTAATTAAGAAAATATATTTAAATCAAGCAATTATGAATTTTTGCTTTTAAAGTTACTTTTAAAATAAAAAAAAAGTTTTTTTTTAATAATAAAAATAATATATAATTGTGGTATTAGGGGGCGGGGGCCACCATGTCCCCCAACCCCCTGCGCATGGCGTACTGCTTGCAGCAGACGATACTGCCATGACAGTACCATTGCTGTAGTAGTACTGCCGTGGCAGTATCCTGCGCATGCAGGGGCCCCTTAAACAGAGTCACGGGTGGGAGGAGCGGTGGGGCCCCTCCCCACCCTCTCCCATTTTTAATTTTTTTATTATTAGTTTTTTAAAAATTTTTATTTAAAGCTTTAAATTACTTAAATGTGTTTAAAATTTATATTTATATTGTTTTAGAATTTTTTAATATTTAGTTTAATTTAAATTTATGTATTAATTAAATTAAATTAATTTGTCTTCTATGTTATTTAGTTAGAATTTTATTTTATTATTAATTTAGTTTAAATTAAGGTTGCTTCTAATTTTAAAGGAATTTTAATATTAACGTGAAATTAATATTAGAATTTAAAATTCGATTTAAACTTTAATAAGTGTAAATTAATAATATTTAAATTAAGTTTTGTTTACTATTAATAGTTTTATTCAAACGATGTTTTTTGAACAAATACTTGTCATATTACTTTTTCTTTTAAAGGGATATTGGCTATTTAAATGTTAAATATCTATTAAATTTATTTTAATAGTATATTAAATTAGATAATTTGTTGCACTTGATCTAGATGGATTTGGTATAAACAATAACATTTTTGTTTTACATTAAAATACTATTTGTATGCATATTTAGTTTGGGTATATAACCAAATCTAATTAAATAGGTTGTATCATTTTCCTTTGGCAACATGAACTTAACAGGTGCTATGTTTATACTGAAATTGGGCATTTTTGTTCCGTGGAATCCTATAGGATGAATATAGAGAATGATCATCAATTATGATATTATTTCAATGTTTATGTTAAGATTCTCTTAGTAGTTTTATGTGTTTCTACTTTTGGATTGAATTAGGTTATTATGGAATTTAAATGCTTAAGGTTAGATTTTAATCTTCTATGATGTGAATGTTGTATTCTTCATTCTTGGAGTATCTTCTTGTGCTTATTGTATTTTCGAGATACTAGAAGACCTAGGGGGAAGATAGAGGCCGGGGTATGTGTCAGTTGTTCATGTTTTCAATTTTATGTTTCAATGTATGTGTGTGAACCAATTATACCCTGACTTGACCATATAGGCTCATGATGTTTTGTATTCTGCTTATGGTGCCTTTGTAATCATTTCTAGTTCTTGTGTGTAACTTGATTTGGGATTACCTGGTTGTGTACCTGATTTGATCTATGCGAGATATGTGAGCCTAGAATAGTTTACCTAGATATGTAGTAGGAGGTGGCTTGCAATAAGCGCTGGGGCCCACAAGTGGCTGCCAGGATCACTTATTGTAAGTATTGGTAATCAAGTGATAACTTAATATAACATTGAGAGATATTAAAATGAACTTAATAAGACATGTTTCCTCGCCCATGCTTGAGTGATATTATAGACTAAGACGGGAATGGAGAAGATAACTAGTTGTCTTTAAAGACATGAGTTGGCATAGTCGATGGCTTCGTCAGTATGAGAGGTCATTGACACCATGTATGGTCACTTGGGTGCTGGGATCTAGAGAGATTACCAAGATAAAACTCAAGGTTTAGACGTACATGATGACACCTTCCTATGCATAGTCTAGTTATCCTACATGTGTTGGTTGCCTCTGGATTAGTAAGTCTTACCTTGCTATCTTTGTTCACCTTGAGTTAGAGAGCTTTCAGGATCCTTTCCTTAGCTTGATCTATTTGATGTTTGTTATCCGAGTGGGATCTGTTGTTATCTCCTCATCACGGTGGGAGTGGACCATTTAGGTTCACGAGGTCGGGTGGTAGTGATTCTTTTACCATTTGAGATTCTGATGTTCGTGTACCAGTGCTGGATGATCCCTATGGCAGTTGTTCCTTCTTGATCTTCATTGATGTAGTTGTGTTGTCCTTCTTCTTCTTCTTCTTCTTCTTCTTCTTTGTGATCTTGTATCTTTGTATCAGTTCTTCAGGGATATCATGTGTACTTCTTTTCAGTTATTGTATTACATACCCTGTGACTTGTACAATGGATGTAGGTTATTATGGATACCTTATGGTACCAGTTGTATTTATGCTATCTTATATGTGATGTTGCATTTATCTTTCATTTGATTGTATGAGTTTTGCATTGTACCTAATCTATTTTAATTAATTAATGTTAACATAATCTTCGTCGATGAACCCTTGAGAGTTGTAACCTATGTTGGTTGTTGTATTAATGTGAGTAAATGGTAATTGCTTCCGCATTGATATTTATCTTGTATGTTAACTTAAAAAAAAAAAATCTGCAAACTTAGATGCATGTTTAGGTTAAGTCCTCCTGGATTCCCTAGCGGGGCATTACAACTTGTGTAGTGGATGTGGATTGTCATGTATACCTTATGGTTCAGTTGTATTTGGGTATTCTTTAATGAGATGATATACTTTAGTTTCATTACGTGAAAGATTTGAATGGTTATTGTACTTAATGGATTAATTTATAATTATGTAATTCTATGTGAAGGAACCCTTGAGATTTGTAATTTGTAAATGAATTATGTAAATGAGTATGTATTGTCTTTATGTTATATTGCTTCCACTTTGTTATTCATTATTATTTGTAAACTCTTAAGAAAAAAATTATTTTGTAAACTTAGTAACATGTTTTAGGTTAACTTCCCCTGGGTTCCCTAGCGGGGCATTACAAGTTTTAAGGATTAAATAGAAACTTTTATGTTATTTTTTTTATATAATTGGTTTCAGTCTTTGGGGTTAAGCATATAGAGTTGAGGGTATATGGTTTAAGATTAAGGGTATAAAGTTTAGGGCATAGGGTTGGGGGGTATATGGTTTAGAGTTGAGGTTATAGACTTGAAATGGTTGAAATATAAGTCTTACCCTAATAATGTAAACTAAGAACTTAATCAATCACCACATCCACTTTCATTGGACAACAATGAATGAGACTAAAATTCAATCCTCAAGGAGCATTGAGGAATTTGATCAATTATTCCCATTTTTTAATTATTCCTACACTAGTTAGAAATATATCTTCTAAAATTTGAAGAGATTCATCTCTATTATTGTAAATATTCAAATGATATTGAGATATGCATTGTTCACTTAGAATATTTTTTTCATTGTTTACGATCTTCATTTATAAGTTGTACATATGTAATCTGTATTTACGACCATGCAAATCTTTGTATAAGCCAATTATTTTTATTAAAATATTCTTTTCCACTTTAATATCTTTTACTCAATTATAAACATTCTTTATTATTAGACAATTATAATATTTTTCTTTGTTATTAATCAAACATATAATTGAAACCTAGATATTTTTATTCATCAAAATATTTATACACCATAAGAATATTATGATTTATAACTACACTTGTTTAAAACCACACTTCCTAATCTCCCTCTCAAATCATTAAGAAGAAACCAAAATCTCAACAATAATCCACCTTATACTTTATATACATATTTGTTGGGAAATAATTACAAATAAAATATGCATTTGAAGATCTTCTTCGACTATATTTACAATAAGAGATAAGCTTCCAAAACAGCACATCCAAATATGACTGGTAAATTCAAAAGAAACCAAAATTTCAAAAGTTTTCCCCACTATCTAATCTCTCTCCAAAATCATTAAGAAGAAACCAAAGTCTTAAAGATTTAATCACAAATAAAAAATATATCCTACTTCCTAATCTCATTGACTATTAAGAAGAAACCAAGCTCTTAAATGTTTTCCACTCTATGTATACATATTTGTTGGAAAACTTAATCACAAATCAAATATATAGTTTAGTCTTCTTGCCATGTTTATAATTAGAAACCACAGTGCAAAACAATGCATCAAAACATAACTACTTGTAAATTCAAGTGATGCTCTCCCCCCTATGTTAGAAAATGTGTTTCCACCACAAAATTTTATGTAGACACACTTATCCATTTAATCTAATAAAAAAACAAGAACAAATCACAAGTAATTAGAGCAGATACCATCTCATGCCACAGGTTTTCCAACAAAAATTTCAAACCTCTCAATCCATCATACGCAGTCAAAGAATACACGTTTGATATATTCACCAAAAACTGACAATTTGGAACATTCATTCTATAGTATATACCATCTGTTACTAACAAAATGGGCATCCGTACGAAACTTTGCTTGCAGTAAGTTTTGTATTCTTAAACCAGGTTTTGCTTGCCATGTTATCAAAATGAACTGTAGGTATTGGTATTGCTTCCTTATCAATTTGTCAAGTTGTCTTGTCAATCTGTCTGGTTTTTTTCAGTAACATTCTTGGAGAGTGTTCATGGCTGCACCAGATGACGAACAAGTACTGGAGGCTCAAGTTTAACGATGGAGAGAATTCTCTACCATAGAATGGAAGATTTGATGGTGAAAGCGGATATTTTTCAAAGGGTTTTATATTAAATCTGCAGAAGAATCATTTAGTTATTTGTTACAGGAGTAAGAGTTTATAGGTTGAAATTTCTTGGGTTGATAAGAGTATCTATTTTGGATTTTGGATCTTATTTTTTTTAATGTTAGAATTTTTTATTTGATAAAACTTAAATTCTGATGGACTCATTCAGAACTTTTGAATTTGACTGAAAACAGATTTGACAAATGACAAATCAGAACTTAAACCGTTCAATAATAAATGGTTGAGTGAAAAGAGATTTTTTTTCTATTGAATCAAAACAAGAGTACTAAGAACAAGGCTGCAGCGCAGTGAAGTTCTTGTCAAATATTGGCAGGTGTGCAACTATTTAATATTTGACAAAGTTTGGTGAAAAGATAGACAATGAAATTAAAAATTGAGTCTAGTTCATTCTTAACTATAGAATAGAAGACATGTTATATTATTAAAAATCTATTTAGTTTTGTTAAGGTTGTGCAACCTGTTTTCCTTAAATCCTGCCTCATTTCTTTTAACCAATCAAATCAAAGATAAATAATTTTATAAACTAGAAAAAATAAATATTGTGTGTTTTACTTTATCAAATATGAAAATTTGATATGACCAAAAGAAATTATGAAATTTGATTGGCTGAAGTTAACTAATCTAATCACTAATTAAATATAGGTTGATGCATATAGTTCTACACCCTACCACATGATAAAACAATAAGTAATCTATGATAAAACGAACACAAAATCTATCTATCATGATATGTAAAATTATGTTTTCATACAGACTTCTATGATAATACTATTTTGTATAAAAAATAATCCAAATAAGACAAAGTTGTAATCACGTTTTTTAAGTGGTCATATTAATTGAGTGGCAAGACAGTCACAAAAACGTGAGTAGGTAGCATGAAATTTGAAAAGGGATAAAAGAATTTCACATTTGTCAGCGGCATAACTAGTTACAAAGTCCAATTATGGTGGCAGGCGAGTATAGCTCCATTATTTTACAAGGGCACAATGGGATTGTTCTACTTTAAATAGAAATGTTGACATTTATTCATTTTTTTAAAATGTGTTAAAGGTGTTGTAAAATTTTTATAATTTTATTATTAAAAATATAATAATTAAAATTTAATATTTTAAATTTAAAAATAAAATATGTATATATATCAAAATTTAAAATTTTATTTTAAAATATTTAAATTTTATAGATAGTCATATATATCTAGATATATTCATGGGAAGATTAAGGGATAGATTCTTTTAGCTCATTAGAGTAATTCTGTCATATGTCAACTTTTGGTTATATGGTAAGATTGAGTTGCAATGATCAGTTTCTTTATTCTTTCTTTTTCTTTTGATGGCTAGTAATGGTTAGTTTTGGACATATATAGCATTGGATGTAAGGGAGTAATGGATGCTTTTTCCACGATTCTTTTCTTTATAAAGAGAGGTAATAGATTATGCGTATTTGTGTGCTTTGTTCTCAATATTGGGTTGTTGTTTCTTCGGTAGCCTGATAATGCTTCTTCTCCTATTTTTTGAATTTGTAAAAGAAGTATTTAGATTTCTAGGGCCTTAGTCACTTGGGAAAGTTTTGGGAAGGCTTTTTCTCCCAGTATAACAACTCTCAATTCTCCAAAATTTCTTTAGAACAAGATTGGCATGTGAATGTGGGTGGTATAAGACAAAGCAACATGGATGTTTTTCTAGGAAGATAATCAAATTCATAGTCTTAGACAAATTCATATTTGAATACTGCCCTAAGTTCTAGTCTTTTATTTTAGTACTTAAATCAGGTAGAGTCTTATGGATTGAGCATTGGAGAATGATGGATTAAAGTAGATGATTTACTCTTTGTTTTTGGAAAAGTGAATAAATGAAAGCATAAAGAATAGTTTATATATGCATACACTTGAGAATCACTTAGCAGCTCTTGGTTCAACATACTGTTTACTTATGGTGACTAAGTCTTCATTGCTCAGCTATAATTTATTTTTAGATTCTATTTCTGTAGAATAGATTACTTGCATTTATATTCAGGGGCTATTAACGTTGATCTTGGATGAGTGTAAGGGGAAGAGTATATACAAGGGTTCAACATTAAAGTCTACTAGATCAACAACAAAAGGAACAGTCAATGTAGAAGTCTGATTTGTTGATCAAATTGGGCCTCATAAACTGGCCTCAATGTTTATATCCAACTAAGTATCATCAAATGTAGATAATTAGAGAGGATTATAATTATGAACTCCAATGTATGATGATTAGATGCTAATGTAAAGAAGACTGACAAGTCATAGATCACTTTGGAAAGAGAATGCAGATGTAGAACTTTTGTTTTTTCTGATTCTTTTCCAATCTTTTAAAAGATCTAGGCTAGACCGAAGGTTTTCTTTCCTCCATTCTTTCCTACCGTTGCTCACATTGAATGAAGGTGTAAATTTTATATTTGATTAATAAAATCTATTGGCCTCGACCTTTTATTGATAAAACAAATTAAAATTAATTAATTTTTTTTTTTTGTATTAACATAGTTTAATAACTGGGTTACATCATAATCTTCTATAGTATCCAGATTACATAAGATCTTTACACATATGATCACATAATTTGTTTTGATATTACATTACATATCATCTCTTATTCTTGTTAATACAAAAAAGAACCGTATCCCTTTACAAATCTGTAACATTGTTATCGGAGCCTCTTCTAGACCAAAAAAAGATATTATAAAAAAAGAAACAATTCCTTTGTTAACTGTGTGTATTTGGTCCTGGGCAGCCTTCTATCTTCAAGGTGTAAATCTGTGATGAACTAATTAAGACTGTTAAGCTCCCTCTGTCGGAGCATATGTTTGTGCATGGAGAAGTATTGACATGATATAATGTCTTCTTTGTGGATCAACAGTTGGCCCTCCCTCATGAGAGTCATAAATCTATCCCTGGATATCTCTAAAGTAGCAACAACCTGTGACATGATATGCAAATGAGTGAGTTTACATCCAAACTTAGTAAGTTGTCTCCTCTTTTGAAAGATCTCTCCATTCCGTTCTTTCCACAAAGACCAAAGAATCTCACATGTAAGGACAGACCAAAAAGTATTCATTTTCAGATCAAAAGACTCAACATAACCAGCTAATATTTCAGACCAAGACAAGCCAGGTTTACAATTCCAATCAATAGGAGACCCAAAGAAAATAGACCAAATACTCTGGGAAAAGGCACAATTAAAGAACAAATGCTCAAAAGACTCAGGAATAGAACAAAAATCACACCAAATAGGCTCTCCTAGATTATGAGGCAGAGTGTTACGAACAACTAGTTTCTTCAAGAGCAAAAGCCATCTAAAATAGGTTTTCTTTGGTTCACACGGGGAGTGCTAGAAAAAGCTAATTTTTTTTTTTTCCATTTGGGGACCGGGATATCCAGCCCCCAGCCAAGGTTCACCCTCTCAAAAATATCATACTTATCTTTCAACATATTGTAAATTTGTTTTGTAGATATCTTGTTAAATTCACTACCATCCTTCTTTTTAATCCATTGCATGAATTGTGTGGTGTTCATACTTCTACCAGGAAAGAAATGACCCACAACTTTAGATATAATAGAGTATGTCTTTTTCTGTGTGGCAGGGATGTGGTATTTAGCGGATAGTTCATCCCAATACCCTAGCCGATTGTCAATTATAACATCTTGCACAAGAGAAATGCCATATTTTGACCATTTTTTTGTAGAGCAACTTTGAGTTAACGCCAAGGGTTTGTCATTGGCCTCCACCCCCCACAAAATTGACTTGTCCAACATAGAGTATGTAGGAGGACCACCACTAGCTCCCCTGAATAGGAGAATATCCCTCACCTGGACCCATACTTTCCATATGGACTGAAACACCTTGGAGCTAAAAACTGAAAGATTCATGTTCCCCATCATCTTATCACAAAGAGGTACATTTCTCCACCCTTAACCTTTCTTGATACTTGATCTATTGATATTGTTCTTGACTAACACCTTCCATGGTTCATCACCTGTCACTACTTGTGTAATCCACTTGGAGGCCAGCGCCATTCCTTGATCTTTTATGTCTTTTAGGCCTAGACTCCCTTTATTTTTGGGTATGCAACACCATTCCCATTTTACACAACATCTCTTCTTATTCATGAGCCCATCTGACCACAAAAAGTCTCTCATTATTTTCTCTAGCTTCCCAGTCTGATAATTAGAGAATAGCCATGCTGAAGAAAAATATATGTGGTGAGCTGATAGGACTTTTTGCATAATTTGCACTCTCCTAGCCAAAGATAATATATGTGTTTTCCATTTAATGTATTTCTTTTCAATCTTGGAGTATAACCAGTTCCACATGTCTTTGAGAGATGGGTCAATAGAGAAGGGAATGCCCAAATACTGAACAATATCATTAGGCCCTACCCACTTCCATCCTTTTCTTTCTAGCCATTCTGGGGGAGAGGGAGACCACCCAATGACTGAGGATTTGTGAGGAGCCACTTTGGTCCCTGAGACATCACAAAAGAATTGAATCCTGTTAAGCATGTTATCAAAATTATCTTCATCCATGATAATAAATGGTGTCGTATCATCTGCAAACTGAGCATTAAGAAATGGATCCTTATTTGGAAGAGTAATACCTCTTACAGGGGGACCTAGCTGGAGAGCTCTAAGAGTATATAATAGGGCATCAACAACAATTACAAACAAGGCTAGAGCAATTAGACACCCTTGCCTAATAGATCTTTGGAGAATGATATTTTCAAAGAGCTCACCATTCACATCAATAACTGTAGAGGAATCCTTGAGCAGAATATCAATCCATTTACAAAAGTATGGAGGAAAACCAAATTCTTTCAGCAATCCCATAACAAATGGCCACTCAATCCTATCATATACTTTCTCAAAGTCTAGCAAAACCATAACTGCATTCTGATCTTCACTCCTGGCCCAGTGCATTGCTTCCCAACTAGTAATCAGATTCTCAGGGATGAATCTCCCTCGAATGAATCATGTCTGGGTTGGGGATATAAACTCATTTAGTAGAACCCCAATTATCCTGGCAAGAACCTTAGCTATCACCTTATATGACATATTTAGAAGTGTGACAGGTCTCCAATTTTTAACTAGGGACTTGTCACCATCCTTAGGAAGCAATTTAATAACCCCCCTATTGATGTCAACACCAAGTAATCCCTGTCTGAAGGATTCCTCATATAGCTCTAGTAATTCCTACCCAATCCATTCCAAGTTGTGTTTGTAGAACTTAGCAGGGAGGCCATCTGGCCCGGGGGCTTTAACATTGGCTAGATACTTAATTGCACATTCTATTTCCTCCAGAGATATCGACAAATCGAGCCTCCTAGCCTCCATATCCTGGATCTTCTTTGGGATCAGCTTAAGACATTCCTCCATTTTCCTCATGTTGTGCTCATTAAATTCTAAAGAAAATAGTTCTTTATAGAAGCTATAAAAGGCTTCTTTAATGCTATTTGGATCCATAGATACTTCCCCTTTGATCTGGATACCCTCAATACATTCTCTCTTCTACTTGCTTATAATGATATTGAAGAAATATTTAGAACCCTTATCACCACCTTTCATCCAGTTCATTCTGGATCTTGTCTTCTAGCCATTAATCTTATACTGTTCAATGTTCCTTAATTGAAATTTGACTTCCTTAATATTCTCCTCCAATTGGGGGTCAAATCCCTTGTTCTGCAATTCTTTTTTAGTATAATTAAGAGTACATTGAAGGGCATGTTCTTCTTGATTTTTGACAATAGCCTTTTGCTTCCCCACAATCTGATACATCTTCCTCCATGATTCCACTAAGTGACTCCACATATCCACTTGGTTCAATCCCTGATTACAAGATTTACACAAACTAGTAACCATTCTGATAGCATCATTAGTGTCTTCATCATTAAGAAGCAAGATGTTTAGTTTAAAGATAGTTTTCTTCTTAACGAGATAGACTTAATCTTCACTATCCAAGGAAATTATAGCATACATTGGGTGATGATCTAACATAGATGAGGGGGAGACACTCACAGGGGCCTAACCATTCTGCTTCTCAAAGGAGAAAATAGATTCTTCTGCATACATCTTGTCCAGCCTACAATATACTCTCTATTGCCCAGCTTAGTTATTACACCATGTGAACCATATATCTAAGAAGGAATTCTTTTTGAGCCTGAGGGGGCCTTCAATCTTGAATTTCCTCTTAAAATTGAACCAAAATAATAATTCATTCCCTTTCTAGTAATGAGCATTGCCTCCACACTTATCCTCTCTATTCTCCACCATGTTGAAATCCCCAAAAAAGATCCAATGTGCTTTACTAGGTAGGCCATTGGATAGTCATTCCCATAAGGTAGCACGTTCCCTATAGTCATTAGGGGCATAAATATTGCACACACCTATTAGAGTATTCTTGTGGTTAAATGTAACCCATAAAGCTCTATGGCAGGGAGAGGACCCATTAGAGCTAATTTTATTAGTCCACTGAGGTCCTACTAGAATGGCAGTGCCTCCTTTACCTCTAAGGTGGTTAGAGTGAAAACTAATGGCTTTATCCCAGATGAATTTCATTATGGTAAATTCTTGAAACCCAACTACCTTAATCTCTTGTAAACATACAATATCCTTTGCATTGATATTATTACTCCATTTCCTAACCACATATTTTCTATCAGACATCTCTAGCCCTCTCACATTCCAACTATGTATGTGCATCATTGGGGTAATGTTTTGGAATTATTGTAAATCCTATTGAAACATTATGGCATATTCTTCCCAGCATTCCTTCTATCATTAGAAAGGGATTGCCTTTCAACCATTTTCCTTTTCTTTTTTTTAACCTCAGTGAATGGCTCCTCAATTAGGGATGCTACTATTTCATTATTATTCTTGTGTCCATTGCTTATTTTAAGGGTTCCTAGAGTGTCCTTCTCTCTATTCAGGGGTCCATTAGAGTTCCTTATAATACTCACAACTTTATCATTAATAGAACTTAGTGCAAGTTGTTGGGCATTCGGCTTGGGAGGTGGCAGGTATTTTCCATCACTCTTGACACTACTTTTTTCAAGATTGTTACCTAGTTGGCAATCGGCTAGGGAATCATGAACACCCTTATTTATGGCCACTAGATCCCCATCTTCAAATAGAGGGTTATTCACACAAACAAAGACATCATTATTCGGTTTATCATGACTGGCATTATTCTCTGTATTTACATTTGCTCTGAGCTTGATGCTTTACCATTATCTGTATCCACTAATTAACCCTATATTTATTAACATATTTCCTCAATATTGGGATTGTTATTCTCCGGTCTATTATCTTTACCATTAGTTTTCAGCTTACTAGAAAATATGGGGTTTTGAGAGTCCCGCAGGGTTGGGCAATCTTTTTTGAATGGCCATTCTTCTTACAATGAAAGCAGATCCTAAATCTCTTAACAGTGAAATTTCCTAGGAGAATTTTTCATCCTCTAAGTCCATCAAAATGATGTCTGGAAATTCAATTTCAGGTTCAAGAGCCATCAAAATTCTTGCGTTCAAGTGAGGCAACGTGTATCTAGCCTCCTTAATCCGTAGAATAGAATCAAGGGGTTGTACAATTATGAGAGATAAATGACCAGAATTCATGTTGGAGATTTTTAATCTCAATCCAGTGAGGAACAGAGTGAGCCACAACCTACTCTACTTCTGCTTTGGCTTACCAATGGAGGGCTTAAAAAATAGAGCGACCCACATTCCAGTGCTTCTTCTTGAGCACTCTTTCCTGCATAGCACATGTCTTAAATAAAACAATAAATAATCCTTTTTGATTCATCCTGCAAAAACTAACTTGAATTCCTAATTTCTTCCCCCAAATATGAGCAATCTAGTCATCAGAACTTCCTTGCAGGAAGAGAATCCTTTTCTAAGAAAACAAAAAAAAATGTAATCTCTTTAAGACACAACTGTTCTTTCCTAATGGCTTTTACCATATACTCATTAGGGGAAGGAGAGAGGGTTTGAAGATCATGGGGAGTAGACTTACCAATTCTATACTCTCTCCCTCGACCGCATTTCTCTCGGTGGCACCCCCATCCATTCTATCTCCATTGGTTGCGAGCCATCAAAGAACTTCTTTTCTGGCATGAAAGACTCCATAGAACGTGGCTGATAAAGGGCATTCAGGTCACGATTGTTCTGCGAGCACATCTTTGTATGACAGTTTATTTTCCACCTTCCCATTATAAACTTCTGTAGATTTTCCATGACATGTTTGAGCATTATCATTCAGACACCCTTCATCAATATCCATGTTTAAAACTTTACCATAATTCATCTGCATTTCTCCAGACTTACACATGGGCAAATTGAGTTGGGAGCCAAGAGGACCCCGACTCTGAAGGCATCTCTTTCTAACCCTAACCACACCAAAGAACACAAAGAAAACAAAAAATGAAAAGAAACCTAACCACACAACAAAAAGGAAACACAGGGCAACAAGACCATGAAAAACAATGAATGCACGCAGGAGAATAAAGGGGAGCCATGTGGTCCACATAGAGTACGAGAGTAGAAGTAGGCAACACCTCAACCTCGGGAGTCGTATGGTTGTCAAGCCCCAAAAATCAATTATTATTATTTTCATAATAAAATGATAAAAAAATTGCACATTTTTAAAAAAATGAATAAATCTCAATATTTCTATTTATAGGAGAACAATCTCATTATGTCATAAAATAATAGAGCTATATATGTATATACACACACACACACACACACATATATATATATATATATATACATATATATACATATATACATATATATATATATATACATATATACATATATACACACATATATATATATACATATATACATATATATATATATACATATACATATATATATATATACATATATACATATACATATATATATACATATATACA